>JAQPZY010001640.1:2610000-3095000 GCA_029931535.1 Margaritifera margaritifera | reverse complement strand
TTTATCGGTGGTAGAAAAACGTGCAATGCGTACCAATTTCATCATGTACTCAGTGAGACAGAGTCACAATCTTGAACTGCCAACCAATCAGCAACTTTCTAAAATTTTGGTAAGCCTCGTTCTGAGCGTTACAAAAGTTTGTTGACATTTGCCAGACCGTTGTATGCCGAAGATCTCACGGAGCCACGCGGGAAGTCTGTTTGAGTCAGATTAAGCCACATCGCCTCATACCACAATTACTTTTCTTCTATTTCATGTATAAGCATTCAACAGTTTGCCACTTTTGCCATAAGTGATATAACTCTATCGCTTTTTGCTACACATTAACCCACCTTAGTTCAATAAATCCTGCAATGTTTCATCCTAGGTTGACCAGCTCCATTTTGTGTATTACTAATGTAAACAAACTGACGTAGAGAAAATAAGCAAAAAGCAGAGGCATTTTACATACTTCAAGTTTATATACAATTTTATGAAGTTTAAAGTACACCCTAAATATGTCCTGCTTGGATGAAAGACAGTCGGCGACTCTGTGTCGATCGCCATATCAAAACTATAAGATTGAATGGGGTGTTATAAAAGTCCATTTAGTAATGTATAGTTCATGCGTTATTACGCACTTTATTTAGATAGGTAAATACATCTTCTTTGCTGTCTCAGTCACTATAACATTTATCATATTGTCTTCTGATTGTCTGATTCTGATTCATGTGTCTGAAAAGCAAATTTCTCTGATACAGGATCAAAGTCGGTTTACAACATTCACTTCTTTTTTAACGGACACCATAGCGACAATAATGTGCCTTCTTTTATACATGTACCCTACATGGGCGGATGATTTTTTGTGTTTGTGTGCTTTTTTGTTTTACGGGGGGATTGGTGAATTTGTAAACTAGTAGGCAAGGGGTTTGTAAGATGGAACCCCTAATGGGGCCAAGGGGACAAAGTACCCGGAAGTTCCTAGATTTTAAGCGTTTCCATGGCATAATTTTAACTATCTAACTGTAAAAAAACTTACTCTAAGGTTCCGGCTGTTTCGCGCTCATCTATGTGTGAGTGTCAGTGTGTGTTTGTATGTTGGGGGTGTGTGCAGCGAATATCCTCAACTGACCTATGGGGTCCTGAACATGTAATCATGACATTCTCTGAGTACACAAATTTACCTAGAGCTCAAACTTTAAACATTTGATCGTATTTCAGTTTGCTCTGCATTGAAGATAAAATCAAAATATTTTGTCATAAAATTGTATTTCGTGTTTCTATTTGCGTAGATATTTTTACATGTCTATGCATGCCAAATATTATGTTTCTCTGTATGCATATCGTGTTTTATTCATCTCTACATGCATACCATTTCATGTGTCTCTACATGCATAGAGTCAACGGAATATGTAAACTTGGAGAACAAATATAATACTTTAGATTTTATCAGCTTATTTTACGAAAACAGTTGTACTGGAGTGAAAGAAAGATGAATGTGGAATAAATGAGGGTGTTTTAAGTGTGAATGATTGTTCCCTCCCTAATGCTGCCTAAAAGCTCTTACCAGACCCTGTGGTCAAGACACTGTATGTGTCCAAGCTCTTACCAGACCCTGTGGTGAATACACTGTATGTGTCCAAGCTCGTACCAGGCACTGTGGTCAAGACACTGTATGTGTCCAAGCTCGTACCAGGCACTGTGGTCAAGACACTGGATGTGTCCAAGCTCTTACCAGACCCTGTGGTCAAGACACTGGATGTGTCCATGCTCTTACCAGACCATGTGGTGAATACACTTGATGTGCATGAAAATTGAACTCGTACTTAAAACATTTGGATCGTCTATAACTTCAATCAGAGTGAAGTTAGAATCATTAAAATTTCGAGATTATCTTCTCGTTAGAATTTCTACATACAAATACAATTGTGACGATACTAGCTGATTTTGATTATTATTCCTAGTTTGGAGATTTAAGTTTGAGTTCCATTGTGCTCAGACAGTGTCGCAATTACGATGCCAGGCAGTGTCGTACATATGATACCCGACAGTGTCGTACATACGGTAACAAACAGTGTAGCAACTACGATACCAGACAGTTTTGAAACTTCGATACCAGACAGTGTAAAACATACGATACCAGATAGTTGTTGTAACCACGACGCCAGACAGTTTCGTACAGATGATATCAGACAGTATTGTAACTACGACGTGTATTATTCCTAGATTTGAGAATTAAGTTTGAGTTCCATTGTGCTCAGACAATGTCGTTACTACCATGCCAGATGGTGTCGCACATACGATACCATACAGTGTCGCACATACGATACCAGACAGCGTAGGACATATGATACCAGACAGTGTAGTATCTAATATGCCAGACAGTGTCGTACATGCAGTACCAGACAATGTCGTAACTACGATTCCAGACAGTATAGCAGCTATGATGACAGACAATGTCATACATACGATACCATAGAGTTGTTTTAACTACGATACCAGACAGCTGTTGTAACTAAGATGCAAGTTAGTGTCGTGACTACGATGTCAGAAAGTGTTGCATCTATGATACCATATCTTTGTTTGTTTCAGAGAATGAAACTAGAAGAAAACCGGGCAAGTTGAAATTCTTAAAGATACTTAGAACAAACTGAACAAGTCAATTGAATCTAAATGGTAAAATTGCAACACAAATTACTGTTAATCAACAAATAAATCTGTAAGCACTTGGTATTTACATTTTTTGCAAAGATTTTATCTTAACTCAAACAAGACTGAGTGCTGGCATAAGTACTGATATAGCGTTCACTCTCTTGGATGACTAAAACTATCACCAAAATAGGTCATATATCTCCAACTATCCCTCGCAAAGTCAGTGTTTTAATGTTTCAAATAAGATGTATTTATTTATACATATATACAGTGTTCCTTCTTTAGGTATGTGGTCGTAGGTGCATATAGAACTTTATATTAATTACTTAATTTTTTTTTCCTTGATTAAACAATTTTCTAAATGAGTGTAAAATTGATCAGAATGTTGTTTATATTTGCTACACGCTCAATGACTGTTTCCCTTTAAACGGCGCTATATGGATTACATACCTACTTCCAATGTCGAGCTGATAGGGACACAATCTTTCCTTATTTATATATATTAACCCAGGATAAAGTTTGCATGATTAATGATGTTATAATCAATAAATGCATCGAATTACAAGGAAAATATCGCGTGCGATAAGAAAAACACCGCGTGGATAAGCTAAAAAGAAGTTTATTGGACCGTGTTCAATAATTTAATTGGACTGTGTTCAATAACTATTTGTAAGTATGAAGTTTGAAAAATAAATTTTGCTTAATGCTTAGGCATCACTACAGATGGGCAATTGCAATTGTTTATCATATAAATACAATTAAAGTGTCACCTGTTTCATCAACAAAAAAAAACAAAAAAACACACACACAAAAAAACAACAACAAAAAAGCCACAACCTATAATACTTTTTGGGGACCAGTATGCATTCAAGAAAACATTTTCTTGTATGGTTTATAACAATATAATGTATATGGGGATTCAGTATAAGACCAGAAGCTTCTTGAAAACTATTTACCCTATTACAGAGAAATTTTAACGGTCAATAATTGTCTACTGACTTCAGGTAGATAAATCATATGCAACTATAAATGTATACATGATCAGTTCTAGTATATATAATTATTTCAGAGATCATATAATAGTATAAAAAAATAAGATGTAATATACTTGTGTGGTTGTAACCTGTGTATTAATTTGAAAAACGTTTTGATAATTTTATGAAGGTTTGCACTTCCATAAATATTTGCTTATTAATTTCATCAGAGTACATAGGATTGCCGGATAATAATGTCTTAATTGTAAGTCGAATCGGTAATGTGAAGAGAACACACTGTCTCAGAGTTTTTTTTTTGGTTGTTTTTTTTTCATTCTAACAGAAAGTGTTCAGCTGTTTCTACTTGTCCGCAGGTGCAGTACCTATTGTTAGAAACGTGATTTAGGAATAAATCGCTATTTAAGCTACTGCATTTGGTTCTCAATCGCGTATGCTGAACTTGATCCACCCAGGCACCAACAAAATAATACGAAGAAATTTTATGTTTGTACCGATTGAAGTAAGTTTTAAAAAAAATTGAACGGATGGACTACTCATTAATTCAATCGGCAATGTGTTCCACAGTTGAATTGTGGAAGGCAAAAATGATTTTTGATACATTATCGTTCTGCAAAAAGTAGGGCGGATAGTATTCGATGATCGAGTGGTGTAGGTATCATTGTAAATAAGAAGATGTTGAATCACATCTTTTAAATACTTTTATAGCAAATCCATGGTACATTTTAAACAACTGAATTAATTTATGCTTATAGCGTCAAAAATTCAGGCTATCCCACACAGTCCCCTCATATAATAATGACCGAGCCGCATTCATGGTAGCACCTGCTACTATTCTCAGAGCCTCCAAATTAATTTTTTTCCAGTGATATTTTTTCTTCCATAGTACAATTATCCCAGTTAGAATCAGAATAGTCAAACAAGGGAAGTAGGTAAGATTTATACATTCTTTCCAAGGACAAGCGATCCAATCTATATTTCAAATTCTTCAAAGTATTGACTTTCTCCCAAGCATTTTCAGAGAAATGCTTGATATGTGCGTGTCAGGTGGCATCAACAGACAATATAATGCCTAAATGTTTATGTTGGAATACTTCTTGAATATATTTGCTAAACATCTGCAGTATATGATGGCTATTTGAATTTTGTTTTCGTGTTATGAACACTGACTCTGTTTTGTCTGGGTTAAAGGCTACTAGCCAAGGACGGGACAAGTCTTGTAATTATTTTATGTCCAAATTTAGAATTCGACCAGCCTCATTTGGATTTTCAACATTTATATATAGTGTAGTTGTCATCAGCGAATAGTCTAATTGATGACTGTATATCGTTTACGATATCATTTATATATACTAAAAATAATAATGGTCCAAGGATCGATCCTTGAGGGACTCGTGCATTTGTAATTTGAAAATCCGAGAATCAGGAATTCAGGACAACTCTTTGCTTTCTTAATGTCAAGTAATATTCTAACCACCACAGTAAATTACCTTGAATGCCGATCTTTCTAAGTTTAATAAGTAATACGGAATGCCAAACACGACCAAACGCTTTACTTATTTCAAAGAAAACAGTTCTAACTTCCTTTCCCTGGTCTAGAACTAAACAAATCGTATTATAACTATCTAGTAACTGATTTGTTGCTGAGTCACAGGGTGTAAAGCCGGGCTAATTAGGTGCAATCAAATGATGCTGAACAATATAATTATGCAAATATTTGTAGACACATTTTTCAAACACCTTGGACAAAAAACAAAGGAGTTATATATGGGGATAGTTTGAAACATTTGCTCTACATCATTTTTTATATACATGGACCACATTTGCTAATTTCAAAGATTCTGGAAATCTTGTGATCTTGAGGGAAATGTTAAAAATGCGACACAGTGGATACTGAATTGAACGTGCAATTAATTTAAGTAACTTGGGATGCAATAAATCCGGACCACACGTCTTGTATTGATTTAAACCAATAATAACGCTGTATACGTCGTCTTCACTAATGTTGATGCAAGAGATAGTGGGGAACGGCAATTGATGTACGTCTAGTTCAGCAAGTTGACTTTGTTTCATGCTATCAATTTTTATTCTGGACTGTTCGCAAAATAACTCGTTAACTATTTTAGCTTTCTCTCCATCATCTATTACTGTAGCCCCGTCTATAATCAATGAATCACATGATTTCCTCTTAGACTTTCCCTAGATGTCTTTAAACTAGTTTGCACCACTCTTTAGAATTACCCATAACACTTTGCTCGTCTGTACGGTAGAGCTATAGTTAACACTTATCATCGCAAGTTAAGTTTCAAAGTTCTTTTAGTTCTTAGACCAATGGAACCAAAACTTAAATGTCAGTTACAAAAAATCTATACAGATGATCCCATTAAAGCTTTCAAATAAGGGACAAACGCTTGTATTTATTTAAATGATATTAAGTTCGTCTTAGAACAGCAGCATAAGCCCTCGGCCTTTTCTGTCCACTCCTTTGTTTTCACTCCTTCTAAACTTAACGAGATTTGATACGTACGCGTCATCTCGTTGTGGCATTGCTATATCGCTCGGGAGTTTCCAAATTCTGTATGTACAAGTCACTATTTTATATTAACTTGAAAAAATGCCATCTTTTACTTTTACTTCAAACAATATGTGTGTGTGTGTGTGTGCGTGTGTGTGTGTGTGTGTGTGTGTGTGTGTGTGTGTGTGTGTGAGGTGTGATCAGATTTTTTGGCAGCCAATGCACACTGGTTGTGGGTATCATTTCATATTTATAAATCTAGTTCCAGTTTTCTTTCCATTTATTCTTCCATCACACTGTCTACCTTTCTTTTAATCTTATCTTCCTCCGTCTTTCTTCTCCTTTCCTGGTTTTCTTTCTTCCTCCTCTTTTTAATGTATAACTGCATTACAACCACACGTTTTCGATACTCTGTGGGTCAGAAAGATTTTCCAGCGTTTTAAGGTATATTTTGATGCGTTGCATAAATGAAGTTCAAACTATGAACGTGCATTTTCCATGTACTTGAGACTGAGAAATAATTTTTGTCAGTGCCACAAGCGGTTTGTTCTTGAATGAACCATTATTTAGGATAAAAGGCTTGTTAAAGTGTGGAAACTTACATAACAAATGCAACCCGTCCTGCTTTTGCAAAACAAATTGACACGATAAACGTTTAGGAAGTCTTGTTTAAACCTATTAATTTAATCATACAAAACACATTTTTCAGCTCTGTAGAAAAACACAGCATTACTGAAGTCTCTACGTCTGTGTCTACCGGCAACATATAACATTTATCAATTTATTAACAATCCTTTCAAGGTTGCATTTCACAAAGATTAGGTGCTCCACGTTTCGATGGGGTCTGTCCTCTTCATAGTGCTCGGGATAGAGATGATAGGGGTGTGATAGGGATTATGTATTTTATCCGTGTGAAGTTTGGGATTTTAATTTGACCTAGATATTGAAAAAAATATGCAAACATGTATCAGGGGTGCATTGGAAAATCTCCAGTTGCATATACTACCCAGAACAGTAAGAATATATTTAATTATACATATCAAAATAAAGAATTGTAAATATTTAAATTATTGAAACATGACAAATGTATTTTAAATACAAAGTTATAAATATAAGTTTGAAACTCATATGTCAAAGCAAATGTTCGGGTAAGTCAGGTGGCTTGGGGTGGATTATGTTTTGATTAATCAGGTAGCTTGAGATGGGGTATATTTGGATTAATCAGATAGCTTTTAATGGGTTGTGTTTATATTAATCAGGTAGCATGGGATGGGTCATGTTTTGATTAATCAGATAGCTTGGGATGGGTTACGTTTATAAATGTTCATTATATGCAGTACGATTTGAAAATAGAAACTCGATTCCATTTAAATGCCAAGAATCTATCTGTCGACTTAGACCATTCTTTCACGATCTAGCTATTGAAAGAAGACGCCATTTGCAAATTGATAGAATAAGTAAAAATATGTTTCAATTCTGTTTCGAATACTATCAAAAATGAGTTCATTTCATTCTTATTTGTGAAAAATACGGGAAACTAAGAGATACATGCATTAAACGATAGTGATGGAATCAAGCTGATATCCAAAAGCTCATGGACCTTCTTCATACTAAAACAAAATGCATGAGAGTAGTGTAATTTAGGAATATATCTATGTAAAGTGTTTAGAATTAGACGATAACTTGATTCATTCATTCTCATATCAGCCCTTTCGCGCGTTACGTAATATGGTCATGTGACTCGTCATTCGGATCCGATCATGGGTGGCAGGATTATATAGACTCAATGCGAAAATAGTTGCTTACATTTATGAAAACCAATGAAAATGGATTATAATGGATTGAAATAATACTAATATATATTTATTTGAAAACATGATAAAAGATATATGAACGTTTTTTTAAAATACTGAGCTTATATTATCACTGACCTTCACAGTTACTGTATGTATTAAAGGGGTGTGGGTGTGTGCGGCAAAAGAAGAGTGAGAGGAAGAAAGAGTTCTCAGTTACTCCTCACGTGTTGTCTAAGCCAATTTTCATTAAAAATTATTTAAAGATGATGTACTGATAAAGGTATAATTTTAAATGAGATAAACGTGATCTATAAAAATGTACTCCGCCTAACTCGGAGAGAGAGAAAGAGAGAGAGAGAGAGGAGATGATATAGGTAGAGATGTGCAAATATTCCCATGAAGATATCAAAACAATTGTTGCCAAAGTTTGCTTCGCAAAGAAAGAGATGTACCGATACTCTCACACTCTCTTAACATGTACATACATTCATACATTATATCGGACGTATGCATAGTAGAGATTTCAGTGTACAAAAAAAAAAAATCAATGCATGAGAACAATCTAAAGTTGATTCAGGAATTTTGTAAAATACATTTGCTGGACGCATTTGTTGTTGTTTTTTTTTTTTTTTTTTTTTTTTTGTTTTTCAAGAAAGTAATGTGAATTTGTTTTGTAACTGGAATTAAAACAATATAGATATTAAAACACTTTCTTCATTTCAGTAAAGCATTCACCAGTACTAAGCTTTAAGGACAACATATTAATCTAAACTTCAAATTTTAAATTTTATATTTGTAATGGAGGATTATGACAATATAACGTTATAATAACAATATAACGTTACAACAATATATTGTCCACATTAAATTACTTCCTTCGAACAGCGTATTTACTATTTACATAAATAATTGTTTATTTGAACTAATTCCATGTACCTATGCAACATATACCCATACAATCCATAGATAATTTGTAATTTACCTTTAAAATGTTAGGCAATATTCATTGCAAACTTGTATATTAAAGAAACGTACAAGAGTTTTCAAACTGGAAATTTTCTCATACCAAATTAGCTCTACTGTTATCCATGAATTTTATGGCAGGAGTCTGTATCTGGTTGTAATACTATTTGGTTCAATCGCATTGTATCCTTCAACTAGTCTGACAATTGTGAAAAGGATAGCAATGTTGAGTTTTAAATAATAGTTTTGGAAAATCTATTGAATAAATGCTGACATTTTTAGGAAGAGTTTACGTTCTAACATAAAAAATGAACTGTTTAGGAATGGTTGTAATTATCATCAAAGTGAGAAAACTATAACTATCAGCTCGTAGCAAATCACTTCTTTAAGTCTAAACTCTTAATAGCGCCATTACTATACGCTTCACACAACCGACTCACAATGCTTTGAGTAGATATAACATCAAACGCACACGTGAATTCAAATAGCAGCTTCTGATTGGATGGATGCTGATTGACGTAAAGAAAAATAAGTAGATGTAGTATACAAGTTCCTTTACTCTTGATCAACTGTCCATTGCCTAGATTTCTCTATCGGAGTTACATCCCTTGTATCATACTCTCGGTTGTGTACATACTAGAAAGGCAAGCCGCAAAATTGACACAACTCTCATTACTCTTGGCAGTGGTGTACTGTCCATTGGGCATACCGGGACAAATCCCGGTGGGCCGCCGCATCGGTGGGCCGGTGGGCCGTCAAAAAAATCCGTTTTTACCAGTGTTTTACTGGTGTGAGCAAAACCCCGGGCCTGTCCCGGCAGACCGCCGCATCGGTGGGCCGGTGGGCCGTCAAAAAAATCCGCTTTTACCGGTGTTTTACTGGTGTGAGCAAAACCCCGGGCCTGTCCCGGCAGATAAGTCCAGGGCCGAGTTGCTTACCCAGTACACCCCTGACTCTTGGTATCAATATATTATTTTGGAACAATGTTTCCTGGCATTGGCTGAGTCGTTCATGCTGAAATGAAGAATAAATATTGAAGAATGAAACGGGCATTGATCGGAGGGAAAATTTGCAAGATTTTTTGATAATTTGTATTAAATTTTTGGAAACAACACTTATTTTGCTGTTCATAGAGTAATTTAAAGTATGAATATGCAAAAATACTATTTGAACGTATAATGGAGTCATGGTGCCATATGGTTTTTCGTGAGTGCTTGGAATTTTAAGCCTGCGCCCATAATCGGGTGAAGGGGACATGCAGATTAGGAACTTTTCAGGAGTACATTGTAAGGTTTGAAAATATTTTTCTTTGGGGCATGGATATATTATTGACCCCATGTGGACCCCTAAAACTCTTGTGTAGTCGAGTTAATGGGCTCTAATTTCATCGCAAGTTCATTATAATTGTGCTAAGCACGAATGTCTAAAAAAACACAGAGATCCAGATATGCAATAGTAAAACAAATGATACAGAACTCTCACTTAAAAAGGGTGTTGTTTTACCTTCACCTCACGTTCACATTGACCTTCAGCTTGACCTTAAGCCTCACCAAGGTCAAGTTATACAGAACTTTAAAATGCACGATATACTTGAAGATGATTATTCGTTATGTGGAAAGACTTTTTCTAGAAGAAAATTGCGATGTTTAAGCCAAGAATAAGTCTGGCGTATATATTGCAAGAAGTTATGGCCGTTCTTATAACATTTAGAAATCTGATCTAGCTTTTGTCCACACTGTTTCGATAGCTCAACAGACTAAGCGATTGCGTCTATTGCCAAAACACTAAATTTAATTATGGAACCAACTTTATGGAAGGCAAGCATTATTATATATTTCCCACACTTTGTTATATCGACTCATTTTAATGTCCAAGCGATATTTGATATAAGCGTAAATTTACGGTTCATCGGGTGTGTTTGATGAAAATTGATTAAACTCGTAAGTAACGTAGTCTGGACCATCCCCCTATACTCCTCTCGCAGAATTTCTTGGTGGAAAAGTCGGGAGTAATTTCCATAACACATACTAAAGAATCTCAACGCTAGTGTGGAAGATCGAAAAGCGACGCAAAGAACGGATATGACAACTTCATCAAAATCAGTTCAACATTTCCACTGATAATGTCAAACAAACGAAATTTATCTTGACGAGTGATTGCAGATATTGCACGGCTGCCATGTTGACAATGTAACTGTAAAGGCAATGTTCATAGCTTGAGGCAATACATATTCAAACTAAAATGAAAATGTTAGTTTTTACTGCTCCTCATAAAGTCGGACTGAAAGCAGATTGTTTTAAGTTCCAACTAGTCCTTTCTGTATCATGGAAGGGAGATAACCGCTTTTATCCAATGTAGAGTATATATACCTTGTGGCAATACATAATCAACCTGAAATGAAACTGTTAGTTTTTAACGGCCTTTTACAAAGTCGGACTGAAAGTAGATTGTTTTAAGTTTCGTAGCTTTTCCTTTCTGTAGAATACAAGGTAAATAACTCAAAGAAGTGATATTTTCAAGACAGAAAATACAGATAGATAGATAGATAGATAGATAGATAGATAGATAGACAGATAGATAGATAGATAGATAGATAGATAGATAGATAGATAGATAGATAGATAGATAGATAGATAGATAGATAGATAGATAGATAGATAGATAGATAATGAACACGATATATACCAAAAGTAGTCTGCAGCATTTTAAGAAATGGGTTCTGTATTAGAGACACATTTACAATGATGCCCCAACTTTCGCCGTATTAAAACTCACGAGTCTCAACCCCGTTATGCTACATACATGACACTATTCAAAGTCATTAAATTTTAAGAGAAGTAAGAAAGAGAACTTGACAGACCTCAATTACTTTAACGTCTTTTCGTAATCCTTTACACAACGTGTATCTGCTTTTTTATATTTCGAATCGATAAAACATTATTTAGTATATTTTTTTTACAATAGTTACATTTCGTGAATTATAACTAAGCAACATGTTGGAAGGACATCAACATCACGATTGGGTCCAAGATCAAGCTTTTGCGCTCCCTCGTCATGTCCATATTCCTGTATGCATGTGAAATATGGACCTTGACTGCAGAACTAGCGAGAAGAATCCATACCCCAGAGATGAGATGTTATTGAAGTATCCTGAAAATCTCATACTTAGACCACAATTCAAATGAGGGGGTGCGCATTAGAACCCAAGGTGCAATTGGACCATATGAAGATCTGCTCACCACTGTAAAGAAACGCAAACTAAGATGGTATGGTCACGTCTCACGCTCATCTGGCCTGCAAAGACAATCTGACAGGGCACAGTGAGAGGAAAGAGAAAACGAAGCAGACAGAAGAAGAGATGGGAAGATAATATCAAATTGTGGACAGGCTTGGACTTTGCAAAGTCCCAAAGAGCAGTGGAGAACAGACCAAAATGGAGAGAGATCGTCTCAAAGTCATCAGTGGCGCCCCAAAGACCTTCCAGGTTACGGGAGAGATGAGATGAGATGAGAACATGTCTCAAGCAAAACAATAATTTTTGTCTGGGTTTTAATTTCGTGAATTTCTAAATATTTTTGACATAGAAAAGAAAGTTATTTTTCTCTCCAGTATACTGTCAAAGAAACACGTACTTTACGACAACCATGTCATATATCAACGTTAGAGAAACATAAACGTGTCTTATTTAGATAAAATACCTAATCCAGACCAGCGTCTGCTTACTTTATAGAGATAAAACGAATCTTTTCGTTGGTACACACACGTAAAATTCTAATATGCCACCTTTGGAAACATTACCTGGGAGAAGGTATTAAAAATCAATCTTATTGTATGTCTAGACGTAAATAGGTAGAACCATACATTTGAAGATACATATATATATATATATATATATATATATATATATATATATATATATATATATATATATATATCTGTTCTGAAATGTATTTATCGAATTTATCATTTGAACTACAATATAATAGAAAGACGCTTTCGAATATAGGTAAAAGTTGTGTTAAAAAATCCGTCAGACGGAATGCATACTTATTCATGGATAAAAGGTGAAGTTATCTTCAACACATTTTATCCATTTTGTCATATTTTACATCACTGATGATTTGACTCTTAGTTGTCTTATTGTCCGTTAAAGTTTCAGTGACTTTTTGTAGCGATTTAATTTTATATATATATATATATATATATATATATATATATATATATATATATATATATATATGCGTGTGTGTGTGTTTAAATTAAAACACTGACTTTGCGAGGCATAGTTGCAGATATATGAACCAGTTTGATGATAGCTTTAGTCTGTGAAGAGAGTGAACGTTTTATCAGTACTTACATCAGGGCTTATTCCTGATTTCGTAAGATAAAATCTTTGCAACAAATGTAAATATCCAGAGCTTACAATGTTTTTGGTCATTAACATTTTTTCTGTTGCAATTGTGCCACATAAATCGTAGTTGCGACAATGTCTGGTATCGGAGTAACAACACTGGATGGGATCGTAGTTACTAAGTTACTACACTGTCTGGCACAGTACTTACGACACTCTCTTGCATCGTAGTTACGACACTGTCTAGGATCGTAGTTACGACAGTGTCTGGAATTGGAGTTACAACACTGTATGACATTGTAGTTACTACACTGTCTGGCAACGTAGTTATGACAGTGTCTGGTATCCGAGTTACAACACTGGCTGGCATCGTAGTTACGACACTGTATGGCATTTGTAGTAACGACAGTGATATTGTTGTTACAACACAATATCGCATCGATGTAACTAAACTATCTGGCATCATAGTTGCGACACTGCCTGACATTGTAGCTACGACACTGTCGGGCAGAGTAGTTACGACACTGGCATTTCGTGCACAGTCATTGTCTTGATTATGGGGTATTGGTAGAGCTTCGACACAATGGGAGCAAAAACCTGGGGAACAGACATTATCGCTAAAAAGGCAAAAAGACCCTCGCGTATTCTAAATTAATCTCTGTTTCACTCCGGTACAAAATGACAAACAAGTAACGGAACTAAGACAGAGTAACGAGAATATGACTAGAAAAGCATATATTCCAAAATCGAAGCTGGTGGAATTTTCTTATTACATTTAATTTTATGCGACATTCTGTTGTTCTAAACAGGCATTCTAACACACACACCAGACAGAGTGGAAAGATTCTAACCTGATGATGCATGTGTGTGGGTTTGAATAATTTAAATTTCAGTATATTGATTCGATGTCTTTTACAAAAGAATTTAAGAATTTAACAACTTTCTAACTTATTGCAAAATTTATCAGAACGTTGTCTATTATTATTACAGGCTCAGTGAATGCGTTCCTTAAAACGGCGCACTACTGGTTCAATACCCACCCCGATGTTGACCTTATAAGGACGCTACTTTTTATTATTTGGTCATATTATCTAATCCCAGGACGATTAATGCTGTTATAATAAACAAATGTATCGAATTATAACAAAAACATCACGTGGAATACACTAAAGAAAATTTTAATTTGACATTGTTCAGTAAAGTCTTGTCAAAATGAAGTTTGAAAATATACTTTCTTTAATGTTCACACACTACTTTCTATTGGCGGCATTTCAAAACTTGCACTGGTTTCTTATAAAAAAAAAAATTAAAGTGTTGTCTGTTTCAGAGAAAATATATAATACTTTGCTCGTTTATTCGGAAGATCCATAGTTAACGCTAATATTCACACATTCTAAAGGACGACTAGCGTGAGGTCGAGATATGCGAAATAAGGCCTAGACGAACTTAATTTAAATAAGCATACATGTTTGTCCCTTATTTAAACGTTCTAAAGGGATCATCTGTGTAGAGTCTTTGTAAATGAGATTTAAGTTCTGGTTAAAAGTGGTAAAAATAAACGATATTCAGAATTTGAAGGCTGCTCTTTGTTTAGATATAATCCTTTTTTCATATAAGGCATTTTTGTTACTGCATGTTATATGACATAATTGATATCATGTAAATTGGCATAAGATCGTGTTTATTAGTTGAAAGCTTGAAAACGGTTGGAATTGAAAAACGTATGTTTTTGAATTTTAAAATTAAACGGTCGGCGTGATTATCGCTGTAAACAATTTACCGCATGTAAATAGCACCATAGTTCGCCTACCCAGGCAATTTGATGTGAGAGCGATAGCGAACACTATATAATACGAGAGGTGAGAGAGTTTCCAGTCCCTGTATGAACAAGTCCCTGTTTCATCTTACCTTTTTTTTTCTTCAAACAGGATGGTCATATATATGTTTGTGGTATGAACGAATGTATTCACACAACTGTTCTGACTTGTTTTACAGCCTTTGTGCACTGCTTGTTGGTATATGTTTATATTTTTATGTTACTATATTAGGGAAACGTCACATACTTCAGTGTTTCCCTACGTTTTTAGGCAGTTTTCACGAGATAAGCCAAACACTTGATACTTCTTTCAGCATTCTACTCATGTTTATTGATTCATTCTTTCTTTCTTCATTCGTTTCGTTTTAAGTTTTATTTGCTTGTGAACAGACAGAAACATAACATACACAAACATACAGTCATAAAACACATAGTGGCAATGACTTGAGTATTATTTTTCCTTTCTAAGAGATTTGGGTGATGTCATGGATCATTATATCCAGGAGAACTGCACCTACCAGCGTGACTCTGCACAAGGAAAAGTTTCTGCAAATACTTCTTTGATCGGTGGACGGAGAGCTTAATCCTAAATGGAGGCTCGTTGGCTTCTATCTCGCAGGTTGTGTTCTGTTTGTAACTGCTGCTCCATTAACTCCTCTCTTCATTCTTCTTTTCCTATCTGTCTCATTCTCCCTTTCACCCTCATTCAGTTGTGGTTGAGGCGCTCAAATATCCTCTCCCTGTTCTGGCGCTCCCTTTCAATATTCTCTTCTGCCCATGTTGCGTTGATCTTGATCACTTCCTCGTCTAGGATTTATCTTTTAAACATCTTTGCCATTCTTAAAGCGGTCGTTTCCTCTCTACGTAACACTTGTTCGGGTAACACCATTTTGCCTCTGTCAGACACGGGAGGTGCTCCATTCCCTCCATCAAAGATATATCCTCTCTTAACTGTCCGCTTTGGCAATTTTGGCTTGCCATTCTTCTCTTTTATTCTTAACTCTGCACAGGATAAATAATGAATGGCAAGACTGGAGAATGCACCTCTTCATATAATTTAAACACGGACCTGGAGAAAAACATCCCTATGTGTAGTACTGAATACAAATCAAGATAGATCCTTCTTATTTGTTTAATTTTTTATAATTATTTTTACACAAACTTATTATCATTGATACCCAGAGACTTATGATACAGACGCGTATGAGTATTTATATATACACAATATACTCATAAGCAAACTATTATACTGGGGTGGGGTTTAAGTTTAAGTTCTTGTGTACGACATAGAAAAACACACAAACACATACTATTTTGGCAATCATCCAGTGTCTCTTTTCTAAGAGCGGACGATGGCCCTGAAAACGGTCGTTGGTTGTTGTCCTGGGTCGTTATCGACTTTATTTAGCACGAGTAGGTCTCACCATGGATCTTACTACAGCACAGGGTCTTCTCTTTTTGCAAGATACAGTAACCTCATCCGTCTCCATCTTTCATTCCTTCGCCTCTTTTCCCTGTTGTTGATGCTGATGCTTCTGATGCTGTTTCTTTTCCCATTCTTGACTTTTTCCATCGATTGTCTCTCGTAGACTTCTTCAACGAGGTTTTGGGCCATCTTGAGGAATATATTCGTTTTCTTGTGCAAGCTCTTCTGAATTAGGTGATGCTTTTTCCCTATGCATATGCTCCTGGGCTTCGCTCAGTTTTGCAATCTAACCCATTATAACTGTTGAAAAGTCAACGATAGCACAACTGGTGAAAGCACCGCTTTATATTCTAAAAGCACGGATGCGAAGGAAAACGTCTCTCAAATTCGGCACCCTTACGCGAAAGAACATATTCTTTTCTACAAATTTAAAGAGTGATAGAAAGAATGTGAAAGATCATGGCAAAACTAAATTTGTTAGTTATAAAGCCAGTAAACACCTTTTTTTTCTTTCTAAATCAGTTTTTTTTTCTTCTTTTTTTATCAGCGCCGCTCACTGAAACATCAGCAAAATCAATAAAGAGGGACCATTGGGGCTAGTCCCTTCCTCTTCATGTACAAATACCAAAACATTAAACAGGAACGTATTTACAAGGTTGACAACGTTGTGGAGTAAGACTGGACTTCCAATGATCTAGTACCGTGTCAATTTGCCACCGATACACACTCCGTTTCTTTGCTAAAGAAAATAGATAACCATAATGTTCACAACACCACTTTTCTGTTTTGTTATGTTACGACTAGGGGTAATGTAACAAAAGAAAAGAATTAAACAAGCTTTCAAGATTTAAACACAAATATTTAATTTCCTAAAATATTAAAATATTTCAACAAACAATCAAAGTGAAAGAATTAAAAATAACTTACAGTATAGAATATCCTTAAAAGTCATAAATTTTTCTAAAGATCAATGGTCCGGAAGTTAACCCAAATGTTCCGAATGAAATAGATTCCGAATGAAACCTTCACTGTACTGATGTACTAACAAGAATCAGTTATATCCAAGTGTTATTAATTCCAAGTAATCCTTGTGAATATGGAATACCACACAAATTCTAGAAATGTTTCCGATAATTCCATGGAGCTGTATAATTCTTAAAGTTTAAGAAGCAGTACTAAATCCTAAATGTACTGTATAATAATAATAATAATAATATCACTGAATCAGAATATCCACACACAAAATGAACCAATCTCGTTTATGACCTCTCAGGCTGAACGAACTATGCTAGAATCCCAAACACAACAATTAAATTCAATTTATAGATTCTGAGCTGTGTAGAACAGAATAGAGAAAACCAATTTAAACTGTATTGCGACTTAAAAACAATTTTAATCCATCTAGACAACAACCTTCTCTGAACCAATCAGAACCTAGGTTATGAGTGACACCGCTAAAGTACCTATGCATTGACGTTATTATCTGTCAACAAAGAATTGACTCTTATAGAACATAGAATCTAGGTCAAAAGTTCAACAAATTCTCACGCTCTACATCACGTGATATGATTCATGTTTAACCGACAATATTTCCCAAGACCAATGTACTGAGTCACATTGAAATACCGTACATGTACTTTCTGCAAGACGACAGCTGTTAGACTATTATACAGAGATCATAAAACTATACCATTATTTAAAAACAAGATGATACATAATTCCATAACAGTCGTCGTTTCTAGCGAAATCACGGTCAAAACAAGTCAGGACATGTTCTCAGGAAAATCGAAGATTGCGTTGATGAGGACAATACACACAATATTCTTCACACACCATCGAATCTGATCCTTGTTATTGCACATTATTGAATTCAGTGGATACAGCATTTGTTCTCATAAAATCGATGATATCATTTCCCATAAGAATCAAAATATTCCACACTGTGATCGTTGGTAAAGTAGACGACTACCCAGTGGGTTCCTGGGCAAAGACTGTCGTCTGTGTTGATGACATAGCCTTGAACAGCTTTATGACGTTAATCATTAACACACACCACTGCATTCCAAGAAGCTGTGTACAAAAAGTGAGTCAGAAGGTAATGAAGTTCCCAGGTATTCATTTGCACAGATAATGATAAGTAATACATTTACACTTGAAATTTATCTTGAAAAGATTTGTCAACTCGACGAACGGGAAGTCTTGGTACCTTGTTGCAAGAGAACTTCGACGCATTTGTTTTCCAAAGAAGTAAATGGTCGTAAGGAATGGTCATATATACCACACTTGTAAGATCTTATCTTCTGAAATGAGGTTACATGCTACTTCCAGATAGTCTTCAATTTTTTCTTCTTGAATCATCATCAAATATTTTCGTGCTGCCTCCGACTAGGACAATCTACATAACATGCATAACAATGTTCTTTGTTCAGGAGTGTGATTATTTTAGCCAAGTGACGAGCAAAACAGGAAACTAAGTGTGTTTCTTGTGCTGGCTATTTTTACATCATGACTGAATCGTTCACTTCTTCGCAACTGAGTGTCTGTGACTGCTGCTGCTCTGGACAGAAACATCCTCTTCGCCTATCTCCATAGGTTTTTGTTAGTGTTCCATCTTTTTCTAATAGCCTAGGATCACATCACTAAAGCTGTTGATGTTCAGGGTACTGTAAAATTCTGCATACAAGATGACGTTCACTGTGTTCTCGAGAGCTAGTGTAAACCGAAGTTCCACACAAAGTTGGCCTGATTTTATGGAATGGATATGTCCTTCATTGCTGCCTTGATCTGGAGTGAAATCAAATCCCACAATGAATATTCTCGACGTGTAAAATGTCATGGCCTCTGCTGGTTCCTAATTGTCATGTGGCTTCAAACCGAGTCAAGTAAGGTCTCAGGTAATTTTTCTGGGGAAAGTTAGGTTCTAATGATCCCATACACAACGTCTGTCCACCTCGGGTGACTTTTATCTTGGAGACTTTGAAATTTTTAACTCGAAAGGATTTTGATTGATAGTTACGTTGAGAGCATAAATTCTGACGATGCCAGTGAACAAATGCTACGGTAGTTGACTTTGGAAGATATGATCTTTGATCTTGGAACGGAGTCCAGAGGAAATGGTGAAGGTTTTGATTTCCACTCTTCGTAAATGCTGTCGTTCTATTCAGAGCTTGACTGATGTCGCTTCCCACTTATGTAAGACTTCCACATGTCGCACGTAAAGTCTGGCTTCTTTGATGCTCATTTTGTACTCGTTAGCATTAACCATAAAATGGAACACGGTATTACTTCGATTCAGTCATGCATGTTTTTGGCTTCTGTTCGTTACCTTAAGAGATTTTATAGGTAAGGTCGGTATGGCTAAGTGCCAATGCTGCTGCTAACTAGTTTGCTGTGCAAGTACAAATCCACTTTGCTGAAGAACGAATGGATACAATTGTTGACAGGGGCCACTCTGGCATTGGCGCCTGGATTAGTGTTGTCCGTTTTGGAACTTCGACTGTCAGGTACAAGTAACTGTTATTCAGATATATGTAATCTTCGGTTTGTTCTTTGCTTTCAAACTCGATGGGTGGGAGGGTATTCAAAGACGACACGGGCTGAAATTCTACCTATAGAGATTCTGCATCGGCATCACCGTCTGTGGCATGGCAAACAGATTGAGTTCTGACTTAGAATATTCGCAAGAATCTCAGTGCATCATTTGTACTTAGTAATCAAAAACATCAAATTCTCTGGCAAATGTTCTTCTTCTCTTATTCTTTATCTGGGTGGCGGGTATTAATGACGTATGAAGGGTTTTCTACGTCTCTTGGTGCCTTGTCCTTGTTGTGGTGTAGAGGAGGAATGAATGCCTTCGTCAGGAGTGTGAAGCGAATTTGTCTCGGCGACCCAGAAGTTATTTTCCTATTTGAATCAGCAGCACTTGTGTTCATGCTGTCATGAAAGCTGCTTTGGGACTTTGTTGGTCGATGAGTACCCTTTGGGAAATTCTTTTCCTTGCGTCAAAGCGGCATCTTTTAAAAATGCAATCCTCGAGTGGCGATAAGTTTTAAAATGGTTGCTACCGTACGAATAGTGGAGTTAGCATATCACCTAAACCATGTAATCGTTGTCGAGTTACTCCTCGATACACATGATGCATCTGTTACAATTCGATGAGAATCGATGTCTAAAATGCAGTTTAACTGTGACTTTTCGTTTGAAGAATATAATATTTTGTCCAAAATATCCTTTTATGTTAATATTGACTCTGTCATAATACGATTTGCTGATAGAAAGATAATGAGGATGTGCAAATTCTCTATGAACGTGATACGTGTTTCCTCCGTCATCGTAAGAAGCTATGACACAATTCATTTTGAAAGGAATGACTCGAGCATTAACACATATCAGGTAGGAATTCTCATGGAATATATATTCAATCGGGGATTCGCTGGTGCTACTTGTTTGGGTTTGTAATAGCCAGGATCATTTTTTTCCAGTGTTCTTGAACTTGTTAGTTGAGGATTTCGACGACAAAAGTGGTTTGATCTCCAACAACATTCCAGACTTGATTGGAATGAACGATTTCTACCAAATCTACCTCCCGATGAGTTTCGTGATCCAATTGTATGGACTGAGGTAATTTGACTGTGAAACAACATAATTTGTTTTGGGGAAACACATTTATAGAACTGTCACCGGGTAAATACATTTGATTATTCATAGTTTGATGGTTCTGGTCTACGATGATTCACTTGATGTCAAAGGAGATTGATTTTCTAAAGTGTCCAGAGGATTGATATGCTTCGAAGAGGAGTTATGACTGGCGTTAGCGTGGCTACCGTTGTTGTTACTGTCGGTATATTTCAGCGAAGGGCAGGGAAGAAGATAACCAATACAATTGCTGAGTAAAGAAAGTCCTCAGTTGTTGATCTCCTTGTTGCAAAGTCAATTTTCCAATGGCTGCTCCAATGACACAATACACCACAAACATTTGGCACGAAAAGACGATTTAAATTTTATGAACACGACCTTCACACCACACCCACAGTGGTTGTTTTTGTAGTTCGTGGAGAAATAAACTCGGAGAAGGGGAGGCAGTAGTGTTTAACATCATTGTCGCAACCTTTGCTTCTTTTTATAATTTGACGACTTGTTAAGCGGCAATTCAAGAATCGAAACTGGATGAATATCCTTTCCAACGAACGTTGACTTCTTGAAGTCGATGTTTTTCCAATTTACGTGTTCTTCAATCGAGAATGATTTGGATATCCTACGCGTCGTTTTCTTTCTTGTTTACTCCTTGTAATTCGGGCAAGTATAAAGTTTTTTTTAACACTTCTTCGTTTATATCGTCCAATTTATAGACAGGACTATCACGTCCTCGTAATTGTCCTGTGACAAGAAACAATTCTGTCATCCAAATGGGTCAATAACTTTGTTCAAAGTCATTTTGTTTTTCCAAAGCAAAACCAATCTCCGGTGTTTAACACTCCTTTTATTATGTTCTTTAACATTCCAAATAATCGATCAAACACAATCACTTAGTTTTGAGGTCTTATTTCTTCTAGAGCACATCGATGCTACGATGGTACGATTGATTGTAAGATTCGATTAGACGTGGTAACACTTCGATGTATTTGTGAGTATGATGATGTGTAAAATATATCCAAATATGTCCTTTCAAAGTTCTTTGAAAACGTTCCACGTCACTAGCTTTGTTTTAGGAGTTTTAGTGGTGAACAAAATGGATGTGTCTTTTTTCAATTCTTTTTGAAATGCCTGGTTAAAAAATTTGATGCCTTTGTCTGTTTGACATCGTAGAGGATGTCGACTACTTTGTTTTAAGACAGGTTTCAAAGCTCGCACTAACTCAAAACTTGTTGGGGGGTATTTGTGTCGAATTTAAAGGAACTATCCACGCCGATTTTGAAAACACATCGATAACACACACACACACACACATACACACACACATAATTGTAACCTCAATTGTACGACGCTAAATGAGACACATCAGATAAATCCGCTTGCCATCGATGATCGATTCCTGCTACAATCGTTCTTGAAAATGTTCGTCGAATGGATTTGTGAAACGCATACGTGGATTGTTCTTGTAAGTATTGTCTTACATCTTGCAGAAGTAAACATTTTATTTTTTTTTTTTTTTTTTTTTGCTGCATGACACAATTTTTTAATTCCTCCGTAGCCAACGGCATAAGCAGGATAGGAGTAGGAGTTGTCATCGGTTCTTTGGTTACTTTTTTTATTGATTTCTTATTTCAGTTCTGCCTTTGCTTCATTCTTTTCTTCTTTTGCTGAAGAGGGTGTCGACATCATCTTTTTGACCCAAGCGTTCATTTATTCTAGTTTGGGAGTATGGGAAGGTGTCCACAAGGTTGTGATACTGGGAGGGGGGAAAGGGGAAGGAGCAGACGGAGTTTGAAACACCTATCTTGTTTCTTTCTCTTCTTCTATTCCTGTGGCTGTTTCGGTCATCAACTTGGGAGCGGCTGCTCCTTTTTGCTTTTTTTCCAGTGTCGTCTCATCCAAAGTTTGCAATAATTGTCCGTACCGTTGCGATTGTTCTGTTTCTGACAAATCCGTTCAATCAATCAACGATTGTGGTACTTGTGAGTGTGACATCTCGGTGAGATTTGGATTAGGAAGTAAATGCGGTTGTAAGTACCAACGATGAAGTTCAATCCATGTTTGTAAAAAACTAATATTAATTTGCGTCCTTCCATAAGATTTAAGGGTACAAATATGATGTCTTTCTAAAAGAGTGTCTATTTTCTTTCTTTTCCTTTTCCTTCTTATTCACCTTAACACTCCTCCTAAAAGAGGTCCAGCAATCGATCCTAACAAAGGATCAGCCACTTTTAACAACAGTCCTATCGGGCATGAACTTTTTTCGGTACACTAATCCACAATTTGACAATGGTAGAATCATTCCTTCAGTGGATCGATACTGTAATCCAGAAATAATTGTCGAATTTTTCCACAACAACGTCGTAAAATCTCAACATCGGACCGACAATATTAAAAAATTTCTTGAAAATCAATAGGTCCTAAAGTGTGAGTTTGGTACCAAACATAAAAATCTTCTCTTTCTTCTGTTCGCATACCGTTGGGGTCATAGTAGTGAACTTCAGACAAATTGGGGAACACGGCGTGTGGCTTCGGTATTAAAAGTGCGGAAAATAGCCTTTTGCTATTTCTATCATCCCAAGGCATTCTACTCATAGGCATAGCCAAATACCTCACGGACTCTTTAAATTGTAAGTTTCCCACTTTCATGTAAAAGATTTTGACTCCGTTCATGGTAACAGTTGTAAATTCTGTTTTTTGTTCTGAATACTATTTCACCAGAAATTGTCCGTTGTATCCCGAGAAGATTACGAGTCATAACTGTAGCGTATCGATGACAGTTTCAATAACAATGAACCTACTCTTCGCTCCATGTGTTGTCCGTGGGCTCTAAAATCCGCTCGGCAAAAGCAGAAAGAGTACGAGAGCCACGAAATATTGTTTCACGTCCTCCGACAGTGATGAAATAAAGGTTCTTGTATACATTAGTTGCAAGAGCGACGAACCAAACACACATTAGGGATGTGAATTCTAGTCTCTTGTGAACATTCGAATTCAAAAAAGATAAAATCCTTAAAATTCTTCTTGTTCTAATCGTCTTTCAAATCTTCCACGATTTCGTTGTCATATCTTTGAATGTAACACTAATGATTAAAGTCGATGACTTAGTCACAAAAAACCACATCTTTTCTTCCCTGGACAAACGTGTGATATTTTGGTTACAAAATAGAGAAAAAAAGAAGAACTTATGGACTTTACATCATCAACTGCAACTGTCTTAAACCTTTTCAACATCCAAGTCCTACTCCTGCTGTTGATGTGGCTATGGTAGTAGTGACCGCTGCTGCTCGCGTCACAGTGGCAGTGAACGTTGTTGTAATCATAGAAGGTTAAGACGGCATGGATCGTGAAAGTACCTTTATCTTCGGTTCAGCCTAAGAAGTTAGATACATTTCTCTCTTCTCACCGTTTAAAGTTTTCTTCTTCGCTTTTTCCTTTCTTTTTTCCTCTTCTTGTTGTTGTTGTTGAGCAAATACTTGTTCGTTTTCTTTCTTACGTTGCAAAAAACACTTTAAATCTTCTTTCTGTTTCTTTTTGAAATCATCATAGACGTGTACTGATGGAGAAGGATGTGAATGGTGGTACTAACGGCAATACTTCTTGCGATAAAGATAAGAAATAACACAAAGTCAAATTGAGGTCATTCTCTTCTGGAAGAATACTTGATACAGCAGTAAAAGCAGTACTATCTCTCAGGTATAAGAAGTTTTCACTGTAGGTGCACCAAATTGCATCGTCATTATTTCAGCCATGTGTATTGTACTTGAACTCTTCAGCAATGGTACATCGTTGCAACGCTGGTCCCTGACTGAATTATTTCACGCGCGTTTTGATTGATGGAACTTCCCAATCAATTTTGATCCGTTCCTAGAGGATATATAGGGGTGTGTTGTCCCACTGTGTCCTCTGTTCTCAAGGCATGTAGACAACATGTGGACTAGTGTTGAGTCGTCTACGATCATTTCCAGTATTCTGTGTCATCCGGAGTACCCCATGTATGTCAAAGCAATGTAGGCGATCACACACATCAAAGACACAGCCATTTGAAGGACAAACGTCTATGTGGAGAGGCAAGGATGCGTCAAGAGAGTATTAGAATATGGACCAGCAGTTAGAAGAAGTTTCCGAAGAAGAAATGTGACGCCACGTCCCCTGTGTTAACCACCTTTAATTAATTCACCCAAACAACCCTTTTCAGGGCCACCCAAAATTTATTATAAAAGAGAGATACTACTCAAATCATTGCCTGTATGTGTTTCACGTTTCAATATTTGTGTATGTGTATGTCTATTCACAACTAAATTAAACGTACAACCCCTTACCTGTCTTGTGAGTTTGTAGGTACAGTGTGTATACAAACTCTCCTTCCCTCTTGTGTGTGATCGTATGTTTGTGGGCATGTGATTATAATGTGTGGATAAACACTCCAACCTTTGCTTGTGTGTGATAGTGTGTGATTTCATCACCCTTCTTTTACTCTTTACGTTGGCTAGTAAGTGTGGAATTTTGGTCACTACACATGGCGTGTTGGATAGTATCTAACAATGGGTGATGGATAGTAGGTGTTGTTTTAAACATTACATTTCACAATATTAAATTCCCATTTGAGGCCATAAAAGTACGCAAGTTAAATTCCTGTTTGAGGCCATATCGTCCCCCACTGTAAACCTACGGCGTGATGTTAATTCCCGTTTGAGTCCCAAGTGCCACGTATTACTACTTATGTTTTTGTCTTTTGAATGCAAGATAAACGTATGACTGTTTTTGGTCTTTTCATACTATCTATTCTACGTGCAAACGAATTAAATTCGAAACTTCATTATTGACATAAAAACTTTTTATCGCAAAAAGATGCCTTTGTTACAAAAAGTGACCCTACCTACAATACAAGTGTGCATTTTTGCTAAAAGTGCTCCGATTTCCCTCTCCTCTATAAGTAGTTCCAAGCTGTAATACTGTCTCAGTTTGCTTACTTATCGTCCATTATTTATCTATCTACATATATATCTATCTATCTAGCTAGCTAGCTAGATAGATAGATTGATATATAGCTATGTACCAATTTATTAAGACTCTGAAAGTCCATTCATTACTATTGTCAGTATGAACATATTTGTCAATCATTTCGTCGCTGTCTTTCTGTCTGTCTATATACGTATTTATTTATTTGTTTTATTTAATTTTAATATTTGCAGTATTAATTCCAGGCTCTCTCACTGAGAGGGTAGGCACCTAGACCAATATGACCAGAAGGAATACTATATGATCTGTGACGACTGCAAAATTGAGTATAGTCACTTTTGCACTGCAAATAGAACAAATGTGCAGATAACTATGTATTATTTAATGTTGGAGTAATATATGCACATAGTCATGTACAATGTTGTATTACATGTTAAATTGTCATATGTGTGTCTTAAATTGATATATTAATCATGCAAACGTGTAGAGTTGAAATATTCTTTTTGAATGTAATATGCATTGTTTGCTTGACTCCTCTGACTGTATTTATTTATTTCCTTGTTTTATTATTTTCTTTTCTTTCAGCCAGTTGAAAGAATTTTATCCAGTTATTTTCCTTCTGCGGAATGTATTCTAGTCCAGGTTCCGTTTTTTTTCTTCTCCACCACAGCCTCTATTTTTCTTTCCCTCTCCTTCTCTTCATCCTGCTCCTCTTTCTCCTCCATTTCTGGGTTTCATTTCCTCCTCTTTTCTTTTCTTCTTCTTCTTTTTCATGCATAAGACCGAGAAAGAATGTTTGTTGACGTTACAAGTGCTTTGCTCTTGAATGAGCGATTATTTCAGATACTAGGCTTGTTAATGTATTTAAACGTACACAACAAATGCAACCCGTCCTGCTCTTTGCAAAACATATTGACACAATAAAATGTTTAGGAAACCTCGTTTAAACACATTAATTTGGTGTAAATCCCATACTTCAACTCCATACAAGAAACACAGCATTACTGAAGTCGCCACGCCCATATCCGCAGGTAATTGATAACGTTCCTCCATTTATTAGCAATCCAGTAGAGTGTATAGGTGGTCTGTAAACAAAGATCAGTTGTTCCGTGTATCAGACAAGGCGAGGTTAGGTCTATCCTATTCATAGTGTTTTTTTATAAAGATGTGATAGCGATTATGTATTGTATGCGTATCACGATTGTTTAATTTAGGTATATTTCTATGTAAATCGTTTGAAATCAGACAATAAGTTGCTCGTTCATTCTCAGATTAGCCGTTTCACGCACTGAGCAAAATGGTCACGTGACTCGTCAATCGGACCCGATGATGGGTGGCAGGACTACATATACTCAGTGTGGACAATAATTAAATTGATGAAAACCAATGAAAATGTCCATTCTTCAATGGATAAAATAATACTAAAACATTGCCACTTGGCAACATGATACCAAAATAAATGCACATTTGCTCCGTTTTTTTTTTTGTTTTTTTTTTAAATCACTGAGCTTAATTCATCACTACCCTTTACAGTTCTCATATATTTTGCCGTTTACTGTGGAGGTAGTGTGACGTCATCAAGGTCAATCATGAACACCCTAATATTTACCTTTTTATTGTTCACTGCCATTTCTGTTGCATTATGTGTATTTTTCTTTTGTTTTGTCAATGATCTGTATTGCTTAAGACAAAGAAGAAATAAAGAATATACTACTGCAAATATAAATGCATATGCCTATTGATGTCCTAATCAGACAACTAAAGACAAATAAAACTAGCTTGCAATGACAGTATAGTGTTAATTGGTGTGTAAATATATCCATGTTAAGGCAGATGTGCAAAACTTTAATCTCGCACTCAGTGTGTAATTGGAGCAAGACACACACTGGTAATAAACACGAGATTCCTAATTATGGACCTATTTATGCAATGAGAATGAAAGATAAAGACAATAGTATATCTGAAATTTATTGAAATACACCTATTGATGTATCACCAGACGTTAAAAAAATGTACCTAGATACCAATGTAGAGGAAGCCCTCCCTCTCCCCCCCCCCCCCCACACACACACACGCATCTTGGCTGTGTCTTAAACTTGTGACGGGGTGAGGGTGGGAGGGAAAAGGTAAAGAGGGAGAAATAAAGCGTTATCCGTCTCTATTCATATGGTGTCTAAGTTGATGTTCAGTAAAAATTGTTTAAAGATGATATGCTGATAAAGGTATTATCTAAAATAAGTTTAGCGTCATTTATAAATACCTACTCCGCCGAACTCGGAGAGAGAGAGAGAGAGAGAGAGAGAGAGAGAGAGAGAGAGAGAGAGAGAGAGAGAGAGAGAGAGAGAGAGAGATTCTCAGTGAGATATCAAAACAATTGTTGTAAAAGTTTTCCTTCGCAACGAAAGTGGTGTACTGACACTCTCTCACTCTCTCAACATACATACATACGTACATACATACATACATCAGAAAATATGCACTTTATGTTATTTTTCCGTGTGCAAAAGAAAATACAAATACATGAGAAAACAAAATAGATTCAAGATTTGCAAATACATACGCTGGACACATATGGCATTTGTTTTGGTAAGAAATTACTGTAAACTTGTTTTATAATTCAATGTTTGTCACAAAATCGAGATATTTAAACGCTTCCTTCTTTTCATTATATCACACACCACTAATAAGCTTGACTGCATTTCCGACAGAAGTAAGGACAACATAATAATCTCTACTTCAAATTATATACATTGTCTTTTCTAATGGAGGATTATGACAGCATATCGTTATAACAATACATGGTCCACATTTCATTGCTTCCTTCAATCAGCTTATTTGCTAATTCACACATAATGTTTCACTGAAATATTTCCAGTTACCCATGCAACCAATAGATAATATGTAATTTTAGCATCAATATATTTAGTAATTGTCATTGCAAACTAGTATGTTCAAGAAACCTACAATAATTTTCAAATCTTCAATTTACTCATGGTCGAATCTGCTCTACTGTTATCCATGAATTTTATATTTGGACAAAAGTCTGTTTTTGCTTGGTATAAATAGTTCCTTGAGTAGTGTTTTATCCTTCAACAATGTCTAAAAATTTTAAACACTATAGCAATGTTGAGTTTTAAAAAAACGAATGTTAAAAAATCTATTGAATAAATGTTCACAAGTTTACGAATTGTTCACGTTGCTTGATTTTTAAAAAATGCACTGTTAAAGAACGATTGTTGCAATCATCATCACAGTAAGCGAATCTATAAGGATCAGTACGAAGTAATCCATCTCTCCAAGTCCAAACTCTTAATAGTGTCACTAGAGCACGCTTCACTCAACAGTCCCACAATCCTCTGCGTATATATTACATTAAATGCACAAATGAATTCAAATAGCAGCTTCTGATTGTATGGATGATGTTGATGACATAAAGAATAATATAGATATAGTTCAGATGTTCCTTTACTCTTTATCAACTGCCCACTGCCTAGATTTCTCAATTGTAGTTACAGCCATTGGATTATACTCTCGGTTGCGTGTGTACTCGAAATACATGAAGCAGAATTGACAGAGCTTTTAGTATCAGGTATATTATTTTGACTGTGGCGCAATGTTACATGGTATTGACTATTTCATTCATGCTGAAAAGAAAAATAAATATCGACGAATGAAACGGCCATTCATCAAATATGCAATAGTAAAACAAATAATACAGAGCCCTCAACTAAAAAAGGGTATAGTGTGACCTTCACCTCACCTTCACATTGACCCTCAGCCTAACCTTAAGCCTCACCAAAGTTAACTTATACAGAACTCTAAAATGCATGATGTACTTGAAGATGTTCATTCACTATGTCGAAAAGTGGAATATTTACTTGATCATCACAAGCAATGCATTTGCATAGTAAGTCACGAACTGGGTATATAATAAAATGATAGCAGAAATAAACCTGGCGTATATATTGTAAAAAATTATTGCCGTTGGTATAATATTTTAAAAGTCTGATCTAACTTTAATCCACGCTGTTTCAAGGGATCAAAACAGATAAAGCGATTGCGTCTATTGCACAAACACTACAATAAGTTATGGAACAAACTTTATATTTAAATATTAACATATATTTCCCACACCTTATGGTATCGAATCATTTTAAAATTCAAGCCTCTCCCCCCTCCCCCTTCATACTACTGTAGCACAATTTCTTGGTGGAAAAGTCGAGAGTAATTTCCATGAAACATACTAAAGAATCCCAACGGTTGTGTGGAAGATCGAAAAGCGACAGAGAGAACGGATATGGCGGCATCATCGAAACCAGTTTAACATTTCAAGTGAAAATGTAAAACAAACAAAAAGAATCTTGACGGATGATTGCAGGTATTGCACGGCTGCCACGCTGACAGTGTAATTGCAACGGCAATGTTTATAGCATCAGGCAATACATATTCAAACAAAAATGAAACTGTTAGTTTTTACTACCCTTTGGAAGGTCGGACTGAAAGAACATTATTTGAAGTTTCATCTTCTCTTTTCTGTAGAATGGAAGGGAGCTAGCCGTTTTTAGGTCATGTAAATTATATCTACCTTGAAGCAATACATATTCAGCCTAAAATGAAACTGTTAGTTTTGTATGGCCCCTTATAAAGTCCGACTGAAAGAAGGTTGTTTAAAGTCCGGTATCTTTCCCGTTCTGAAAAAATAAAAGGGAAAAAACATAAAGAAGTGAGATCTTCAAGGCAGAAAATACAAATAGATAGATAATGAATACGATAACTAAAGTAGGATTCAGTTTTTTAAGAAATTAGCTCTGTATTAAAGACAAATTTTAAACGATGCCACACATTTAGCCCTATTAAAACTCACGAGTGTCAACCCCGTTATTCTACATGTATGAAACTATTCAACGTCATTCAGTTTTAAGTGAAATAAGAAAGAGAACTTGACGGACCTACATAACGTAGTAGATAACACTTGTTTGCCACTGATATGTCTCTGGCTCAATTTCGGGTGCAAAACATGTAATCATCAGTTATCCGGTGGTTCTAACCAAACCATGCCAACATTGACACCTTAGAAGGTTTCTAAAAGGCTCCCAAAACGTGTGCTGCTATAGAGTAAAAGGAAAATACAACTGTAGTAAAGAGTGTATATGTGATTTATGGATTTATTTCGGATTTACAATTATACAGTCTCTAATGTATCATGACCTATCAAATCTCCGCACCTTTTAGTAGATCTACATACTGCGGCAGTCTCCGATTCCCAACCTTTATCTGAAAATGATTTACTTCGCGAGATTCTCATTTAGTTCCGTTCATATCCTGAGGTCTAGTCCTTTTTGTCCAAAACACACTTTTTCTGGTCAATCATATTTACGTCTTTATCATCCTGAAATTCATCACCCAAGTACGTTTCCGCGAATAAATCTTCATATTTATGCATATCACGTTCTCCTCAGGTCATCTCTATTATTATTATTATTAATATTTATTTTTTTGTAACCTCTGTTTTTCAATACGCTCCGTTTCAATTTTTTTGGCATCATCAACTTTCGCGTCACTCTTTGTTTCCTTCTCAAAATTTGTAAACAAATCAACTTCTCTTAGATTATATTTCTTTTGTTAACCCCCATTTTGCCGGTCCGCGTTTCAAATCGCTGATTCTTTCTTCGTCGGCACAGATAGTTCCTAACTTTTCCAAAATTCATCCATTTTCTATTAATTCTCTTCGTCAAAGCTATTCATTGTATGTAAAGGTGTGAATGATAGACTCCAGATGTATGTGCATTTTGCCCTTGATATGAGAAATATTCTCCAATAGCACTGGAAATATTATGTGGGCCTTTGGTATTCGAACTGCTGTGCACATAACGCCGGGAAGGATGATTATCGTCCTCCGGCTCTTCTCTACTACTTTCGTGATGTTATTGACGATGGCTGGAAATAATACTACCCCTGGTACAACAACGACAACAACAACAACAACAACAACTACTACTACTACTAATAATAATAATAATAACGATAACAGTAATAACAACAATGATGCTGATCATCAGCAGCAGCAGCATTATCATCATCATCATACACATTACATTTTATGTTGTGTTATGTATGATGTTTATATAATGTTGTATATGTGTTTTGGGAGGTTATAAATGTTTCTTCACTTTAATATTTGCTTAAATCTTTATGTTTGTTAGGAAAAACATGTATAACTAGTGTCCTTGAATTAGGTTGTTTTGATCAATATGTTTTCTCAATTTGAAGGTCAAGGTTGATTTTGTTTACAGTTAAAATTCCATTAAGATGACTCATATTCTAGAACATTCTGTCATGTGACCAATCTAGAACATTCTGACATGTGACCAATCTTTATATATATCATGTTTGGTAGACATTTTGTTCAGTTCGACATTACCATCAGTCTTGTAAAGAGCTATGACAGTTGTGAAAATTCATTCCAAATTCTAAGAGAGGAATTATTTTAATTATTCATTGGATTATTAACAGTGCTCATAAACTTTTGGATTTTGGATTTTGATTGACAATTTTGGAATTTATGTGAACTTATTCAGAGATTTTGGATTACTTCATTTTGACTTCAGCACATCAAGATTTCTAGTACATCAGGACTTTGGAGACCATTAGCACATAATAACATTCAAGGACACATTCTATATTTAGGACTTGTGATTAGAACAATCATTCTTATTGGATTATTAGGATACATAAACATATTACTGTAAGTGACTTTTTGATTATTCATTTTAATTATCTAGTAATAAATTGCTTGTTGATTTTTACTTGATTTGTTGGTTTCACTTTCTTTCTGTTACATTTTTCTTAGACCATAGAGTCGTAACAGAAATTGGGGGCTCGTCCGGGATCTGAATTTCATTAAAGCATATTAGAGATATTAAATTTATCTTTGAAATTCATATTGATTTTGTCTTGGAATTTTTTTTTGTCTTTGGCAAAGATTTTAAATAGAGAAATTTGTTTTGTGTGAAACCAACAAGCATTTACAATGGCATCTAATGTTCAGAATTTCATTTCAAAACCTACCCAGGAGGGGTTAGAGTGCATGAGAAAGGATGAGTTGCTCGAGCTTGCCAGAAAATACAGTCTATCTGAGGCAAAAGTATCATTGACAAAACAGGAGATAAAGATTATTTTGATTCAGTATTTAGTAGGAAAGGGAATTTTTGATAGCAGTGCTTTAAGTTTGAAGAGAAAGCCTGTATCTGGTTCTGACAGGAAATTAAGGGAATTAGAGTTAAAGAAACAGATTGATTTAGAATTGGCAAAGCTTCAGATTCAGAGAGAGAGAGAGAGAAGGAAGAGAGGCAGATCCAAATGCAGAAAGAAGAGAGGCAGATCCAAATGCAGAAAGAAGAGAGGCAGATCCAAATGCAGAAAGAAGAGAGGCAGAGGGAGAGAGAAAAAGAAGAGAGGCAGTTGGAGAGAGAGAAAGAAGAGAGACAAATGCAGATACAGATGGAGAGAGAGAAAGAAGAGAGGCAAATGCAGATGGAGAGAGAGAAAGAAGATAGACAAATACAAATGCAGATGCAAAGAGAAGAAAGGGAAATGCAATTTAAATTAAGAGAATTAGAACTGGCAAACAGAGCACACTCCACTACTTTAAACACAAGTTCAGGTTTTGATGTTACTAGATATATTAGGTTAGTACCCCCTTTTCAGGAAAAAGAAGTAGATAAATACTTTCTTCATTTCGAGAAAATAGCTGAAAACTTGAAATGGCCCAGAGAGCATTGGACTTTGTTATTACAAAGTGTACTTATTGGCAAAGCTCGTGAAGTCTACACTTCACTGTCAGTACAACAAAGCACTGATTATGATTTGGTTAAGGAGTACATCTTGAAAGCTTATGAGTTGGTACCAGAGGCATATCGACAAAGGTTTAGGAATTGTAGAAAAGAAACTGGACAAACTCATATCGAATTTGCAAGGGATAAAGAACAACTATTTGATAGGTGGTGCTCAGGCAAGAAAGTTGATCAAGCTTATGATAACCTCAGACAGCTCGTATTAATTGAAGAGTTCAAGAGGTGCATCCATAGTGATGTTAAAACCTATCTTGACGAGCAGAAAGTGGAAACTTTGGAAAATGCTGCTCGTATGGCTGATGATTATTCCTTGACTCACAAAATTTCATTTGGCAATAAGTCGTCCTCTCAGCAGTTTTCTGGTAAAAAACCATTTCAATCTCATTCGAGTACTTCCAAATTTCACAACAGCACAACTGTTAGGAATCAAACATCTGATAAGACTGATCAGAAATCCTTATCTCTTCCTACGTGCACTTATTGTAAAACGAAAGGGCACGTTATTTCTGATTGCTTCAAGTTGAAAAATAAGCAACAGAGTAAAGACAGAGCTTTTCCAAATGCTCTTATTTCTACGAGGTCAAGGTCACGGTCTTGTATTGAAAGCAATACATTTGTTGGGTCAAACAAACCCCAGTCTGATTCTATTTTGGAGGCTTATGAACCATTCATGTCAGAAGGTTCTATATCACTTATTGGTGATTCTGCCAAACCTATCCCAATTAAAATATTAAGGGATACTGGAGCTTCTCAGAGTCTTTTATTATCAGGTACTTTGCCTTTGTCTGAGGAGTCTTCTTCAAGTGAAAGTGTTCTTGTTCAGGGAGTAGAGTGCGGCTTTGTAAATGTTCCTCTTCATTGTGTAAATGTGGTATCAGACTTAGTTTCTGGACCTGTGACTGTTGGGGCAGTGACTTCTTTACCCATAGAGGGTGTTCATTTATTACTAGGCAATGACCTAGCTGGAGATAAGGTTGTGGTTAATCCACTTGTAACTGACAAGCCTTGTTTGGATCAGAAAGTTGATCCTGTCGAAACTGAAATCCCTGATTTGTACCCTGCTTGTGCAGTTACTAGAGCTATGGCAAAAAGAGCTCTTGAGATTGATGTTGATCAGGATATTATTCCTTTAGCTGACACATGTATTGGTCAGTTTTTTGATGAGGTCACCTTTTCCTCAGGTATTGGTCAATCAAATGGTATTGATCACAGTGATCCTCTTTTGGCAACTCATTCTCTTTGTTCTAATCAGGATGACAAACGACAATCTCTTGTCGTTGAACAGGAGCAAGATCCCGAGATATCTTGTTTGTTTCAGAGGGCTATTAGTGAAACTGAAGCCACACAAGTTCCAGTGTGTTACTTTGTGAAAAATGGGGTCCTTATGAGGAAATGGAGACCACCTGATGTACCCGCTGGTGACGAGTGGTCAGTGAGCTATCAAATTGTTGTTCCTAAGTCATATCGACAAGAAATTCTTAATTTAGCCCATGAAACTCCTTTGGCTGGTCATTTAGGAGTCCGTAAGACTTATCACAAGATCTTGAATCATTTTTATTGGCCGAAACTCAAAAGTGATGTTTCTAAATACTGCAGATCTTGTCACACTTGTCAAATGGTAGGAAAACCCAATCAGAAGATACCTAAGGCTCATCTGCAACCTATTCCTGCATTTGATGAACCATTTAGTAGAATAATTGTAGACTGTGTTGGTCCTTTACCTAAAACCAAGTCAGGCAACCAATACTTGTTGACCATCATGTGTGCATCTACAAGATTTCCAGAGGCAATTCCTCTGAGAAATATAAAAACTAAAACTATTATGAAAGCTTTGGTGAAGTTTTTTACACTTGTTGGCCTTCCCAAATCTGTCCAGTCGGATCAAGGGTCAAATTTTATGTCTGGAATTTTCCAACAAGTTATGCATGAATTAGGCATCCAACAGTTTAAATCTTCTGCCTATCACCCTGAAAGTCAAGGTGCTTTGGAAAGATTTCATCAAACTTTGAAGAATATGATTCGATCATATTGCTTTGATACAGAAAAGTATTGGGATGAGGGTGTTCATTTGTTGTTGTTTGCTGTTAGGGAATCAGTTCAAGAGTCGTTGGGTTATAGTCCCTTTGAACTAGTTTTTGGTCATACTGTCCGTGGACCATTGAAATTATTGAAAGAGAAACTTCTTTCAGATGAAGACTCAAAGATTAATCTTCTTGATTATGTTTCTGATTTCAAATACAAGTTGTCAAAGGCCTGTGAAGTAGCAAGAACTAATCTTCACAATACCCAATCAAAAATGAAATTAAGGTATGACAGAAATTCACAGGAAAGGAGTTTTAAACCTGGTGACAAAGTTCTGGCTCTCTTTCCCATACCTCAGAATCCTCTTCAGGCTAAATTTTATGGTCCTTATACCGTTGAAAAGAAAGTAAATGACTTAAATTATATCATTAACACTCCTGGGAGACGGAAACAGAAACAACTTTGTCATATAAATATGTTAAAGGAATATTTTGACAGAGATAGCTCAGATAATTATTCAGTTAATTTAGTTGTACCTGTCCCACACAGTGAAGATATCAACGATGGAATACGATCAGACTATAGTGACTCTGGTATAACCAATCTTCGGAATTCAGAAATATTGAACAACCTAGACCAGAAACTTTCACATCTACAACAACAGGAAAGAAATGAACTAAAACAGCTATTACATGACTATGAGCACTTGTTTCCTGATGTTCCAACACGAACAAGTAAAAAATTTATCATGACGTTGACATTGTAGATTCTGCGCCTCTGAAACAGCATCCTTATAGGATGAATCCTCTCAAACAGAACTATCTGAAGAAAGAAATTCAGTATCTACTGGAGAATGATTTCATAGAACCAAGTAAAAGTAACTGGAGTTCACCATGTATTCTTGTTCCCAAGTCAGATAATACATTCCGTATGTGTACTGACTATAGAAAAGTCAACAGTGTCACCAAAACTGATTCATTTCCAATCCCAACAATGGACGATTGCATTGATAAAATTGGAAATGCGGAATATGTCACCAAGTTTGACCTTTTAAAAGGATTCTGGCAAATTCCACTGACGGAAAGGGCAAAAGAAATTTCAGCATTTGTAACTCCAGATGGACTTTATCAATATAAAGTCATGCCGTTTGGAATGAAAAATTCGCCTGCAACGTTTCAACGTCTGATGAACATGATAACATTTGGTCTTGATAATTGTGACGCTTATATCGATGACGTCATTATCTACAACAACACCTGGGAAGATCATTTGGAAACCATTCGAAAATTCTTCGATCGACTCAGCGATGAGAATCTGACAATTAATTTGAGCAAAAGTGAGTTTTGCCATGCTTGTGTCACATTTTTAGGACATATTGTGGGACAAGGTCAAGTTAAACCTATAGAAGCTAAGGTCAAAGCTATCTCTGAATTTCAAGTTCCAATTAGTAAAAAGCAACTGATGCGATTTCTAGGTATGGCTGGATATTATCGGAAATTTTGTTCCAATTTTTCCAAAATTGCTGAACCTTTGACAAGTTTATTGAGTAAGAAAACCAAATTTCATTGGTCTGACAAGTGTCAGGAATCTTTTGACAAGTTAAATCCATGCTTAAGAATGCACCAGTTCTTTCTGCACCAAATTTTAGCCAATCATTTAAATTATCTGTTGATGCAAGTGATGTAGGGGTTGGTGGAGTATTGATTCAGGAAGACAAAAGTGGTGTGGATCACCCTGTGTGTTATTTTTCTAAAAAACTAAACAAGCACCAGAAAAATTATTCCACAATTGAGAAGGAATGTTTGGCTTTGATATTGGCTTTACAGCATTTTGAAGTGTATGTTACCTCAGCTCTTTCTCCAATTATTGTGTACATTGATCACAATCCCCTTACTTTCATCAACAAAATGAAAGACAAAAATCGGAGATTGTTGAGATGGAGTTTGATATTGCAGGAATATAACATTGACATTAGACACATCAGGGGAAAAGACAATGTAATTGCAGATGCACTCTCACGTGCCTAGAAATGTAATATTGCTTGATGTAATTAAGTCCAGTATCGTAAAACATGTTCTTATGTAATTTTGGTTATTGTAGTATTAGATGTATATTCAAAAGAAAGCTTTATTATATAAATCTTTCTTTTTCTTTATGAGGGGAGGTGTTATGTATGATGTTTATATAATGTTGTATATGTGTTTTGGGAGGTTATAAATGTTTCTTCACTTTAATATTTGCTTAAATCTTTATGTTTGTTAGGAAAAACATGTATAACTAGTGTCCTTGAATTAGGTTGTTTTGATCAATATGTTTTCTCAATTTGAAGGTCAAGGTTGATTTTGTTTACAGTTAAAATTCCATTAAGATGACTCATATTCTAGAACATTCTGTCATGTGACCAATCTAGAACATTCTGTCATGTGACAAATCTTTATATATATCATGTTTGGTAGACATTTTGTTCAGTTCGACATTACCATCAGTCTTGTAAAGAGCTATGACAGTTGTGAAAATTCATTCCAAATTCTAAGAGAGGAATTATTTTAATTATTCATTGGATTATTAACAGTGCTCATAAACTTTTGGATTTTGGATTTTGATTGACAATTTTGGAATTTATGTGAACTTATTCAGAGATTTTGGATTACTTCATTTTGACTTCAGCACATCAAGATTTCTAGTACATCAGGACTTTGGAGACCATTAGCACATAATAACATTCAAGGACACATTCTATATTTAGGACTTGTGATTAGAACAATCATTCTTATTGGATTATTAGGATACATAAACACATTACTGTAAGTGACTTTTTGATTTTTCATTTTAATTATCTAGTAATAAATTGCTTGTTGATTTTTACTTGATTTGTTGGTTTCACTTTCTTTCTGTTACATTTTTCTTAGACCATAGAGTCGTAACAGTCGTCGTAATAAAAATTGTAATCATAACCCTAACTATAATCGAAAAGAAACAATAGAAACAAATATCGATAACAACAAAAATAGCAATGGGCAACAGTAAAAGAAAAGAACAGCCCCTGCTACTTTTGATAAAAAAGAAGGTTTATTATTTTCGTGGGACAAAACATTTGCCTTCTTGAAAGAAGGAAAGAAATGTCATTATTTTCAATTATGACAGCAGCGACTACTTCACCTCAAAATCTTCACTAGCTCAAAACCAAATACAATCTGTATAAGCAACTTTTAACAGGTAAGTTCATCATTGTCTAATTTTCGCTTAATTTTGCGGTCAGAATGCGACCGCAAAAATTGAAAATTTGAAAATCGAAAAATTTACTAAAAGAAAACTTTTAATCTGCCAAACCGCAACAAATGAATTCCTAAAATATCATAAAGCTTTACAGACAAAACGAAAGAACAAACGCAAATATTTTAAAAAGCAAACATAATAAATTATACGGTATCGTTTCTTCCTGGGTCAATTTCTTCCTGTACAAAGCCACGGGAATGCAGACATAAATTGAACCCTAATTAAGTCTTCAGTTTGGGATACTTTTATTGTTATAATAAAACTGGTACATGAGGACATTTGAAAGATCAAGTACAGACTTGCCAACGTAGATATGCTTTGTCAGCTTCAGTTTCGATTTTTTACTCTGCACGGCAAAAAACCTGCATGACCAAATAAAACCATTTTACCCCGATCGTGTGAAGATGCTTTACACCGACACAGACTCTCTGCTGATGCATACAACCTGCGACGATGTGTAAGCGGAAATCGCATCAGACAACAGTGAGTATCCCAACGATCACCCGCTAACAGCGATACAAACAAAAAGTCGTGGGGAAATTAAAAGACGAGTGCGCGGGCGAGCCTATCATCGAATGTGTGGGACTGCGCCCTAAATGTACTCGATTGTAGTCGGATCCGAAAACAAAAAACGGGCAAAAGTAGTTCCCAGGGTTATTGCGAATAAGGATCTCACACACGATATGTATGTGGAATGTCTTCGCGAGCGATGTGAATATACACATACTGCCAACATGATCAGGATTTAACAACATCGCATGGACGTATACCAATGCACCAAAGTGATTTTGTCACCGCTTGATACCAAGCGATGGATACTCCCCGACGGAATTACAAACGCGTACGGGCATCATGCGATTTTGAATCCGCTTACGATTTCAAAATAGATCTTGTTGGCAGTTCCGTATTCGCGGGAATAACTTGCAATTCCTCTCGCACAAATCCTCTAATGGGAGGCTTTGCCGATTGCTTATCCACAGGCGCCAAATAATAATGTGTTGGTTGCCTTGGAAATCTAATCCGGGCCGAGATAGTAAATACATCGATGAACCATACCGGATCAGTAGCACGACGTTGCCTACCTTCTAACTCCCTCGAACCTGTTTAAATAAAGCAATATAACAACTATACAAAATATAAAAATGTCGAAAACAGAGAAAGCTTCGCCGGAGAAAGCTCCGCTTTCTGCCAGTGATATCATAGCAGAGTATGTGGAGCGACGCAGTCAAGCTGCCCGCGAACACCAGGAACTGATTCGCGATGTTATAGACTGCCGCTTGCACCGTTGATTTAACCTACACGTGTAACCGCAGAAGAGGTGAATAAGATCGCGACGGTGATAGGAACAGAAGAAGAACCGGGTCCATTACTCCATTCAGAATACACCCCTGCAGGCTTACCAACGACACTTGCAACACTAGAACGGACCCCCTCAGAGACACTTGAAAATATTCCACAAAAACAACGACCCGGGTACCAGTCGGAGATGAAAACAAAATCTCAATTCTTTACTGAAGACGCTCGCGCATGGATCCTTGAAAATCCTTTTAATGCCGCTCTTGCGCCACCCATCAGCTGGGAACAATGGATGTTAAAACAAGACATCCTCAACACATAACCAACGAAAGGCCTAGGTTAGTATTTAAAGGGTTTACTGGAAAAAAATGAATTTTGATTAATGGTGATGCGTGGATTCATTTTAAAGCGCGCGTAATAAATTTTATGCAGGATCCGAGGACAAAAGTAATGAATTATGAAAAGATTTTATGAAAAAATATTGCAAACGAGAAATTGTCCCATCTCATCTACCTGGGGCATACTATCGTGACCCCTCTGCTCCCCCATTTCCATACGATTTTTTCTATGGATATGTAGAACCCGGACCATCATACGAACCTGAACCTGGACCATCATATGAACCTGAAGCCCCACCATCATACAAACCTGAAGCCCCACGCGCCAAAAATAAAGAAGCACCGACACAAAAACAACAAAGACATGCGTCACCTCTTGAGAAACAGGCAGAAACGGCAGCTCCACCTGAACCCTGAAAGAACAAGTAGAAAAGCTTCGAGAACCAGTTGAACAACTTAGCAAGTGGGTAGTAAAACCATTACCCCAAACACCTGAATCCGTACCTGAAGAATTACCTAATACCTGCACGGGCACAAATTCGAAGACCTTCAGCACGGGCACAAGTACATCGACCTTCTGCACCCACACCGGAACAACAACTTGCATCCCAATTTAGCACAGAGGAAGAATATGAAACATATAAGAGGCAGCAACAACCAAAGAAAGGAAGTGGCCTTGGTGGACTGTGTGAACCTCATGACTTTGGAAACACTAGTGGGATCAGTTCGCGCCGGCAACAATGCACCCGAAGTCGTTAACGAAGTCGCATCGATTTGTCAGCGGTTCGTCACCAATGATATCACGGACCCAGAAACGTTTCGCACGTTAATGCATGAGCTTATTGAAGACATCGATGATTTATATGACAAACATAATAATGAGTTTTGTGGAAACACTTCGTGTCCAGACGCTCCGCGTCTTACGTGAAATCAATGCTGCGTTGCAACGTGTTGTTGCAAATACAACCCCGAGCGTTACCTCGAATATCACGATCTCGTCAACGACACCAGAATTCGATGTAACTTTCTCCACACCAATCACTGCAGGGGAATCACGCATACTCGATATCGAGTTTGCATCGTTGCGAGTTCATTACAGTTGGCCTAATATCCGATCAGGTCCGTTTGGGGGTCTTAATGCGAATAACTTGATTGTGTTTTCCGCAGACAGTGGCGCCACCTGGAATAATATTGAACTTCCCACGGGCGCGTACAACATGGAATTGATCAATGAAGAGATTCGACGGAGAATCACATTGATGACCGGCAAAGACTCTAAAATGTACATACGTGAACACGAGCCCACACTCAGCTCTATCATCGCGGTCGAATCTGCACCATACTCGGTTGACATCGCACGGTCGTCAATAAGAACAATGCTTGGTTGGCCAGAAGATATTTCCGCTGACAAACGATTTTTACGCATGGGATACCATATCGCGCCAGACATTGTCAATATTACCTCAACGATTCAAATTAGTTTAACCTGTAACGTCATCGGTGGCAGTTACAAAAGCAGAGCTCGCTTACGTGTGGCTTCTCAAGGTTACATATTGTTTGCTTTTTACCCAACTTCGGAACCGGGTTATTTGATATCAATTATTCCCACGTCATCGGTGTAACTTCCATGTTATAATCCTCGGTTGACACATATCCGTTTCACCCTCGTGGACCAGGACGGGCACGTGTTGGACCTGCGCGGGGAGACCATGACGATACAACTGTACATTAGAGATTGACCTGACCTTTAATATAATGACAGTGGAAGTGTGATAACAGTGCGTGTTGTAAACACGAGAAAACCTGTTTACGTGACATATTACGGAACTGGTTGTAGTGATGTTGTCCGGGGATTGTTCACAGGCGCATCCAATGTGCTAGCGGCGTTCACCTCGCGCGCTGCACCATATTTTTGGATAGCTATAATACAACAAAACATAAGAATATAATTCACTTGACCTGACAATGGAAGTTCATAGCATAACAATTTTATGCACCCCAACCTCCAATTTACACATGCATTTTTCACGTCCGAAGGTCATTTTTGACACAAAGTGATGCTCATCGTGTAAAGGCAAGCCCTTTCCCTAGGTGATCATTTTGAAAAAAACATTGTGTACTAAACAGCTTGATGCAATACAAATAGTTGTCAAAAAGGCAGTTTTGGAGATATTATACTTGCCTTGAATCCACGTATCTACTGCCATGGGTGGCTAGCTCTGCTTCCTTGCCGACTATTGATATTTCACTGTCTACATAATGTGAATTGACTATGGGAGGTGTACATGACTCACATCAATTTGAAGAACAACACAAGCCCGAAACACCTAATTCACAAATATATCCATATCTTTAATTATTAAACAATAATAGCTCAAAAAGTCACATCATAGCCTAAATTTAAGAAATTTGACATCGGCCAATTTACGAAACTGTCCGCTGCCACCTAGAATCGTGTTAGGAGAAGGTACAAAACAGGCTTCAGGATTGATTAATCAACCCAAAACTCAGATGGTTTTTGTTCGCCATATATATTCGAGAACAGGGTCCACTTAAAAGTTTTTATATTTTTTAAAAACATCTGGATCTTTTAAAATATGAGAACTACAGTATTTAGATGGCGTTTCGTAGACGGCGACACTGCGATTTTACATTGAAACCTGTCTTAATCAGCCACCCCTGGAAAGTGAGCAATAGTGACCTTCAAAGACAGGTGGTTGCTTAATAGGGGTAAATGTTTTTGGTTTGAAATATTGACTGTTTAAGACAGGTGGTTGCTTAAGAAGGTGACATTTTGACTCTATCATAAATAAAGTGACTAAAGATACTACATTTTGTCCAAAAGTATGTAATTTGTATATGTCTAACTAAAGCCCTTCTACTTACAAATTCAAATATATCACGCATTTGATTTTGTGCCAATATAACGTTTCTTCTTTCCCCGATCAGTCTCTAAAAACTGCTATTGTTCACATTGACTTTTGTAATGTATTCTTTAGTATCTGCCATAAAGGTAAAAAAGTAAAACCAATGATCATTTGCAGTGTCAAAATACAAATCCATGTTTGTTGTAATCAACTATACAGAAGACAACCTTAAGTGATTCAAATATTCTAATTTAAAAGTGGCGTTTACGTGTGATATTTAATGACGTGCATGCTTTCTAGAGAATTATAAATAAGCTATAAGTCGAGTAATTAGGTACACAAATGAAAAAGTAAACACACGAGCACTTAAACAGTGGCACGCACAGGGGAGGAAATGAATGTCTTCGTATCTTTTCATACGCTTGTTAATCGGTATATGAGAGTAGCTACAACGCAAATTTACTTTGAAGAGCTTTGTTTACAAAGTTAAGTTATAATTTATAAAAGCTGGTGTGACTATTATATTAGGAGATGAAACAGTGGTACATCAAAGTATACGTTCAATAGCGACGTTTTGAATACTTAAAAAATCCATGGTAACATCGTCCGATATGAATGTAATTAACGCATTGATTGTCCAATACAAATGCTAATAGGTGTTGTTCAGGCCGACTAACACGCTTTATTGTCAAATGCTTTGTTAAACAAATATTTTGCAATAGTTAGACTCATGGAAGAAACAACTGTTCAAACCCTAGGAGTCATAATATAATGAATACACCGCCTCACTAAAGAAGCATTAATAAACTGCCACACGATAGGAGCCTGAAAAACTGCAAACATTTTAGGAGCCTTTATAAACTGTAAACACTATGGGAGCGTAAATAAATGGCTAACACTGTTGGAACATTGGTCCACTGCTAAGGCTATATGACTCTTAAATAAAATTCTAACACTATAGGAACCTTCATAAAATGCGAACACTATTGAAGCCTTAATAAACTGCTTATATTATAGGAGTCTTAATAAAATGCTAACACTATAGGAGTCTTGATAAACTGCTAACACTATATGAGTCTTAATAAAATGCTAACACTATATGAGTCTTAATAAACTGCTAACACTATAGGAGTCTTAATAAAATGCTAACACTATATGAGTCTTAATAAAATGCTAACACTATAGGAGTCTTAATAAACTGCTAACACTATAGGAGTCTTAATAAAATGCTAACACTATATGAGTCTTAATAAAATGCTAACACTATAGGAGTCTTAATAAAATGCTAACACTATAGGAGTCTTAATAAAATGCTAACACTATATGAGTCTTAATAAAATGCTAACACTATAGGAGTCTTAATAAACTGCTAACACTATAGGAGTCTTAATAAAATGCTAACACTATAGGAGTCTTAATAAAATGCTAACACTATATGAGTCTTAATAAACTGCTAACACTATAGGAGTCTTAATAAAATGCTAACACTATAGGAGTCTTGATAAACTGCTAACACTATAGGAGTCTTAATAAACTGCTAACACTATAGGAGTCTTAATAAACTGCTAACACTATAGGAGTCTTAATAAAATGCTAACACTATAGGAGTCTTGATAAACTGCTAACACAATAGGAGTCTTAATAAACTGCTAACACTATAGGAGTCTTAATAAACTGCTAACACTATAGGAGTCTTAATAAACTGCTAACACTATATGAGTCTTAATAAACTGCTAACACTATAGGAGTCTTAATAAAATGCTAACACTATAGGAGTCTTAATAAAATGCTAACACTATAGGAGTCTTAATAAACTGCTAACACTATGGGAGTCTTAATAAAATGCTAACACTATAGGAGTCTTAATAAAATGCTAACACTATAGGAGTCTTAATAAAATGCTAACACTATAGGAGTCTTAATAAACTGCTAACACTATAGGAGTCTTAATAAAATGCTAACACTATAGGAACTTTGATAAAATGACAAACTCCCCACATAAGGGTTACATTATGCGCAAGTTTACGTGTATTGCAAAGACCGCAAACCACAAACTATATTGGCCTTTGAATGAGAATTTTCATTGAAACTGTAGTTGTCACTAAATTAATACATTTCCGTAGCCCATATAGAAAAGTATTAGCGTCAAGTTATTTCTTGCATTGACTGGCAAAGCGCAAAATACCAAAAACTATACGGCAAAATTACACTTTCCTCTATATCCACCACAGGTGAATCAGTAGGTGTAAAACGGTCACACGAATCGACCGGGCAGTGGTTGTCTCCTCTCTGATGAAAAGTTGATTCTTTCAAACACCAATTGCATAACAGAGATTCTAATTAACTGCTTACTAATTGGCAATTCCCAAGTTCCATCTACTAGAATTAACAGAACAAAACGTACGTAAACGAAATGTAATATCAGGCCACTCACAGGTGGCATATGAGAATACAACAATTTCTACAATTTTATAAAGTGACATTACCTACCACCAGCTGTCAGTCAAGCGTTGCTTATTATATATGATAAGGCGCAAACCCAATTCTTCTTTCTATTTCCTTATTTATTAATTGAAAAACTTAAGGCCCTGTATCTTCAATAACTCTGGACTTTCACAATTCCATAAGACAAAGTTAGAAATATCAAATATTGTATATATATATATATATATATATATATATATATATATATATATATATATATATATATATATATATATATATATATATATATATATACGAAAATAAACTAGACATTTATCAATCAAAGACAGTCTATATGTCTATATCAATAAATACAATATATTAATACGAGTTTCGGCTGACATTCTGTGGCTAGCAACAAAGTTACAAATTCTCAATACATGTAATACATTTTTGTATTTGCTCTATACATGTAACACATTTTTTGTTTGATTGCTCAAGGAAAAGTTTTTATTTTTCAGCAAATTCGATATGGTGATAAAGATGTTGCATATTGTTTTACATGAGATCAACAGATGTTCCTAACTGAGTGAATGCCAATGACGATGTAAAGGCAAAATATATCGGGTGTATGGGTATGTTTGACATGTTCCTTAACTCTTGCTCAAGTGTTCTTTGCTCAAATCTGTTTATCGGAGTTATGTGCCTATACCATATACTCAGTTGCTTATGATTCCGAAGTCCATTCCATGCACATACTCCGAAGACTGAAAATTATATTCTACTGCAATGCATGGATTATTGTATATATATATATATATATATATATATATATATATATATATATATATATATATATATATATATATATATATATATATATATATATATATATATACACACACACAAAGCCTGAAAAGCCCAGTTTGAACTGACTTTTAAATAGCCGAATTCAAAGTAGATTCTTTTAAGTTTCTCATGTACAGCTTCCTCTTTCTGGAAATGGTGATGGAAGTACCCCCACATCCACCTCCCTCCCACCCTCACCCTAAACGTTTGAAGTTCTCCAGAAAGAAAACCCTAGTATCTGTACAATAAAAGAAAATGATTTGGGATTTTAAAGCACAGCAAAACATGAAGATTTTTTTTTAAGTGTCGAGACAATTGGAGTAAAGTGCCTTGACCAGGGAGGGGGGATATAAATAAGGATAATTAACTCAATAAAAGAAAGCACGTCGATGATATGCATTTATTACATGTGCGTTTAATTTGACATGATTTATATGGGTTCGACGTGGATATTCCGTCCGTATTTTGCTAACGAAAAACCCAGTCTGAAACCATTTAGGTGTTTTCGCTGACATCCGAGGGTCGAAAATTCGTACATGCACCAAATGAAACTTCAGTAAACAGCTGTTTGATTTGAGTTTCATGCACGTTGTAATGCTGGAAATATGTAGAAAGCATAAAAGAGAGGATATGCAATGCATTCAAAACTGTATTGATTCTTTGTTCCGAGTCGGTGGAAAAGACACGTTCCAAATGGCGTATGAACAGGTCACGGCTTCGACATATCCACACGCCATACCTAAGTTGTTCTTTTCGCAGACTCGAATCAAAATGCGTGTGTAGTATTGTATATGTATAACATACCTGTGTATTCTTACATGATTGATCAGGGTTTCGATACGGATGTTGAATCTGTATTTCCTTATTAGACACTCAGACTGGAACTATATAGATGTTTTCACCAAAGTTCGCGCATCGATAATTTTGGGACCACCGAATCAAAATCTTTTTCGCTATCAATTTGCTTAGAATCTAATTAAAACCGTATACAATTTGGAAAACATACAGGATGTGATATGTACAGCAATAAATACAAAATAGCATTCATGTTTTTTTGTTTTTTTTTCAACTCGGTTGAAATAATTAATTGGTTATGGGGTATGAATACGTCTATACCTGACTCCTTCGGCTTCGATATATCCCCACGCTTTATCAAACTTATTTCCGCCAACACAGAATAAAAGGATTATGTAGTTTTGTGCATGTAAGACACAATTCAAGGACTTTATATAAACTCATAGTATGCCGTTTACTGTGCAAGCGGTGTGACGTCATCAAATTCAATCATGAAAGCCCTAATATTTACCTTTTTATTGTTCACTTCCATTTCTGCTACATTATGTGTATTACTTTTGTTTTATCAATGAGCTGTATTCCTTGACAATGAATGAATAAAGAATGTATCACTGATAAATATAAATTCTTACACATATTTGTGTACTAATCAGAAAATTAAATACCAATATAATTAACGTACAATGACCGTATAGTGTTAATTGGTATGTAAATATATCTATGTTAAGGCAGATGTGCAAAACTCTAATCTTGCACTCAGTGTGTAATTGGAGTGTGATGCCTACTGGTAATAAACCTGAGATTCCTAATTATGGATCTATTTATGCACTGAGAATCAAAGATAAAGACAATCGTGTATCTGAAATTTATTGAAAGAAACCTATTGATGTATTACCAGACGTTAAAAATAACCTAATTAGGCCGGATGCAACAATATACCAATATAGAGGACTACCCCCCTCCCCCCCCCACCCTGCACACACCACACCCCGACATGGGCTGTGTCTTAAACTTTTGGACTCCATTTGGTGGGTGTGGGAAGGGAAAAGGAAGAGGGAGTGAAATAAAGAGTTATCAATCATCATTCGCATAGTGTCTTTACTGACGTTCAGTAACAAATATTTAAAGCTGATATGATGATATATTTATAATTTTACATAGGTTCAGCGTGATCTTAAAAATACCTACTCCGCCGATCTCAAAGAGAGAGAGAGAGAGAGAGAGAGAGAGAGAGAGAGAGAGAGAGAGAGAGAGAGAGAGAGAGAGAGTGAGTGAGTGAGTGAGAGAGAGATTGTCAGTGAGATATCAAAGCCCTTTTTGTTAAAATTTGCTTAGCAACAAAAGGGGTGTACTGACACTCTCTCACTCTCGGTATATATAGACATTAACGGACATATGCAGTGTATATTATTTTGCCGTGTACAAATACATGAAAACAAAATAAGTTTGATTCAAGATTTTAAAATACATTTGCTGGGCACACATTTTAAAAAATTGTTTTTAAGAATTTCTGTAAACCTGTTTTATAATTCAATATTATGACGCTTCCTTCATTTCATTGGATCATACCACCAGTGTTAATCTGTAGTGTATTTAAAAGACAAGTAAGGACAACATATTAATCTCAACTTCAAATTATACATTGTATCTTTGTAATGGAGGATTATGACAACATAACGTTACAACAATATATGGTCCACATTTTAGTACTTCCTTTCCTTCAGACAGCGTATTTACTATTTCACTAATAAGTATGTATCTGAAATAATTCCAATTACCCAAATGACATAATTTGTAATTTTACCAATTACCCAAATGACATAATTTGTAATTTTACCAATTACCCAAATGACATAATTTGTAATAATACCAATTACCCAAATGATATAATTTGTAATTTACCATCAACATATTAGGTAATAGTCATTGCAAACTAGTATGTTCAAGAAACCTGCAATAATTTTCAAACTTGAAATCAATAGAATCTTGTCTCTATTTTTTTTTATAGGTACAGATAGGATAAGCTCTCAAAATACTTTTTTACTAAAATTTTGCTTTTCATTATTAACCAAATAGGGACCACCAAACCCGTATATACTCTATTGTATCTTCACCCATTTCCAGACTGGTTCATAGTTGTTTTGTATAATTAGTTCCGTGAGGACTAAAAACAACAGTCTGAACTAAAAACAACAGTCCTTTCGCACGTGTGCTTGCACCAACTGCTACAATGAAAGGCATATCCAAACAAAGGGATGACCTCTTCCCAATGATTCCATGGCACGAAACAGTAGTTCCTGTCACGAATATCTCCCACCTAAAGGCACAATCAATCAACATCTCTGAATAAAATAGGAACTACTTGGCTCCATGCCCACTTATGCAAGTCTGGCCCCATCTCAAACTACGAAACCAATCCACGCTATTGCAAAGTCTCTTACAAAATCTAAGTATGAGGTCTGTTCTTAGAAATTGGCAAATTACTCAGGCTGGGAAATATTTTCCCAACACCGACTTCCCATAATCAAACAACTAATCACTAAAATCTAACGAACCTATAAATGGACACGTAAATAGAAATGGAACATATCCAAATTTATTACAACATTATTTTCTTAGGGGGGATGGATCTATTACTCACCCCCTGGGGTCCCCTAAATATCCTTTGTGTGGACGAGTAAATGAAGCTTTCATTTCATCATAAGTTCATTATAACTGCACAAATCATGAATACATATAGATCCACATATGCAATAGCAAAAAAGAAATGATCCAGAACTCTCAGCTAAAAAGGTCTGGTTTCACTTTCAACTCACCTTGACTTTTACCTTGACCTAACCTTAAGCCTCACCAAGGTCAAGTTATAAAGAGCTCTAAAATACGCGATGTTCTAGTAGATGTTGATTCACCATGGCAAAAGTCTTTTGTTGTGCAAGAAAGTCTGGGGTATAGATTGCACGAGGTTATTGCCTTTCTTCAAGCATTTTGTAAATCATATCTATCTTTAATCCACAGTTTTGATAGCGCAAAATAAATAAATTGATCTAATCTATTGCTGTACCACTAAAATCAATTTTGCAACAAACGGTATCGAAGGCAAACATTATTATATATTTTCCACACTTTACGCTTTTTGGTCACTTTCAAGTACATGTTTGATTTTTGCTATAAACATAAATTCCTAGTTTTTCAACGTGTTTGGTGAAATTTTTTCAAACTCGTACAATTGCTCGTTGGAAAAATTTAGAGTAATTTCCGTCAACACATACTACGGTAGTCAGGAAGATCAAAAGCTACAGAAAGAACGGATATGGCAGATTCATCGAAATCAGTTGAACATTTCCATTGAAAGGTAAACCAAACGAAAAGAATCTTGGATGGTGATTTCAGATATTGAAAAAGCTGCCGCGCTAAATTGCTGTTGTCTTTAGTCAAAGTAAACTGTTGATAGCTTGGTAGCAATGCATATTAAACCTAAACTGAAACTGTTAGATTTTACTGCCCCTAACAATGTCAAGCTGAAGGTATATTGTATTAAGCTACCCATCTTTTCTTTTCTGTAGACAGAAAAGACAGACAGACAGACAGACAGACAGATAGATATAGATGTAGAGAGATAGATAATGAACACGATAACAAAATTAGGCTGCAGCATTTTAAGAAAACGGTTGGGTATTCGAGATAAATTTACGATGATGCCCTGATTTTCTCCATATTATACAGTTAAAAATCATGGATCTCAACCCCGTTATTTTACATGAATAACAATATTCAAAGACATTTAATTTTAATTTCAGTAAGAAAGAGAACGTGATGGAGCTCGAAAGCTTAATAAGCGATAATCACTCGCTTTGCATCCGAGAGCGATTTGGTTCGATTTCTGATGCAAGTTGCCTGGTAGTTCTTAGATTAACACCTGAGAAAGATTTTGAAAAGGGTTGCCTGAACTTGTTCTGCAATCGGGTTAAAGAAATATAAACCTGTAGTAAAGAGTGTACATATTATATACAGATTTATTTCGGATTTACAAGTATATGGTCTCTAATAAATCATGACCTATCTTTTAGCAGATCTACATATTGCTGCAGTCTCTGATTATCAACTTTTAGACTGAAAATGTTTCACTTCCCGATATTCTCGTTTAGTTTCCTTTCCTTTTCGAAGGTCCAAGTCCTCTATATTCAAAACACACATTTCCTGGCCATCACTATTAGGTTTTTTATTCGTTATTTTTCTAACATCTCTTTTTCAGTAAAGTCCCTTGGATCCTTTATTATATCCGAATTTGCTTTATTATCCAGTTGTTTTCCATCATCAGCTTTGACATCACGATTCTTTTCTTTTCCAAATTTGAAAGCTGAAATGTCTCTTAGGTTCCATTTTCTCTTCAGGACCACATTTTGCTGTTCACATTATCAACCGCTAATTCATTCTTATTTGGCCAAGAAAGTTCCGCTCGTTTCCAATATGTATCCGTTTTCTTTGCGTTCTCTTCGCCAAGCTTTTAAATTTATATCACGGTGTCAGCGACAGACTCCAGGTTTGTTTCCATTTTGACCGTAGCATGTGAGAAATGACGACCAAAGATCGGGGAATTTTTGTACGTATTCATTCTGAGAGAACTCGCCCTCAACAAAACGCAGGGACAGGACGATTGTCGTCCATTGGTTGTTCTCTACTGCGGTAATGCTACTGTTGACAATTACTCGTTTTAAAATAACAATAATAATAATAATAATAATAATTACAAACTAATCATCATCATTGTCATCATCGTCATCCACAGCGTTATCTGTATTGTGTCGAAATTAAAATTATATTCATAATCCTTGTTACAATCGAAGAGTAACAATAGATCAAAATATCGATGACAACAAAAACAGCAATAGACAACAGCAAAACAGTAGGATAACAACCACTAGTACTATGATTAAAAGTGCATTCACTAATTCCCGTGAGACAAACCATTTGCCTCCTTAAAAGAAGGAAACATTTTGTCATTACTTTACATCATGACAACTATGACAACAGCAATTACTTCGCGTTAGATCTTCATCAACTCAAAAGCAAATACATCATCTACAAATACGTTTTAACGGGTAGGTTTTACTATGGTCTACTATTCGCTTATGTATGCAGTCCGAAGGCGACTGCAAAAATTGAAAATTCGAATATCATTCGATGTAATAAAGCTTAATTTAAACCAGTCAAACTGCACCCAAAAAAAAAATGATATAGGAAACCTAAAATGCAGCGTTACAGACAAAGAAAATGAAAAATTCAAAAATGTAAAATGGCAAACATAACAATTATACGATATCGTCATTTATTTGCTCATTTTGTGCAGGTACAAAGTCACGGGAATGCAGACATAACTTCAGCCTTAATTCCTTCTTCGGTTTAGGAAAAGGGTTCTCACGACAATAGCTTTGTCAATCTGGTGAGATTTGTACGAGATTAAAGCGTCCCATCTCTTATTATCTGAAGAATAATCACATTTATTACGATTGTGAATCTATTCCCTGCAGACAATTGCTAACATTGGAATTGAATACCAACAACTAAATTCAGATCTCTTTCAAGTTTAATGATTTTACGTCGAAATGATCATGCTGTACACTTCATTAGTAGATGAATGATACAATGAATTATTTGGATACAAAAAGGAGTGAAAATATATCTTTATTAATCGTACTTCATTTGACTCTTTTCATAACATAGCATCATATTTTGTTATACGAATTCGATCATGAAACGGACACAGCTTCAACTGTGGCCTAGGAACTAAAGACAATTAACTGTTGCAATTTTAAGTGACATTTTAGACCATGATTACGATTTTTGGCAACCACGACGGTTACCAATTTCTCTCACACACAGAGCGAAGCAATGCCAATAAAAGCGTGCGACAAATGGAGTCAAGAGTCACTATGAATCAGTAGTTAGCGTGCCGAAATTGTGACCGAGAGGGTGTGGTTTCGAACTCCTACCATCGAATCAGCCCGGTCGGCTGCTTTGGTGTGTCCTTGGGCAAGGCACTTCACTCTAATTACCTCTGCAGTTAATAACCTATCTGTATTGCTGTACCGTAAAATACCAAACTCTGTTGTATCTGAAAACTTTGGAAGGCCCCACCTCAGGGTTTGATTGGAGAGAGAGAGAGAGAGAGAGAGAGAGAGAGATAGAGATAGAGATAGAGAGAGAGAGAGAGAGAGAGAGAGAGAGAGAGAGAGAGAGAGAGAGAGAGAGAGAGAGAGAGAGAGAGATGCAGCCCATCATAGACAAGAATCCAATACATCTTCCAGTTAGCATAAGAAACGTTTGAATTAGTTTAATGATCGATTGTTACACCGATAAATGTAATAAAATCCCGTAAGCGAAACGACCGAAATTGCAATACAATGTAAAGGTAATGAGTAAAGTACCATACAAGTAATAACATCACCCGTATATCAGTTACCGTCAATGTTATAAATATCACCCCTATATCAGTTACCGTAAATGTTACCAAAGTCACCTATAAATGTAATAATTTCTGTAACGGCAAAGTTAATAACGAATAACCGTATTAGTAGTCGTCATAAGATAATTTGGAATCGTTAAATGACAAAAAAGACAAAAAAAAACAAAAAACAAATCTTGTGGTTGGTAGCCTTGTTTCCTCGAATTTATCGAAACTATTAATTATTGAATTCTACAGAAACATTCGACGTACTCGTTTGTTAAGATAAGTTTGAGTGGAGAGGTATATGTGTATTTTCTGATTCTTTATTGATTGATGAGATTTGTTATTTACTTCTCACCAATGTAACGATAATGATAATTGCCTCTTCACTGCCCATCATAAATCCAATGATGCGTATTATGCTCCTCTTTCCTTTCCCCCCCCCCCCCCCTTCTCTCTCTCTCATCACTACCCATAACCTTTCTTGCATGCATATTAAAACTGCTACAGTCACTATGGTCATTTCTCTTGAAAAAAAGTATTTTGTTGTACGGTCGAAGCCCTTAATGACACAGTTCGTTCCTTTTGATCATGGGTAATGATTTACTAACTTACAGGTCATCGATATGCATCTTTTATAACAAACTCTATTCACCTCCAGTAATTAAAAGAATTATATAACTTTTATATGAAATGCATTTGGATAAATACTATCACGAATTGTTCTCTTCACTTCTATTAAACATATGTGGATCAAGCTTAGAATACAAAAGCAGGGCCTTGAGTTATTTGGTGAACATTTATTTCTTTTTAGTTCTTATTTTATAGTTGATATCATGCCAACAGGATATTGAAACTAATCCAGGTTCAAATCATATCAAAAATGCTTCCCATGATTTTGCTTTTAATTGGTTTTCTATTTTCCATCTGAATAAGCGAAGTATAAGAAATTAATATAATCAAATCCTCAATATAGCCGAGAGAATTAACATGCTTTGTATCACGGATACTCATCTAGATATCAATGTAACTACAGAGAGTATCCGAATCGATAGATATAGTAAGCCCTATTGGATTGATATATCAAATCATGGTGGGGACGTTCTAGTTTATTGCTTGGAATCATTATTATCCAGCTGAGAAACTGACATTGAATCACAAAGCGATGAAATCATTTGGGTTGAAGTCTTAATGAAAACCATGAAAATACTAGTTTCTACTACATATTGCCTGGAACATTCGGATATAATATTTAGGTCCTGCCTTGAACGAACTCAAAGTGTAGCAATAGGTGTTATTCTTCTTGGTGACTGTAATGTAGATTTCCTAAACGCGTTACGATCTGTTGTGTCTGGGTATATTAGCCGCAAATAACCTGCATAACACAATTACTGAACCAACTCGAATATCACAGACTTGGGTGTGGTCCCTATTAAGACTTCTATCGCTGATCCTGAAGCCGCCTTTGTTGTAATAGATACACCTCGTAAGGTCAGTCGTACTTTTAAGAGAGATGTTTGGAGTTACAAAGCAGCAAATTTTGATATTGTTAAAATAAGAATTTGGGCTTAACTGTTTAAGAACTGCATTACTGCTGATCAGGCATTCGAAACTTTTACATCTACTCTTCTCAGTCTTGCTAAAAGATGTATTCCAATTAAAAAAGTTTACATCAGAATTAGGGTGGAGATGAGAAAAAGAGACCGACTGAGGACTAAGACTATTCCCCTTGCCCTTTGCCGCCGTTGGAGGTTCCATTGTTATCTGTGTTACTTAAAGAACTATTGTTTCCTGGACCACTTCCTAAGCCATTGGTATCCCCACCACTTCCTGAACCATTGGTACTTCTACGACTTCCTGAGCCTTCAGTATTACACCACATTCGTGACCGTTTATATCTTCAACACTTCCTGTGAGTTTCCTAGCAATAATCGAAATGATACGATACTTAAAATAAAGCAGTTAATCCGAAAAGATGATACCAATTTAATATTCGAGTGTCTGCATCTTTTATAATTGAGATAGGAATCGTTGTACTTAATTAGTATATGAATGCGTCGTCCAATCAAATACTTCCTGACTAACTTTTCAGGTTAGGGCCAATTCCGTCTGCGCCAATTACATACCCAAGGTAAAATACCTGACTTTTAATGAAGTCCATTTTGAGGATTTTAGTTTGAGCACAGCCTATTTTAGGTGCGAAAGAGCTTGATCCAGCTCCTTGAACTGTTCATCCAAATTTGGACTGTATAATATCATTTCCATTGTAATCCCCGAAAAATAAGCTATACACACCTCTGAAAGTGCAGGCACCATTACATAATCCGAAAGGCATCTTTGTGTATTCATATACACCATACAATGCAGGTTTTGTTTATCTTTTCAATCTGTTTCATTTGCCAATACCAGTTTTGGAGGTTCATAATACAACATACTTTGAATGATGCTAAGTAGTTTAGACACCTGTCTAATAAAGGCATCGATAATTCTTCTTTCTCGCTAATTCAAGAAATAAGCATCTTTTAGACTAAGCTCGTTCAGACATCTATAGTTTACACATCGTCGTACGGTGTTGTCCTTGTGTCCTCTAATACGATTCTAGAAGGCAAGACTGAGGATGAGGATCCTTTACGCCACAGACAAACTGTTACTTGAGTATATTTGTCTTCTTCTCCCTTGAATCTCTGTGGTGTTCTTCTCAAGGGTTGGCGCACACATGCCGACAGCTCCGTATCAATCTTAAGCTTGGCTATCGAACAGTTACCCAATCTTATGCTTTTCCTCTCAAATGCACCTGCAATCTTCTCCAATACATCCGCTAATATGCGTTTGAATCTGTCATCGGAAATATCGTCAAACGTTTCAGAAATAACTCTCGTCAATGGTAAATTATGTCCTGCTCGTATCTCCAATATTTCTACTTGATACACGTGCATCTTTAAGTTTCTCTAATATGACGCTTTGCCGAAAGTCTGATGCAAAAGTTAGATCCCGAGGGGTTCTCCCATCCTGCATTGAAGCATAATGAAGGATTCCTTTTCTCACATTTTTGAACGCAAAATGAGGCCTGAAGTAAAAATTGCGTATTGTGAATACCGATGTAACTTTCAAACAGCAAAATATCTACTGAAAATTTCTTTACCTTAAGAAAGAGCGTAAAAAGTTAGATTTACACTGAAAGATTTAGCATAAACTTTAAATGACGTTTTAACACATTTTAGCTTTCAAGGAATAGTGGTTGTGACGGCTATAGTAATAGCAATGATACAAATGTGAACAAGTCAAAAAATAAAGTCCACTCTTAACCATAAGATTAATCGAGACAGACAAAAAGAAAAAGAAATATTCCTCAATTCAACCTTGATCTAGAATTGATTTACCTCTCAGAAATAATAATAACAATAAAAATTAAAAAACAAAAAAAATTAACGTTCACAACAACGGCTTTTTCGACTCGATGTTGTTCGTCCTTCGAGTTCGAAGATGACCATGACATCACTAACTGGTATGGTTTTTGTGAGTACCTGAGTGGCTTTTCAGGCCAATTTGTGCTCTGAACTGTCTGTGGCACACTTAACAGGAGATGCCGCTTGGGTTTGCTCGATGAATAAAAGACGTGCTGCAGTTTGGAGTCTGTATCTCCCGTATGGATGAGACTCCGCCAGGTGTAGCGATCCCGTGCGAGATTTTCCCAAGACTCAGGGTCAATGTTGAAGTGTTTCAAGGATGACTTGAGAGAATCTTTAAAACGTTTCATCTGACCATCGTGAGATCGCTTTCCCTCACTCGGCTCGCCGTAGAAGATCTTCTTTAGTAGTCGCTCTTCTGACATCCTGGTGACGTGGCAAGCCCATCTTAACTGTGATTTCATCAGCTGAGTGTGGATACTTGGAATGCCTGCCCGTGTGAGAACCTCAGTGTCTGGAATCCTGTCCTTCCATCTTATACTCATCAGTTTCCTCAAGTAGTTTATGTGTTAGTCAGGTATCTAAATTTCGAACCCAGTGTCGTAATCACGGAAGGCACCAGTAAGCATGGCAGAGAACATCATACTGAAGAGGGTGGGGCCAACACAGAGCCTTACCTGACTTAATTGGTGACTGGGAATGGTTCAGATGAATCGCCGTCGTCCACGACACGAGCGAGCATGCCATCATGAAATTGATTGATAACCAAATTTGGCCATGATCTTCCACAGGCCTCCACGGCTGATTGTGTGAAAGATTTTTGTCAGGTCGATGAATGTAGTGTACAGGTTGGAGTTCTGTTCCTGGCATTTCTCCTGGAGTTGACGAGCTGCAAACACCATATCTGTGGTTCCTCGTCCTTTCCTGAAGCCACACTGACTCTCTGGCAAGAGCCCTTGATGATATGATGCACAAAACGATTCAGCAGAATTCTGGCAAGGATTTTGCCGGCTATTGACAGCAAAGATATGCCCCGATGGTTGTCGAGGATTGTCTGTTGCCTTTACGCTTGTACAAGTGGACGATGGATGCATCCTTGTACTCTTGGGGTAAGGTTCCCTCAGTTCACATTGACTGGAAGTGTTTAGTCAGTTTCTGTGCCATATGCGAGCCTCCGGCTTTGTAGACTTCTGCTGGTATAGTACATGCTCCAGGTGCTTTGCCATTTGACAGCAGTCAATGGCTTTCACAGTTTCAGGCAGCGTTGGAGGATCAGCTAGTGATGTGTTGATTTCAACTTGGGCCGTCGATCAATCGCCTCCTCGCTGATATATGACTGTTGACTGAGGATGATGTTAAAGTTTTTTGCACATCTTTAAAGTATCTTTTCTTTGTCAGTGAGCAGTGTGGCGCTGACATGTCATCATTATTGGAGATGTTCCTGATGACCGTGGCCCGTATATTGTCTTCAAAACATTATAGAAGTTCTTCATGTCATGCATATCTGCGTATAACTGAATCTCAACTGCCTTATTGCTCAGCCATGAATCTTGTAACGCTCTGAGTTTGCTTTGGACAGTCCTCTTAATGTTGTTGAAGACAGAATTCTTAGATGATAAAGTGCTGTCTTCTAAACAGGCCTATTGTAGTTGATATTTATTATCCAGAGGTCTCTGTATGGCAGGATCGTTCTCATAAAATCAATCTTGATGTTTATGTGTGGTGGGACCGAGGGTTTCAGATGCAGTTGACTACATAGAGTCTCTGAAGGATGCCCAGTTTTTCTCGACATTCTCGGAGTTTATATCAATTTTATCCAGTTGGCTGCACAGTTCTTCGACAAATGCCTGTTTCACGTTAAACTGATTCAATTTGGCGACATTCAGTGTTTTGGGCACTTTTTGCCTTGTGGTCTTCTGCTAGGTGAATCCGGATATTGAGCTTGGAGACTATGAAACTGTGGTCAGTCCAGCATTCTGCACTCCTCATGGCCTTCGTCACTCGGACATCCTGCCTGTCTCTTCTACTTACGATGATGTAGTCAATAACATGCCAGCGAATGGAGCGTGGGTGCTTCCAAGATCTAGTTTCGGTTTGGCAGAAGACTGTGTTGGTGATTTGGAGGTCGTGTTCAACACATTTCCTCAGTAGGAGGAGTCCGTTCTTGTTTCATTTGCCAAAACAAGTTTTGACAATGACACCAGGCCATGTCTCGTGATCTGTGTCAACTCTAGCATTGAAGTCTCCAAGGATGACGAGCTTGTCTGCCTTTGGACTTCTCCAATACGAGACTCCAGGTCTTTATAAAATGTGTCCTTGATCTCATCTGTGTCGGTCATGATGGGTTCATAGGCACTGATGATATTTTCTTGTCTTTTTCCAGATATTGGAACTCTTCTCATTTGCATCAATCTGTCATTCGTGCCCTTTAGGAAAGTTGTGAGATTGCTAACTAGCTGTGATTTTATGCCAAACCCAGCACCAGCTTCACCTCTCTCTTCTTTACTTCGGCCACTAAAGAAGAAGGTGTAGCCGGCTCCTACTTCGGTGAGTTGTCCTTCCTCAGCTAGGCGATTTTCACTCAGCGCTGCGATCTGGATGCTGAATCTGGACAGTTTGCAAAAAACTAGAGCTGTTCTTCTCTCTGGTATACATGCTGATGTACTGTCCATTAGTGTGCGTACACTCCAGGCACCAATAGTGAGATACGTCACCTTTGTCTTCTTGTTCGGTTTTCGACAGCATAGGGGGGATCCCCGTCAGGATTAAGGTGAAGCAGGGAATGTTTAGGGCATCCTTTCCTGCCCCTTCCTCATGCTATGGAGGTGTGCAGTGTGATCCTAAAGAAACTCAGGGACGCTGCCTGGATGTTGAATCTGGCAAGTTTTCTACCAACTAGAGCTGTTCTTCACTCTGGTCTATCTGCTGCTGCTCTATCCATTAGTGTGCGCACATTGCAGGCACCGACTGTCAGTGATGTCAACTTTGTCTTCTTGTTTAATTATTTTACTTCTAATCGTGAATCCGCATCAGCCGCGTTTTGCTGACCAGCGTTAAGATTAACCAGGTCATGTTTAGGGTTAGGGCGCCATTTCTAGCCCCTTCATCATATTACGGAGGCGAGCAATGTGATCCTAAATATGGCTACTCAGTCATCCAGGGACCTTCCAAATTTTACTGATGCATTAGCTTAGTGAAAAGCGACCCTATACACTGAGCCTCCTTTGTGTAGGTCTGCAGTCACAGCTCCAAGTGTGTTCACAGCTGCTGTATTTGCCGCTCGCCCATCGCCACAGGACTTGAAGGTATCTAATGTGAGGAATGAGATACTGTCATGACTTGCGCGTGAGTTGGATTTAGGTGAGGGAACGTTGCACAGAGTCAACCTCACTTTCTTACCAAAGACTCTCTGAATCCAATCGAATTGTCTAGAGACGAGTCCTGATGCAGTGGATGGCCATAGAGTTGTACTGCACCTGAGCTGATGCCATGAGTTGTCCACACAGCTCTTGTCATCTGCCTTCAGTATATATAGCCCCAAGACGAAATGATACGTAAATATCCGTTTGGTAAAAAGTAACGTTTGATTTGTCCCAACACGACGCTCAAATGATAGCGGTAGTAAAAGTAAGTTTTGACTACGACGACCAAGACCAAACATTTCATGTATGTTGTCTACAAAGAAATGAATATGTCGCTCGAAATGAAAAAAGTAATGCTTAGTTCCCAAAAAAGTGAAGATATGGAAATTTGACGTAAGTGGACGGCCACACTATACGGGACAAATCACACGGATACCCGGTTGCCATTTTCGAAAAATTGGATAATAAACTGTAAACAACTCTGCATGTGGCCCATGGATACATTAGCCCATTTTGCCGTACGTATTTTATCAACCCTTTGTCTACTGTGGCCTACAGCGTTAACTGCTTATTTATTGTGGACTCTAATACGCCTACGCCCGCTGTACACATTCGACAATATTGTCTAAAGACTTATTGGATTTGTCCGCGCTTGCTGAGTCAATGAGGTTATTGAGATAGACACACACACACACACACACACACACATATATATATATATATATATATATATATATATATATATATATATATATATATATATAGCTATTTAGAGAGATAGTTACATAGATAGCTGGATTAATTGCTAAGCATACAGACAGATAGACAGGCGGACAAACAGGCTGAGAGATCTTAGTAAACAATTAATCCATATGCAAATTGCATATTTGCTTATTACATATTCAAGCAAACACTTTTGCAGTTATATACGAACTCATTAATCATTTACGCGTTCTGCTTAACATGTAATCAGAAAATATGAAGCAACAGTAAAACCTGTTCTGAATAATTATTCTACCAAGATGTCATGGATAGAATATCATTATTCTTTTACACTGACAGCATCAAATTTCCACATATTTTTATTAGGAACTTACATGATGATTCTGCATGACACTTAAACTCAGCACTAGAAATTAGGATAGCGGTTATATTTTTGATGAAATCACTGTACTTCAGAAACTGTTGGCAAAACTCCTTCCTCAAAGGAAGTTGATTTTTACGCAGCGACCGACTTTAAGGAAGAATTGAGTTAAAGATTACCGAAAGATATGACACGTGAATTTTAATAACCTTCAGCACAAATGAAGAAGGCACTTACTGAATTATTTACTGCACCCTGTATCTTTGTGTCATTCAAGGAACAAAGAAAGGAAGAATGGTTCAACCAACTGTAACATTGTTCTCTACCTGGTCCGTTTAATAAGCACCATAAGCGTTGTTCTCACATATAGTAGTCAACAGAATGTATAACACAAGAAAACTACTTACACGGGCAAGAATAATCAAAGCCAAAAATGAAATGCCTTAATTATACTTTTATTTTTCATTAACTTTCGGGAAGTGTTTCAAAGATGTATCAAAACCCTGCCATTCAATCTCGCAAAGTCGACATAAAAACTACGCCAAAGCATTTCAAAAGTATTTAGTATAGGATCATGTGCTGAAACTATTTCCATCGCTTCAGGTTCATGTGTACAACTTGCAGTAAGCTATATTTAAATGTACTCATATCAATATCATATTGAAACATCAGTTTTGTAAGACTTTAGTCCCTGCATGATTCGAAATAGAAAGAAAAAACTATCGCTTATCAGTTACAGTAAAAAGTAAAAACAATATAAACAGTCATATTGTACCCTATCTCTGTAAAAAGAATCAGTACATTCCACGTTTTGACTGCAGCTGAGCACAATTTAGCAGGAACCAATGGTGTTTATATGAAATTATAGGAGGGCTACTGTTGTAGATTGAGTTATGTATATTTGAATAAATGGAGCAAAATGACGGCAAGACATAGAGAAACAAAATGGTTGATTTTCCCCGTACCTTTAACATGTCATTTAATAAATTGGCGATACATAATCGTAATTTGTATTAAAGTTCTGTGTCTATCTTACGTTTTAGAGTTACTCACTATGGAATCCACTTTTAATAAAATGCAGATTAAAGTAACAAAAAGCAAATATATGAATAAGTTAATACCTTTTTTCCGTAGCTAATAGTTCCACACGCAGCGCGCCTTAAATAAGTTTTCATCACCATGGTTTTCAAAATAATCAAAACTAATCATTGGATCTAAAGTATTTGTACCTGTTTGTTACTTGTTAAGTTCTATGACGATAAAAGTAAATATCTGAATAGTATCATGGACATGAATGGATTAGTTCGTGTTCGAGATTTTTAAACTCCTGGATGTGTTAAAGGCAGAGCACACGAGCATACGTAATGCCGGTCATCAAGGCCAGATTGTCCAAATATATAATCTGCAGAGATGATTTACCCACATAGCCACTTTGGTTGGTATCTAAAACCCTTCCAAATTAGCTGAAAACCACTGTCCAAACATAAGAATTTAGTAAGTATCTAGAAGTGACAACTTTCGCTCAAAAGCCTTTATATTAACTCCATCATGGTTAGCAGTGTCTGATTTTCATCTGTTGAAACTTTTCATGGGACGAAAGTTATATTTAAATTGTTTCTGAAAAAATAGATGAATGAATAAGTGCAGTTTATTATCTTTTGAATCTGGACATCCTGCAGCACAAATTTGATTGGAAAATTTTCCGAATTCAGTTTATAATTTTCGCATCTGTGTTTTGCTGACCACTCAGAATTACAAGGCCTGTTTGGTAATGATCGCAACCTAAATCAGTTAGGCAATACAATGGTAGCTGCAGAGAAAATGTATTTTGGCAAGATGACCAACCTTTTGCTAAGGCTAAACGCGTAATCGCAACCTGAAAACACATACATAACTACAATTTTCCTATATTTACTCGGATAATATCCCATTCACAAAGTGAGAAGCCTTGATTTATACGGCAGTTTTCCAAACATTTCCGAGTTAAAGAATCATCTCAAGGAAGAGGATGTAAGGAGGGGGATACAAATTTGACTCGACAACCAAAGTAGGTTGTTTTCATAAATTTTGTATTTCTTCTGTAAGTTGAAACTTATTGGAACGACATTAGCTATAATCAGTTTCATGTACATATTTTCACGGAATTATCTGCATTTATATGTGTCTGTAAAGTGCCTGTTTTCATAAATGACATTAAAACTGAATAATAATTTCAACAAAATACGGTTACGTGGGATAACTGCTCATAATAGATAAACTATCATAATAACATTATATCATTAAATACTGTATTAGTCTTGAATTAGAGGACACTTGTTTATAGAGCATAAATGTCTTCAAAAATTGGTTTTATTGTACTAGTGATTAAGAAGAAACATCTCAGAGATAGTTTTGTATGTTGGTAACTGCAGTTTTAGAGTACGTTTTTTCTGTTAGAGTGGCAATAAATAAAGAACTAAATGGTTATACGGCCTTTGTGTCTTTAGTTGACTTTGATTGTTCGTACATAAAGTGGTCACCTAAATCTTGAGACTCTCATGTTTTTATTGCAACATAAATGTCAAAGTTATTCAAGGTAAACTTTGCTGAATCAACAACCAGTTTCTGATTTTGTTTTTCCTCTCGTCTGTGATGTAATTTTAAGAGAGAAACTAAGATAATCATAGGAGGTTAATGTTCAAACATTGCCAAAGAAAGAAGGTATGTTTAATCTGATCATATATATCGTGTTCGATATGCTACTGAAGCTGAATTTGATATTCAATACAGGAAAAAAGATAACATCATACCAATCCCTAATGATTGTATAACAGTTGGTCAATAACACGATTAAATATATATATATATATATATATATATATATATATATATATATATATATATATATATACATATATATATATATATATATATATATATATATATATATATATATATAATTGGTATGGTATGTCGCTTATGCACCTTAACGTAAATGGAAATGTATTTTTTTACAATTTTGACTTTATAATGAAGTGTCATAATGTTTAACTCACCAACATGAAATTAATCATATGTTCAGAAGTAAAGTATGTGTGCATCATTTGGACCAAACATGAAAGCGAATGGATTTTAAAAGTGAAATTATTATATTATTGTTCGCAGCAAAGAACGAAATAGCTAGATGGTACATCGATTATCACACACACACACACACACACACACACACACACACACACACACACACACACACACACATATATATATATATATATAATTTTATTTTATTTTACAACCTCTTGATAAGTTTCTTATAAACATATTTTCACTGTTCTGTAAATGTAATGTATGTAGTCTTTCGATTCATAATGTTGATGTGCTTATTTTACCTTTGCTTGTTTTTTGCCTTTTTCAACTAGAGTAGTTTACGTAAAGAATTGACACAATTCGAAACAAGTAGGAAAATGGGGCACGTAGAATTTGCTCAACTTACCAGCAGCTTTAATAGTCTACAACTTTCAAGGCAGTGTCCTCATAGGTACTTTACACTTCCATACGTTTTCCTGTTTTACACGTAGATGTGCACACCAATTTATTTTATTGCTGATATAGGTGACGTTACTTTTTAAGTCGTTATTCCTTGACTTGTTATATGTCCTCCACTATACTAAGGGACCACATATGATAGTTGTGTCTCACATTTCTTCATCCATCAACGACTACCATGTTATGCTATTATCTTCTTTATGATTCAACCTACTATTTTTCATGCGGTATTAATTTTGGTTGATTTGGAGGTTTATTAAATTCACGAATTTGAAGAACCAAGGTACAATTATTGTTTTGTGCAAATAATACTACACCTTCCCCATACTACGAATGTATGAACCAAAAAATTGTTTCCGCATACCCTGAGGATAAATGTATTCAAAATATTTATCTCCTTTCGTTTTTCTTTGAGATTTTGTTTAAGATAACGTTCACCACTACCATTGAGATGCCAGCAGGAGCAGTCACTACTACCAACACAACAGTAGGAGTAGTATTTGGACATGAAAAGTGTTTGAGACAGTTGCAGCTTCTGTTAAAAGTCCATGATTTATTTTCAAAACCCAAACAGCTCTTTTCATGTCCACCACATCTCTTAGAACAAGAGATACAATTCCATGATTGCCAAATCAAAAAAGCTCAAATCGCAGTATGTGGGTTGTCTTATCCATACTAAAACAACAACTCAAGACAAAGATACACTTACGTGTTTTTTTGTATATTCTCTTGTATAGGAATCACAATGAAATTTCAAAACACATCACAAAAGTCCATTTTATCTTCCTTTTTAACTGTCTTTTTTTTTTACTTTTTTCAATGTTATGGGTTCTTCTTCTGCTGGTTCTTCTGCTTCTCGCACCTTTTTGAATTTCTTTACTGGAATGTGTTATTATTCTTGTTCGTCTGCTTCTGAATGTTCCTTCTCCTTGCTCTCTTTTTCCTTGGGACACTCTTAAAACCAATGTCCTCTTTCTTGATCTACATAGCAGATATCTTGACTTTTGTCTTTAGAGGAGTGGTCAGAAGTCGTGTTGGAAGTGTACGTTCAAATAAATATCTGTAACTCTCTGTCTAGAAGTTTGATCTGTTGTATCTTTCACATCTTTGCAGATTGAAACTGAGTGTATTCACTTAGGTAGAAGGAGTCTCTGTATATATACGGAGAGAGTGTGTACATAAGTCAAATCAAATTTGAATTATCAATGAAAGATCAAACCTTTCTAAAGAGACAAACCTGAGACCAAGAGACGACGAAGTTTTGTGTCGCCTCATGCGCCAAGCGAAGTGTTGGCAGAAGTTCACGCTGGCGATTTTGAAGAAGACATGAGTGATCCTGAGTCAGTACCATCTACCTTTATCACAAGACCTAGAGAGTCAAGATCAGCCAAGAAAGAAAGTCATTCGGTAGCCTCTGAAGATAATTTGCACACTCGAGATACACACTAACTTACTTATAGAAAATTTAGAACGACGGCTTACACTTACACAATAAAATTTAAAGAGTTCACGTCTCAAGTTCCAAGCAGATATTAGAGTAATTGAAATGACAATGCCAAGATCAAGATCACGATAGTTTGTGACTATCTATCAATCAATCACGCGAACCAAATCAATAATGAGTTTGACATGACTAATGGAAAATCTACTCTTCACGTGACACACCTTTCATCTCCAAGAGGCATCGGATGACGCAAAGTGTTATCGGTGAATTAACTTTCCAGTACCAAACAAACTATAATCCGGATTAACAACGAACAAGTTCAGCTGTGTTTAGCGCGTGCAATCATGGTGACTCAGACTTATGCAGAGAAAAACGATACAGCAGAATGGAGAATCCGCATTAGGAAACCGGACAGACCCAAACAACGGAGAGTTGCATAACTACTTTTGGAACAAGAAGGCATTTCCAAAGAGACCGTGTGTGGAGTTCCTGAAATGCAAAACTTTAAGACTTGCTGGCTCGTTGTTATAGACTGAAAGTAGAGCCTCAAGTCTTTCGTGGAGATCTCGTTTTTTGAGAACGGAATTTTCCGGACGGAAAATGTATTCGCATTTGTAATCACCAAGATCATTTTGATGATATTACTTGTAACACATGATTTCTCCGATACAGTTACTATTGCGACAAATGTGACCAACGATTTAACAATCGGGAGCAACATGTTCATTGTGGAGAGAGATGTCGTGGCTGTTTAGCTTCCAGACCTTGCATTCCTGACGGAAAAGAAAGAATTCAATGCTCTGATTGCAAGCAAACATTCGTCAATCTAACCTGTTACGAGCGACATTGCATACAAAAGTTCTACAACAGAAAAGTGCTTGCCAATTATTAACAGTGTGTGGACATCATGTTAGGACCAATAACCAAAAGTCACACGTTTGTCTAAGGTAGAAGAGATGAGCTTTTGTTATCAAGACATCGAGTTCAATCATCAATGTTACATTCAAAGAAATGACAACGAACTCGAGAAAGTATTGACTGACGATCAAAAAAAGAATAATTAACGTGCTGATTTGAAAAATCTTGTTGATTAGTCTATCGAAAAAAGTTCATGCTCGAGAACAAAATAGCCATCATACCACCTCTGTCATATCTCTCTGTCTGCCGTCGATATTCAGCCAAAACTTTGCGATGGCTACATTACTTGTGTGAAACTCACGACAAATGGATACAAGATGCTAGAAACGGTGGAGAAAAAATATCGGATCCTATTCTGTGGATGGTTTGCAATTTTGGAAAACCCACAGATCGTCTACGAATTTCAGGAATGTATATTTTGTGGATGCCAAACTTATTTTCCTCAGGGAGATATGAAAAATTCTTTCTCAGAATCCACCAAGGAACAATTGTACGACGAAACATACCAAACGACGTCAGAGTATGGAAAGTCAAGGATACAAAGTGATAGAAATGTGAGAATACCACTACAATCGACGTTTCAAAACTAATCAAGAATTAAATGCTTGGTTGAAGATTACGATCTGGTGTGCATCGAACCTTTAAATACAACCGACAGTTTGTTTGTAGGACGAACTAATGATACACGCTTGTTGTACGAAATGGGCCAACCTCATTAAGAAGAGCAACTCAGATCATTCGTTGTGTTGATATGCACGATTCCCCACAGGTCATCCTGAAATTTTGACGGAAAACATCATTGCGGAACACATTCGCTAGAACGAAGATTTGGTCAAATGTAAAGTTTTCTCACTGACGAACTTATACCATCTCATATTAAGTCATCACTGTCACGGAAAACTGGTATTTTCTCTATGCCGTACGTGTGCTGAAACGTGAAATCAAAACCAGCCTTATCGCCAGGATGAAAAGCAACGCGCTTTGTCAGAAAAGTCGGTGAATATAGAATTATTTCGTGCTCTCGATTGCATATACCGCTTGTTTAAAGTATACAATATTGATAACTTTCCTACGACAGAACAATACCAACAGAACGACGACTCGAGTCTTCAGATTATTTCAGACTGCGTCAACGAATTTATAAAAATGAAGATAGAAGCTAACGGCTGTCCTTCTTGGTGTCACAGTCCAGAAGACAAAGATGAATTCAAAGAACGGTACCAATCCTTAGAAGGCATCACCTTGGAACACGTCGTACAGAACGAGGGAAAACTATGGTTTGCTAAGTCACGTTGAATTGTTTGTGTGGAAAATTGACATCAAAACGAAGTCATTGCGTTTGATCGATTATTTTTAATATCAAAAACTAGAAAAAACAAAACGCACTTTTGACAAAGGTTATTACACCAACTGAACGACAAAATTGTTTTGTGTCACATGACAAGTACGTGGACATGATCCTCCTGTCTGTAAATTGGGCGATTTGAATGGAGAAGTGCTAAAAGGAGACGATGTGTACGATATCGAAATCATTCTCGACTAAAGAACTCGTAAATTGGGAAAACATCGACTCCAAAAGGTCACAGTTCGTTGGTAAGGATATCCGCCTAGTTTCGATTCTCGGATTGTCGCTTCACAAGTCAAATACCGACAGTAACAACAACGGTAGCCTCGCCAACGCCAGTCACAACTCCTCTTTCAATCACAGCAGCCGTCCTATGGAATCTTTGGAAAATCATTTTTTGACATCAATCAATTCCTCTGAGACAAGAACCATGGAACTATGAATAATCAATTTTATTTAACATTACCTTGTGACAGTTCAACGGATGTGTTTCCCAACAACAAAATATGTTGTTTTACGGCCATATTACCTCAGTCCATACAATTAGATCACCAAGCTCATTGGGAAGTGGCTTTGGTAGAAATCATTTATCCCATTCAATCTGAACTGTGGTTGGAGATCAAACTACTATCTTTGTCGAAATACTCAAGGAACAGTTCAAGAACACTTTGACAAAAATGATCCTGGCTATTAAGAATCCAAAACAACAGCACCAACGAATCCCCAATTGAATATCTATTCCATGAGAATTCCTACATGATTTTATTTCAATGCTCGACATCTCGTCGCTAAAATTTCAACTATTTTCAGCGATCAGTTTAGCAATGCACTGGATACAACTCGCCAAAGCCGACTGATCGTGTAAAATGCACTTTCTCATCGTCTCAAATATAATTTTCTGACGCAAAAACTATGTCCATCAATTTTTCTTCCAGTGTGTTTGATAATCTGGGTGGATACATCAACACAGCACCGGAGTCAAAAGGCATCAACAACAAAGACCGATTCTTCAAGTACTTTTGCTACGCTCTCGAATTGAACGAAGAACTGATTTTCATGTTTGTGAACTCTGATGTCGTCGACTACAACGTCGTAGGAAACACAGCGGCTTCATTTCTGAGTCATTCCTTTCAAAGTGAATTCTACCATAGATGCTTACAATTAAGGAGGAAGCACGTATCACGTTCACCGAAAATTTGTATATCCTCATTATCCTTCTGTCAGTAAATCGTATTTTAACAGTGTATATTGTATTCTCTAAGGGAAAGGTCACCGTGAAACTAAATTTTCGAAAAAGATTCTCCAGCAAATGGTGACAATGTATCCTGAGTACCAAGGAGTACCTCGACAAGGACGTTGTTTAGGTGATATCTTAAAATTGGCTTTTCGTACGGTAGCACCCATCTTGAAACCTGTGGTCATTCGTGGACACATGCTCTAAAAATACATCTTTGATGCAAGCACAAGAAGTTTTTCATAACGTACTCATCAAACAGCAAGGTCCCAAAGAATCCTTGATTAAAGCAGGACTAAATGCGTTGATTCAAACAGGAAAGAACTCCTGGGGCTCCGAGACACCCGTACAAATTAACTTCACACTTCTGGCCGAGAAATTAATTCCTCCTATACGCCACAACAAGGACAAGTCCGAAAGAGACGCCGAAAATCATTCAGACCTTATAGACGTGCCGCCGAGAACAAATAAGAAAAGAAAAACAGCAGTCAGAGAGTTAGACGTTTTCGATTATTAACTCAAAATAATGCACCGAGATTCTTGAGAATGTTCCAAGACATGACTCGATCTTTTTGCAATGCCACCGACGACGATAACGATGCGAGAATTCATGAGTAGAATTTCATCCTGTGTCGACTTTGAATACTTCAGCTCGTATTGCGTTTCGAACCAAAGGAAAAACCGAAGATTTCATCGTTCTGAATAACAGTTACTTGTAGCGTAAAGTCAAAATTCTCAAAACGGACAGCACCAATACTGGCGCTCATGATAGGGTAGCTCCCGTCAACAATTTCATACACTCGTTGTTCAGCGAAAAGTAAATATGTACTTGAACAACAAACTAGTCAGCAGCAGTCATGCACACCTTACCCTTACCGAGCTTACCTCAAAAATCTTTTGACGTGCGGAAAAGAAGCCAAAAACACAAATATGGATGACTCGGTGGTGTATAAACCTGACGCGTTGGGCAAGTTCAATGACACAGCTTTGACCGCAGATGATAATGCTCACAATGTTGGATTTAAAGAAAATCAAACAAGGACATAGTTTAGAATTGACGAATTGTTTGGATTTGGACATGTGGCTGCAAGAAATGTATTTGTTGACTGGTGTGGATGTGCGTCTGAGACCGAATCGAAGTAGCACCATGTTCCATTTGATGGCAAATGCTAGCAAGTATAAAACGAAAATCGAAGGAGCCATACTCAACGTATGACGTGTGGAAGTCTTATCTAAAGTGGGAAACGACATAAGTCAAAATCTGAAAAGAACATCAACCAAGTATCCCCTATGACGAGTGGAAATAAAAACCTTCAACATTGCCTCTGGACTGCTTCCAAGATCGAAGATCATGTTTTTTTTAAAAGTCAGCTGCCTAAACGTATGATCATTGGCATTCTCAGCAATGCTGCGCTCAACGGAGCTATCGATCAAGATATTTTAGACTTCCAGTACAACACCCACGATGGCCAGACGTTGTGTGCCAGATCCGTTGAACCTAACTTTGACGAGAAAAAACTACTTGAGATCTTACTTGACTCTGTTTGATGCCACAATACAATTAGGAACCAGCCGCTGTATTACACAGGAAGATATGATTTATGGGGATTTTATTTCACTCTAGACCAAGGCAGCGACGAAAGACATTTCCACCTTATAAAATCAGACTAACTCCGTGTGGAACTTTATATTGCACTGGATATTGTGAACACAGTGAACGTCATCTTGTATGCAGAATTAGATAATATTCTGTATATCAACAGCTTGAGAGAAGGGATCATATAGTATTAAAAACATGGAACACGAACCCATGGAGATAGTCTAAGATGATGTTTTCTATCCAGAACGCCAGTCATAGACCACAAGTGAAGAATAAGAGAAAGATACAGTCATGATGTCAAGATGGCCAGAAGCTTGCTCGTCACTTCGCGGATAAATCACTCTCCTAGCCAGAACGATTGTTATGGTTGTCAAATCGATCATCTTAGTCAGAAACAACACGACAAATGTTTGATGATGAGTCAAGAAGAAAAGTTGGAAGAGTATCTGGAAGAAGCATGGACCCTCATATCAGAAGAGAAGATCTTGAGAGAGTGGTATAAAAACTTGAGTGACCATTCTCTACCTCCATTGATTTCTTTGGAAACGAAACGTATCGAAGCTCTCTTGCAACAGAGTACGGAGAATTCCCATTCATCGACTGACTTTTCAAGGAAAAAGTCAGGTGTGAACTCATGACTTATCATTACCTGTGAAAATCAATGCTTGGGAACTTCTTTACCTTGTGACTCACAGTTCGTACACAGCTTCTTGAAAACCTGTGTTGTGTACTAAAGATGAAATTCCTTATCGAAAACCTAAAGACTTTCGGGCATATATCATTGACACAGACTACAGTTATCCCCACGAACCCATTGCGTAGTTGTCTACATTCCCAACGACCACAGTGTGGAATATCTGATTCTTATGGATTACCTCTTCTGGAAGATGATATCATATACTTTATGATAAGAAATGCCGAATCTACTGAATTAATAATTTGACATCACAAGGATCAAATTCGATTGTATATGGACAATATTCCCATCAGAACATGTACTGACTTGCTGTGAACGTGATTACTTTAGAAACGATGACGATATAGAAAAGTGGTTTTGTGAACATGATGGCATTATATTTCCTTTAGCACATAAATGTAGTGTGTACAGATGGCACAATGACACCATACTGGATCATTGGACGTCTAGTCTTACTCCGCAACGTTGTCAACCTTGTAAATACGTTCATGTTTAATGTTTGGTATCTGTACAAGTAGAGAAGATACTAGCTCTAAGCTCCCCTCTTTACTCTAAAATGGTGTTGGCTCTTTTTGGAAAAAGAATAAAACTTTCTTTTTGACATGTTCAGTCGATATTTACATAGTTGAAAAAATAATGTTTTCTTTCACATCCGCACTTAAAGCATATGGTGTCATTCGTCTTCGATCATGCAAAAAGGCAAGAAGAAAGAAGAAGAATGGCAGAACACTGCAAAGTTGAGAGTGGCTATCAGTTTAATCGACAGAATGAAGCACCTGCTGGGTCTAGTAGAGGAGATTGAGTCTTACCTCAACAAGCGGTACTTTAAGGGGGGGAAAGATCTCACTATAAACAGTCAATGCGTTCGTACGAGAAGTCATGGAGGTAAAAGTATGAAAAATAGGGCCTGGACGGAACAACAAAAAAAAAAGGGGGGGGGAGGTAAAGGAGGTAAAGGAGCAAGGGAGAAGAGAAAGGAATTTCCAGAGACAGGATAAAAACTGGACGAGGGTACAAAGAGACTGCGACAGAAGGAAGAAGAGCAGCAGCAGCAAAAACAACAACTATAACTACCCCTGATTCTTAAAGAGGAGGGATGGAAGAGAAAGGCAAACAAAATTGAATTTAGGATTAATCATTCCGTCAGCTGAACAACTGAGTACTTGGACGAGATATGCCCTTGCTGCAGAGCCCAATACGGGATGTGTAGTTGTCCTCGATATAGATAAACATCAATGATCCAGGACAACACCCAACGGCCATTTTCAGGGCCACACAATTCTCTTAGATACAGGTATACTACTCAATTATTGCCACTATGTGTGTGTTTTATGTTTGTGTATGACTTTGTCGTCCACAAAGACTAAAACGTAAAACGCTGTACCCCTCTTGTGTGATAGTATGTTTGGGGGTATAGTGTGTATATGAACACTCCTACCCTCTGGCTTGTGATAGTATGTATGTATGCTTTCATCACCTTTCTTTTACATCTTACCCTTTTGCTTGTTTAGTAGATGTAACAAACGGAAAATCTCATGTTAAAAATTAATATTACATTTCACATCTGCCTCCTAATCGGCCCATAATGTAAATCTAGGCGTAATGTTAAATTCCCGTTTGTCCCCCAAATTCCATTTCTATGTTAAATTCCCAGTTATGCTCCAAAATGACATCTCAATGTTAAATTTCCGTGTGTCCCCAGATAGGCCTATAATGTAAACCTACGGCGTAATGTTAATTCCCGTTTGTTCCCCAAGTGCCACGTATTACTAGTAGTGTATCGTTATAACTATATTGGTTCATATCTTCTTTCTGTCAGGAAGTTTGATGGGATCGACTACGAGCCGAATACTTTAACAAGCTATCACAGGTCACTTGGCAGGTACTTTCGTGAAAATGATTATATATACAGCATGGTTATTTATAAGAAATTCAGGACTTCCAGGACAATTTTGGCATCTATGCGTAAAGAACTGAAGCAAAAGGGAACGGGAGCTAACCTAATGCTACTGAACTGCTGACTAAGACCGAGGAAAAAAATCTTCCCGAGAATGGTTCATGTGATTGCACAGTCCAAGAGCTCTAATTAATACAATTTGGCTACAAATTACAATGGTGCTTGGACTGAGAGTTTGACCGGGTAATATAATATCTAATGAACGTGAAAAAGCTCATACAGGCGAAAAGCAATGAACTCAGCAAAAGTCGTTCCGGCCAAAACTATTTGCCTGTCCTGAAGATCCTGAATATTGTCTTGTTGCGGCTAGAAGGTTTTCGTCCAGAAAGTTTGAATCTCCCTGAAAGTCCCATTTATCTCGCCACAAATCTCCGCCTAAATCATAATTAAAATATGTGGTACAAATGCGACCCTTTATATAATAGCTCACTGCGCACAATTATGAAAGATATAACGTCCAAAGCGAACCTTCCAGGACGAGCAACTAATGTGCGTGTAAATCTACTTGCACCAAGCTTTATCGTGCAGGAATATTATCTCCTACAACATTTCGACAATTTACAGGTCACAAAATGTGCAAAGCGTAAACATCTATGAGTAATAATCTCTGTAACAAATCTGTATCATCAACTCCAAAAAACTTGTCCAGTCGCGCTGTAAATAACTCTCAAAAGAATGCTGTCTTTCCCATGCCAAGTCCCCATTGGAGCCTCTTATAATGTCTCGTCCTAAACAGTTCAACCGCTTTCAGCCTAGCATCGGAGAGTAACTTTGAGAGTAATTCAACTGATGAAATCTTCCATGATACAAAATTTTACAAATGCACAATAACTCGAAATCACATATGTGGATCTGCTGTCCCCATGCGTCGAATTATCTGATGTTATTGATAGTGATAGTAGTGATGGTGACTGCTGTTTCTGGCACTTCATTCATAAAACTGATATTCATGCGCATATCAGCTGATCAAAATGTAATTGGGTTTAAGATTTAAGATCAAGTTCGTATTAGAAAGGTTGAAATGTTAATCATTTTATTCAATTTTCAGTTACGTACTGGGATTTTATTAAATTATTTAAAAATTGATAGGTATATAATAAAAGTATCATTATCAAAGTAATTTGTTCACGTCTTGTTGTTGACATCAGAATCATTTATTTAAAATACCGATTGAGCATTCATTTTAGATCCATCAACAGCATTTTTTGTATCTATTAATGAAGCTGCTGTTAGCTTAGGACTTTCTAAATAATCCTGAGAAAATAAAAAGTTGATTTTGGTATTCCGTGTATGAATAAATGGCTGGATGAAGGCAGGGTTGGATGGATGTATTTTTACAGCAATTTTCAAGACATGGTATACTTTTAATGATCAGATGCATAACTCAGTCGACTTTTTGCCATATAGATTATTTCAAATCAAGATGTAATTTCTAAATGGTCGTGTTTTCCTGAAGATCCAACTTCGTTTCCTATGATTTCCGTTTGTTCAGTTCATGTTTATTCATCGATGGATTGTGTATGGACTTAGATTTCTGATTTTACGGACAGTGTAACGATGTTCATTTTTTTTTGTGTGCAGAGGCCATTTTGAAGTATAAACCAACAGAAGGTTGTGGGGGTCACTGACGGAGAGAAAAATTAATTTAAACTCCTTCAATTCATTTTCTCATACCCATCAAAACCCCTTCGTCACACATGTAAGTGAGAGCTCTGATCTCAAAATCTCAAGAATCTTATGATTTTCCGAGACCATGTTCGCCCACATTTTACTCTTCCGTAACCTACGATTCATGTTGTATTAACATTATGTGATGGGATACATCCATTTGTTTGGTTTCCACGCCCTATCTCGCCAAAAGTTTCCAGTTTCAGTATGTTTACCGTTTTCTTCCTTATTTGTTTTTTCCTATTTGCTATTATTTATCCCAATATTCCTACAGCAGCGTGTATATACTCTGCTGATGGAATCACAGGTGTGATAGGCAGGCTACGTTAACTGGATGTCATAAAAGCGACTACCAAAGTCAGAAGAAACGCTTCAAAGACGCCTTCAAGTCATCCATGAAAAACACTTCAATATTGACCCTCAGTCTTAAGAAGATCTCGCACCTGATCTGTCCATCTGGAGCCGTCTCATCCACACTGAAGCTACAGATTATGAACTGAAAAGAATTGCAGAGGCAGTGCAGAAGCGGGAACAACGTAAATCTCAGAATTGCTGAATCTCCTATATTGATCAAGCGACCCCAAGTGGCATCTGCTGTCCAGTGTGCCGCATACAGTTCAGATCACAAATGATTCACTCACGTGCTCACATAAACTAAACCAGTTAGTGATGTTACGGTCATCTTCGAACTCGAAAGGCGAACAACGTTTATAAATTTTAATATCCTACTTTTGGCTGCGACGATTGGTTCAGGGTTCGTCGGAACGTTCTTAGGATTTAAATTGTAAAGTGCTTAAGTTGTTCAAGATTTATTAGGGAAAACATACGATTTTATACCATCGTTTTTGAATTGTGAAGGGAGACAAAATATGTGTTTCTTGTCAGTTCTAGCGCTCTAACTATCATGTTAACCATTTTCTTATACCTTGATGACGCAACGTGATCTATTTCCTCTTATTGTATAATAAGCGCTTATATATATATATACAGAGAGAGAGAGAGAGAGAGAGAGAGAGAGAGAGAGAGAGAGAGAGAGAAAGAGATTTTCAAATATAACACCTTCCAAAAAAAGCCATTTATATAGCTAATGTTGTTTTCAACATGTCCCAGAATGCATTCTTGGGAAGAGAAATAAAATTTCCAAGGTAGTTTAGGGACAAAACATTGTAGTATACTGGTGTTAAATGTTATGACGTCATATACACATAAGATATGTAACTTCACAATAGTGAAATGATCTACTGATTTTGAAAATATTGTATTGTGTTTGAATACTAGTATTTAGACTTACGAGCGAGTCGGAATAGGACATAGATAACTCTCAGAAAATGTTCCTTATGAAGACGCTTGCTGCTTCTTAATTCATATTAGTCCTTACTGTCAGCGACAAATGAATATTGTAAATTCACTCTTACTTGTGCGGTTAGATGTTTCGTGGAATTTATAGTTGCTTCATATAATGTCCAATTTATGTTTGTCACCTTTAATTTCTTAGCTATTAGTAAAGGTCTGAAAAGCAGTCTGGCATATATTTGAAAAAAGTAGTCGCTTGTGAGATAAATCGATATAAAAAAAGACTGCAGGCGCAGTGAAACTGATTTTATTTGCCATCAGCTTCATCAAAAGATGTTTTCATATTCTTCTCATATACACCTTCAGAGTCTACAATGTTACTTGAAAACGTAGAATCTGGGCCATATCTTTAATTGGATTTAAGAAGCAATAACTATGGATTTCATAAATATGTATGTTCCTTAGTTGAAAAGATTAAGTATCCATAGACAAAGGCTCGTCCACTGCAAGCATCTACTGACATGTAGTATTTTACAAGTTATTATATACACCAATTTTCATGTAATAAATTAAGCTATCCAAATATTCGACCAACTCCTTCTTTTTGTTGGAAAGATCGTCTATCGCCGATCAAGTTCAATTTTGAGTGACAACAGGGATAAAAAAAACCCGCAAAAACATTTGCTGAAATAGGCTGTACGCAATTGTTCTCGCCCGTATATCCTCCATCATGCGATGCTGTGGATGGTAGTGCGGTTTTCGATATCTACGTTAGTGTGATGGTGTGGGCGTGATCGTCGTCATTGCTGATTGGATTATATTTGGTCGATAAAATAATAATACCAAATAAAGAGGATATCGAATTCCTTGGTGTTTCAGTGCATATTATGTTTGAAAATGTCTGAGTTGTATACATTCAAAATGTCTGAGTTGTATACATTCAACATGTGTAACTATCTATATTTGGCAATTACATCCAGGCATAATTTATGAACAGATTTGTATTCCTCAGGTTCTTAAATTATTTGTTTGGTATTAAATGAAAAGTACCACAAAATTGTGTACATTTGGTGTAAAACAGAGATCTACATGAGCAGAATCAATAGCTCTAAGTGTTTCTTAAGTTTATTGCCTTCTTCAAAACCAAAAAAACAAGTATAAACAACTTACCCTCTTATTGGCTGCCACGATGGAAGCTACTGCTGGTTGGTTGCTGTTTTTAATGGTGCTTAAAAACGATATTGCCTTTATCATGCCTTTGAAATGGTAGCAAAGTGCCTTTCCCAAGGACACATCGAGGCAAAGATATATAAAGTAATTGTTACCAGATACACATATCATCACCTCGTATTTCCGTGTCTATACGAGGATTCTACCTTGTGATTCCTAGTTGGGTATATATATATATATATATATATATATATATATATATATATATATATATATATATATCTATATATATATATATATATATATATATATTATATATGTGTGTGTTCTTACTTATTTTGTCATTGTATATTGTACAAAAGATAGTTGTAAATTGTCCACATTTCATTACCTTTTCTATTGATACACATGGCTTGTTTTCCGGCACGGCACAGTTTGATTTACGGATCTTGTGTTTTAATCTGCAGCTATATTAACATTTGATAAACTGTGATCGACATGTTTGTAAAATTGAAAAAAATTCCTGTCATGATGACTCAATTTTTTTTTTCAAATTATTTTGACTAAATACTGCCTTTTGTGTATCCGTATCTATATTTAGTGACGTATATTGAACATCCATCCATACAGGCATGCACGTGATTAAAAAGATATTTGCCTCCGAGTAAGTAATATTTAATACCTATATACCAGCGGACAGGCAAATATACAGATATATCAATCCATGCAAATATACAGATATATCAATCCATGCAAATATACAGATATATCAATCCATGCAAATATACAGATATATCAATCCATGCAAATATACAGATATACATTATGCGGTGCAACAAAAGGTTTCTTTTTTTCTAAGTCTATCTTTAATATTACATGATTATTTGTTACAAGAGTTATACACGCATGTTGGTAACTATGTATTACATAAAAAGTGTTTGTATTACAGATTAAATCCCATTGATAAATATGAACATTTATTTTGTAGTACCATCTGTGTACATTTTGCTATTAGTTTTTTCGTAAATTCTTTAAACGTTTCTGTGCGAAGATTAAGTATATGAAAAGTACTTTGCTATCTTTCCATTTATTCCAGATTTCATGTATTTATATGTATATATGTGTATATGCCCAGCTTCTGTCCAAGCTGGGCATATACACATATATGGACAGAAGCTGGGCACAGTAACAAGCTTCAAGTACCTAGGTGCTATCGCCTCTGATGAAAGGTTCAAAACCTGAGGTTCTTTCCAAGATTGCGCAGACAACAGCTGCTCTGGCTAGGCTGAAGCCTATTTGGAAAGACAGCAACATCACGCTTGGGTCCAAGATCAAGCTTATGCGCTCCCTCGTCATGTCCATATTCCTATATGCATGTGAGACATGGACCCTAACAGCAGAATTAGAGAGAAGAATCCATGCCTTAGAGATGAGATGTTATCGAAGGATCCTGAAAGTCTCATACTTAGACCACGTCTCTAATGCGGAGGTGCGCACTAAAATCCAAGGTGCAATTGGACCTTATGAAGATCTGCTCACCACTGTAAAGAAACGCAAACTAAGATGGTATGGTCACGTCTCACGCTCAACTGGCCTGTCAAAGACAATCCTACAGGGCACAGTGACAGGAAAGAGAAAACGAGGCAGACAGAAGAAGAGATGGGAAGACAATATCAAAGAGTGGACAGGCATGGACTTTGCAAAGTTCCAAAGAGCAGTGGAGAACAGGGCAAAATGGAGAGAGATTGTCGCAAAGTCATCAGTGGCGCCCATACGACCAGCAAGGTTACGGGAGAAATGAAAAATGAAAATGATGTGTATATGCGTACATACATGTTTGTTTGTATGTATGTATATGTCTATGTGTAAAGGTATGTGCATGTATATGTCTATGTGTAAAGGTATGTGCATGTATATATATATATATATATATATATATATATATATATATATATATATATATATATATATATATATTGTCATAGCATGCTTTAACACTAATTACGGATTAGTACCTCTCTGTAATTAATTACGTATTATTGCCTCTACATATTAGTCGCCTGCAGTAGGAATAATTATAGCAGTAATCTCAAATATATTCATAAAACACGCAGAAGAATCCTTGTCTCAACTATCAGAAATATTTAGTTTTATGGCATACTTTTAGAATCGCGCCTTTTTGATGAAATTGAAATCGCCCGGTTAAGTATATCAAAGAGAACATTAGATATCTTTCTTGTTCTACCGATTTTATTTTATTCATTGATAATTTTCAGATTATCAATCAATGGTTACACATTCTCAAAAAGATATCATGAATTTATTTTAAAGAATTAATTGTAAAATAGGAGTTAAGTGAAATGAATGTTTCAGTAAAATTAATTGACTTTCAGTTAGAATTAGATCATTTGAGCATTGATTTATACCTTTCAAAAAACCAGCCCTTTCTTTAAACATAAACTCTAAATACTATTACATCGTGTGGAAAACTGAATAGGAAGCGATCTGAAGAGGAGCTCATGAAATTCGAGTTTGATTAAAGTAAATGCGTCATGTGGTTACAAATGTTATCAGCATTTTACATACTTCTCTAATATTTGAGGAAAAAGTATATAGTATAACAGGGTCAGTCAAAACAAGGATTACACAGTCCACACTGTTAGAACCCAGATTATACAGGAGCTAGTTTAATAATGAATGGAAAATACGTAAATTACTCCTTCACATTTCCATATCTTCCGATCATCTGAACTGTGTATCACCCGAATGTGTATCGTGTTCCTAGTGCGTTTACAAGGACGATACATAACTTTACAAAATTTGACCATGGTTTGATTAGTGGCCATGGGAATATAAATATGACAGCCAGCATATAATTTTCTATTCAAACTACCTATTCCAATCAGCAACACTACAATGATGGAAATCAGGATCATCAAACCTGATCCCTTCATCTGTAGCATAATATAACATGTCCGGTTATAACTACTTGAATAACTTGTTTATTGTGATAATACATATTATTACATTTAATATCTTCAGATCATTGGTTCTAATGAAGCAATGCTGATTCAGGTCACCTATATATATTGTTTCTTGTTTTAGTTTATAAAAAAGACTCCGTTTCCTGACAAATGCCGGCATTTTTTATTATAGGCTGTGCTATTTGAAACTTTAACACGATGAAGACAAACAAAATAATTTATCACCTTGTGGATTAGAGCGCTGGCGTAAGGTATCTAGGCGATAGGTGGCATTACTAGCATCGTAGGTTCGATGCATATAATAACTTTCCAACCTGATATATACAAGTAGTATAGCATGGCACTCGGGGGACTAACGGGGAGGGGTCCTGAGTTAAATAGGGTTACAATATTCGGTGGACAAACGGGAAATTTACAAAGATCTCGCGTACGAACGGGCATTTAACATGGCACCATCTTAGTTCATAGCTACATAAGAGGTGACGGTCTGCACTCGAAAGGAATACCGTATTACATCACATTTGTCACATAATGAGTGTCTGTTTGTAACAGTGTTGCGTGTATTTAACAGGAAATTTGTGAGTTTGTCTTCCATCTAAAGGAAATGCTGTCGAGGCATCCTGTGTTAAATAGGGTCGCATGTTTACGAGGATAAGCGGGAAAACAACATAGGCAAATAAATGTCGAAAGAGTTTCGGGACAAATGGTCAAACAATTATAGGGACAAATGGGAAATTAGTATGAGGCCACCATGTTGAAATGTATGTTTTTTAACAGTGTTGCATGAGGCGACAGTCTGCTTTCGAACTGAAATGATGTATATTTATATATGTTTCACATGAGGAATCAATCTGTTTGGAACATGCTGTTCTGTTTTGGAGAGAAATGTAAGGGGTTAGAGTTTGTCCACCGGGAAAATGTGAGTTTGTCTACCCTCTAAATGAACGTCGTAGAAGAATAGTCCTGTGATAACTTTACGGAGACAAACGGGAAATTAACATAAAATCGTCATTTGGAAAGGTATGTTTTTTTAAAAACAGTAGAGCTTGAGCGACAGCCTGCACTCGAAAACTACTATCCTCATAATCTTTACATATCAGTACCAAATTATCTACTATCCACTACCCAGTTGTCTAATATCCAGCACCCAGCGACCTACTATTCACCAGCCAATTATCTAATATCAAAACCAAGTTATCTACTATCCACCAAAAGTGATATAGTATCCAGCACTATGATATCTACTATCCACCAATTAGTTATGTACAATTCAGCACCCAGTTACCTTATATCTATCAACCAATTATATATCACCAATACCCAGTTATATACTATCCAACAAAAGTTATCTACTATTAAGGTATCCTATTATCCCCTCCCCCACTTATAAAGTTAAAATCGCTATCCCCTTCTATAAGACCCCTTACGTCCGCATCTCTCCTATTTTAAACAAAGCTACCATCCCACGATCTACTATCCATGTACCCTATTATCTCCCCACTTAAAAAATTAAAATATATACCCCCTTCTATAATGTCCCTACCCTAACTATCCCTCCTATTTTATACAAAACTACCATCCCATGTAGGACTTGAAAGAAGCAGAATCAAATTAGAATATAAATCCGTCATCAGCAAATCTAACTTATGTATCTCCCTTACAGCCCTATAATCCCTACTATAAAATAAAAGCTCTACCTTCATGTATAGTGTCCATGCTCTCATCATCACTCTTATTTGTAAAACAAACAAAACCAAAGAAAAGAATTAATATCCCATGCACGCAGCGTAGGATGTAAAAGAAGCGCTATACAATATAGTTTAAATCACTTCTAAATCAAACTTATAACCCTGTCCCCTTACCACCCTATAATCCCTCTTTAAATAAAGTACGAAAATAATTATATTCTCCTATAACGTCTCTACCCTCCTATTTTAAACAAAACTACCATCCTGTTCACAGAGGGTAGGGCTTAAAAGAAGGGGTTAAAATAGAATATAAATCCTGTCAATATACTTTACTTCCTCTGTCTTGAAAACGGACAGCAAATAGTCAAATAATAATGAAAGGATAGATATCTGGAATTTGTACCAGTAATTTGTTTATATATCAGTAGATGTTCTTGAATACATGTAGACTACACAATTGCAAGATACAAAAATTTATAGATACATGATTATTATATTTCACATGTTTTACAATAGTACACTGCGGATAAGAAAAAAACGAAGGTAATTTACATTTTTTTCCGATAGGTGGCGTTTTGTTTACGTTGAATTTCCCTATGTTATTTATGTAAACAATAATGTACTCGTCCATCTTTATTTCCATGAATACATTTATAAATATGAAGAAATATATATGTTTGTAACAAAATACTAATTAAATCTGTCTCACTTAATTTGAGTTTTGCAATTGACCATCTTAAAAATAAAGACTATGCTCTCACCACACACGATAACCTACGACGTGCCCGTGTGTCTATCAAGCCGCTGACATTATGATAAGATATTGATGAGTACATTTTTTAAAAATCTTTTTGAGAGAAATGAAATTCAGCGGTAGTCGGATAAGGTCGCGCTATCACTCCACACCTTATGTAAACTCAAGTAAATCCGTTTATAAAAAGAAACAAGCTCTAACATATCTTAGATTTTGTGATGAATGAGAAACATCTGCAAGCTTGACATGATGGAGCTTCTAGGAGACAGAGTTGTTTTTATCGACACAAAATAGTTGCAATTGCATCAATCGGCCTTGCCGTTATCGTTCAAGCATCGAAGACTCGCGTTTTAGAGCTCAGACCTACGAACATCCCGAAGAGCTTATTTTGAATTTGCCACTGATCCTAACATTTACGGATACCAGTAGAGTGACAGACAAGGAGAACTTCATACCATATGCAAAGTAAAAGGACTGACATTTAACTGTTTAAATGTATCTGTGTAAGTGTAAGCAGTCGTTCTAAATTTACTTTTGGGTAACTGGAATGTAAAAATAATCTTCAGGAGTTACCGAACGACTCTCTTGACTGATCTTGGCTCTTTCAATCCAGTGGATGTAGATAGCATTGGGTCAGGATTTTCAAAATCGCTAATGTAAACCTCTGCTAATACTTCTCTGATTATTTTTGGCAACACTGAACGTCGTCGCTTAGCTTCTGGGTTCCTTGGAATGCCATGATTATTTCATGGCGGTAGATTAATCGTGTTTGATTTGCCTGGGATACCTCTCTCTCTCTCTCTCATCATATCATATTACTCCGGCGTAATTTCAACCTGTGAAGATGGAAGAGCCTCAACAGATGACCCATCTGGTCAGAGGGTTGCAACGAGTCATTCGAAAGTACACTTCCAACAAGGCTTCAGAGTACTTCTCACGAGATAAAGTTCAAGATTCTTGTTATGCCTGTCAAGAGAAAAGACGCTGTGTTTCAGAATCCCCACAACGTCAAAGAAAAGGAACCTCTAAGACAGGAGAAGTGAGAGGCAAACGTAAAGATATCTATTATTATTGTCAAGAAAAAATACATTGGTCTACAGAGTGTCTCAAGAGTGTCAAAACAGGAAAAAATGAGACAGTTTCAGAATCAGAAGAAGGCACAGAAGAAGAACCCATTCCTGCAAAGAAATTAAAAGCAAAATATGCCGAAGAAACAACAGAAGAACTCGTGCCGGTGAAGAAATTTAAAAGAGAACAGCATAAGAAGAAGAAAAAAAAGGACTTTAGTGATGTGTTTTTCAAATTGTATTGTAATTTCATTTAAAAGAGAATATATACCAAAAATGTAATAAGTACGTATACTGGTTTGTTATTTAAGTAGGGATAAGATACGCAAACATATACACACACATTCTCTTTCTCTCTCTCTCTCTCTCTCTCTCTCTCTCTCTCTCTCTCTCTCTCTCTCTCTCTCACACACACACACACACACACACACACACACACATATATAGTGATTCAAACGTCCGTTGCTCACGCCTAAGGTCTTACCTAGTAACATCATCTCTCTCTCACTGTTTCACAACCATGCACACTTAAGTCTCCTATGTAATGATTTAGATTTAAATCATAATTGTATCTGTTCTAGGAATCGGACCACTAATTATTTTACAGCCAGAGTACCAGTCTACTGGTAAGGGAATAATAAAATAGAGTACTCAATCTTTTGAAATGCGCCCATTGGGTAATAAATGGGTTCAGTTTTGTTCCATTTTTAATTTCACAAACTTCAATCTATGTACTATGTACTGTAATTTCCAACTGACAAAATAGCATATGTACTCTTGGTGCGAAGCTATGTTATTAGGTGCAGACCAGGGATCCCCCCTGTTTTTTAAGGCTGAAAAAATCTCTAACTGTAATGAATGGATCCATGTGTGATTTGTATACCAACCTAGTGAAGAATTTATTTTTATTTTGTAATTGTTACGACTCTATGGTCTAAGAAAAATGTAACAGAAAGAAAGTGAAACCAACAAATCAAGTAAAAATCAACAAGCAATTTATTACTAGATAATTAAAATGAAAAATCAAAAAGTCACTTACAGTAATGTGTTTTATGTATCCTAATAATCCAATAAGAATGAATGTTCTAATCACAAGTCCTAAATATAGAATGTGTCCTTGAATGTTATTATGTGCTAATGGTCTCCAAAGTCCTGATGTACTAGAAATCTTGATGTGCTGAAGTCAAAATGAAGTAATCCAAAATCTCTGAATAAGTTCACATAAATTCCAAAATTGTCAATCAAAATCCAAAATCCAAAAGTTTATGAGCACTGTTAATAATCCAATGAATAATTAAAATAATTCCTCTCTTAGAATTTGGAATGAATTTTCACAACTGTAATAGCTATTTACAAGACTGATGCTAATGTCGAACTGAACAAAATGTCTACCAAACATGATATATATAAAGATTGGTCACATGACAGAATGTTCTAGATTGGTCACATGACAGAATGTTCTAGAATATGAGTCATCTTAATGGAATTTTAACTGTAAACAAAATCAACCTTGACCTTCAAATTGAGAAAACATATTGATCAAAACAACCTAATTCAAGGACACTAGTTATACATGTTTTTCCTAACAAACATAAAGATTTAAGCAAATATTAAAGTGAAGAAACATTTATAACCTCCCAAAACACATATACAACATTATATAAACATCATACATAACACCTCCCCTCATAAAGAAAAAGAAAGATTTATATAATAAAGCTTTCTTTTGAATATACATCTAATACTACAATAACCAAAATTACATAAGAACATGTTTTACGATACTGGACTTAATTACATCAAGCAATATTACATTTCTAGGCACGTAAGAGTGCATCTGCAATCACATTGTCTTTTCCCCTGATGTGTCTAATGTCAATGTTATATTCCTGCAATATCAAACTCCATCTCAACAATCTCCGATTTTTGTCTTTCATTTTGTTGATGAATGTAAGGGGATTGTGATCACTGTAGACAATAATTGGAGAAAGAGCTGAGGTAACATACACTTCAAAATGCTGTAAAGCCAATATCAAAGCCAAACATTACTTCTCAATTGTGGAATAATTTTTCTGGTGTTTGTTTAGTTTTTTAGAAAAATAACACACAGGGTGATCCACACCACTTTTGTCTTCCTGAATCAATACTCCACCAACTCCTACATCACTTGCATCAACAGATAATTTAAATGATTGGCTAAAATTTGGTGCAGAAAGAACTGGTGCATTCTTAAGCATGGCCTTTAACTTGTCAAAAGATTCCTGACACTTGTCAGACCAATGAAATTTGGTTTTCTTACTCAATAAACTTGTCAAAGGTTCAGCAATTTTGGAAAAATTGGAACAAAATTTCCGATAATATCCAGCCATACCTAGAAATCGCATCAGTTGCTTTTTACAAATTGGAACTTGAAATTCAGAGATAGCTTTGACCTTAGCTTCTATAGGTTTAACTTGACCTTGTCCCACAATATGTCCTAAAAATGTGACACAAGCATGGCAAAACTCACTTTTGCTCAAATTAATTGTCAGATTCGCATCACTGAGTCGATCGAAGAATTTTCGAATGGTTTCCAAATGATCTTCCCAGGTGTTGTTGTAGATAATGACGTCATCGATATAAGCGTCACAATTATCAAGACCAAATCTTATCATGTTCATCAGACGTTGAAACGTTGCAGGCGAATTTTTCATTCCAAACGGCATGACTTTATATTGATAAAGTCCATCTGGAGTTGCAAATGCTGAAATTTCTTTTGCCGTTTCCGTCAGTGGAATTTGCCAGAATCCTTTTAAAAGGTCAAACTTGGTGACATATTCCGCATTTCCAATTTTATCAATGCAATCGTCCATTCTTGGGATTGGAAATGAATCAGTTTTGGTGACACTGTTGACTTTTCTATAGTCAGTACACATACGGAATGTATTATCTGACTTGGGAACAAGAATACATGGTGAACTCCAGTTACTTTTACTTGGTTCTATGAAATCATTCTCCAGTAGATACTGAATTTCTTTCTTCAGATAGTTCTGTTTGAGAGGATTCATCCTATAAGGATGCTGTTTCACAGGCGCAGAATCTACAATGTCAACGTCATGATAAATTTTACTTGTTCGTGTTGGAACATCAGGAAACAAGTGCTCATAGTCATGTAATAGCTGTTTTAGTTCATTTCTTTCCTGTTGTTGTAGATGTGAAAGTTTCTGGTCTAGGTTGTTCAATATTTCTGAATTCCGAAGATTGGTTATACCAGAGTCACTATAGTCTGATCGTATTCCATCGTTGATATCTTCACTGTGTGGGACAGGTACAACTAAATTAACTGAATAATTAGCTGAGCTATCTCTGTCAAAATATTCCTTTAACATATTTATATGACAAAGTTGTTTCTGTTTCCGTCTCCCAGGAGTGTTAATGATATAATTTAAGTCATTTACTTTCTTTTCAACGGTATAAGGACCAAACAATTTAGCCTGAAGAGGATTCTGAGGTATGGGAAAGAGAGCCAGAACTTTGTCACCAGGTTTAAAACTCCTTTCCTGTGAATTTCTGTCATACCTTAATTTCATTTTTGACTGAGTAGTGTGAAGATTAGTTCTTGCTACTTCACAGGCCTTTGACAACTTGTATTTGAAATCAGAGACATAATCAAGAAGATTAATCTTTGAGTCTTCATTTGAAAGAAGTCTCTCTTTCAATAATTTCAATGGTCCACGGACAGTATGACCAAAAACTAGTTCAAAGGGACTGAAACCCAACGACTCTTGAACTGATTCCCTAACAGCAAACAACAACAAATGAACACTCTCATCCCAATCCTTTTCTGTATCAAAGCAATATGATCGAATCATATTCTTCAAAGTTTGATGAAATCTTTCCAAAGCACCTTGACTTTCAGGGTGATAGGCAGAAGATTTAAACTGTTGGATGCCTAATTCATGCATAACTTGTTGGAAAATTCCAGACATAAAATTTGATCCGACTGGACAGATTTGGGAAGGCCAACAAGTGTAAAAAACTTCACCAAAGCTTTCACAATAGTTTTAGTTTTTATATTTCTCAGAGGAATTGCCTCTGGAAATCTTGTAGATGTACACATGATGGTCAACAAGTATTGGTTGCCTGACTTGGTTTTAGGTAAAGGACCAACACAGTCTACAATTATTCTACTAAATGGTTCATCAAATGCAGGAATAGGTTGCAGATGAGCCTTAGGTATCTTCTGATTGGGTTTTCCTACCATTTGACAAGTGTGACAAGATCTGCAGTATTTAGAAACATCACTTTTGAGTTTCGGCCAATAAAAATGATTCAAGATCTTGTGATAAGTCTTACGGACTCCTAAATGACCAGCTAAAGGAGTTTCATGGGCTAAATTAAGAATTTCCTGTCGATATGACTTAGGAACAACAATTTGATAGCTCACTGACCACTCGTCACCAGCGGGTACATCAGGTGGTCTCCATTTCCTCATAAGGACCCCATTTTTCACAAAGTAACACACTGGAACTTGTGTGGCTTCAGTTTCACTAATAGCCCTCTGAAACAAACAAGATATCTCGGGATCTTGCTCCTGTTCAACGACAAGGGATTGTCGTTTGTCATCCTGAGTAGGACAAAGAGAATGAGTTGCCAAAAGAGTATCACTGTGATCAATACCATTTGATTGATCAATACCTGAGGAAAAGGTGACCTCATAAAAAAAACTGACCAATACATGTGTCAGCTAAAGGAATAATATCCTGATCAACATCAATCTCAAGAGCTCTTTTTGCCATAGCTCTAGTAACTGCACAAGCAGGGTACAAATCAGGGATTTCAGTTTCGACAGGATCAACTTTCTGATCCAAACAAGGCTTGTCAGTTACAAGTGGATTAACCACAACCTTATCTCCAGCTAGGTCATTGCCTAGTAATAAATGAACACCCTCTATGGGCAAAGAAGTCACTGCCCCAACAGTCACAGGTCCAGAAACTAAGTCTGATGCCAAATTTACACAATGAAGAGGAACATTTACAAAGCCGCACTCTACTCCCTGAACAAGAACACTTTCACTTGAAGAAGACTCCTCAGACAAAGGCAAAGTACCTGATAATAAAAGACTCTGAGAAGCTCCAGTGTCCCTTAATATTTTAATTGGGATAGGTTTGGCAGAATCACCAATAAGTGATATAGAACCTTCTGACATGAATGGTTCATAAGCCTCTAAAATAGAATCAGACTGGGGTTTGTTTGACCCAACAAATGTATTGCTTTCAATACAAGACCGTGACCTTGACCTCGTAGAAATAAGAGCATTTGGAAAAGCTCTGTCTTTTCTCTGTTGCTTATTTTTCAACTTGAAGCAATCAGAAATAACGTGCCCTTTCTTTTTACAATAAGTGCACGTAGGAAGAGATAAGGATTTCTGATCAGTCTTATCAGATGTTTGATTCCTAACAGTTGTGCTGTTGTGAAATTTGGAAGTACTCGAATGAGATTGAAATGGTTTTTTACCAGAAAACTGCTGAGAGGACGACTTATTGCCAAATGAAATTTTGTGAGTCAAGGAATAATCATCAGCCATACGAGCAGCATTTTCCAAAGTTTCCACATTCTGCTCGTCAAGATAGGTTTTAACATCACTATGGCTGCACCTCTTGAACTCTTCAATTAATACGAGCTGTCGGAGGTTATCATAAGCTTGATCAACTTTCTTGGCTGAGCACCACCTATCAAATAGTTGTTCTTTATCCCTTGCAAATTCGACATGAGTTTGTCCAGTTTCTTTTCTACAATTCCTAAACCTTTGTCGATATGCCTCTGGTACCAACTCATAAGCTTTCAAGATGTACTCCTTAACCAAATCATAATCAGTGCTTTGTTGTACTGACAGTGAAGTGTAGACTTCACGAGCTTTGCCAATAAGTACACTTTGTAATAACAAAGTCCAATGCTCTCTGGGCCATTTCAAGTTTTCAGCTATTTTCTCGAAATGAAGAAAGTATTTATCTACTTCTTTTTCCTGAAAAGGGGGTACTAACCTAATATATCTAGTAACATCAAAACCTGAACTTGTGTTTAAAGGAGTGGAGTGTGCTCTGTTTGCCAGTTCTAATTCTCTTAATTTAAATTGCATTTCCCTTTCTTCTCTTTGCATCTGCATTTGTATTTGTCTATCTTCTTTCTCTCTCTCCATCTGCATTTGCCTCTCTTCTTTCTCTCTCTCCATCTGTATCTGCATTTGTCTCTCTTCTTTCTCTCTCTCCAACTGCCTCTCTTCTTTTTCTCTCTCCCTCTGCCTATCTTCTTTCTGCATTTGGATCTGCCTCTCTTCTTTCTGCATTTGGATCTGCCTCTCTTCCTTCTCTCTCTCTCTCTCTGAATCTGAAGCTTTGCCAATTCTAAATCAATCTGGTTCTTTAAATCTAATTCCCTTAATTTCCTGTCAGAACCAGATACAGGCTTTCTCTTCAAACTTAAAGCACTGCTATCAAAAATTCCCTTTCCTACTAAATACTGAATCAAAATAATCTTTATCTCCTGTTTTGTCAATGATACTTTTGCCTCAGATAGACTGTATTTTCTGGCAAGCTCGAGCAACTCATCCTTTCTCATGCACTCTAACCCCTCCTGGGTAGGTTTTGAAATGAAATTCTGAACATTAGATGCCATTGTAAATGCTTGTTGGTTTCACACAAAACAAATTTCTCTATTTAAAATCTTTGCCAAAGACAAAAAAAATTCAGAGACAAAATCAATATGAATTTCAAAGATAAATTTAATATCTCTAATATGCTTTAATGAAATTCAGATCCCGGAACGGTCCCCAATTTCTGTTACGACTCTATGGTCTAAGAAAAATGTAACAGAAAGAAAGTGAAACCAACAAATCAAGTAAAAATCAACAAGCAATTTATTACTAGATAATTAAAATGAAAAATCAAAAAGTCACTTACAGTAATGTGTTTTATGTATCCTAATAATCCAATAAGAATGAATGTTCTAATCACAAGTCCTAAATATAGAATGTGTCCTTGAATGTTATTATGTGCTAATGGTCTCCAAAGTCCTGATGTACTAGAAATCTTGATGTGCTAAAGTCAAAATGAAGTAATCCAAAATCTCTGAATAAGTTCACATAAATTCCAAAATTGTCAATCAAAATCCAAAATCCAAAAGTTTATGAGCACTGTTAATAATCCAATGAATAATTAAAATAATTCCTCTCTTAGAATTTGGAATGAATTTTCACAACTGTAATAGCTCTTTACAAGACTGATGCTAATGTCGAACTGAACAAAATGTCTACCAAACATGATATATATAAAGATTGGTCACATGACAGAATGTTCTAGATTGGTCACATGACAGAATGTTCTAGAATATGAGTCATCTTAATGGAATTTTAACTGTAAACAACATCAACCTTGACCTTCAAATTGAGAAAACATATTGATCAAAACAACCTAATTCAAGGACACTAGTTATACATGTTTTTCCTAACAAACATAAAGATTTAAGCAAATATTAAAGTGAAGAAACATTTATAACCTCCCAAAACACATATACAACATTATATAAACATCATACATAACAGTAATATATTAAGTTCTATGGGAAATGAATTAGTGGTCCAATCCCTAAAGGGTTGGGGGTCGTGTGTGTATCTATGACAACCACGTGCATCTCATCTTGAATATCATTGGTTGATTTAAGAGTAATTATAGTAAAATTGGTCATTTTTGGAGTAATTTAGAGCAGATACTAGTGAAAAAGCAAAGAATTATGGAAAACAAGCATGGTTGTGTAATCTGGCTTTGGGAAGCATAAACTGAGATGGATTGTTGGCACTATTTCCTATTTAACTACAAACAGCTTTTCATATATGATAAAAAAGAATTACACATGACTTGCACATGACTTAGTGAAAAATGAGTCTCTTAATGTTAGTCCCTTGTGTCAGTTTTGAAACCCCATTCTATCGAGAGAGAGAGAGAGAGAGAGAGAGAGAGAGAGAGAGAGAGAGGGAGGGAGAGACCATGGACTATAAACAAAATGCCACACCCCCATCTGTTTAGTATAATGGATCTTATTTCAAGTAAATCATTTATAATCTTGCTATATGTTGCTCTAAATTTCTTTCTAATATTACATAACAATCTGCCTTTTGCATAATTCATCTCCTCCTGATATTTCTCATTGAGTCTGAATAAAATCGCTCTCTTTTTACATATATTATGTTTGTATACTTTCTTTTTGTTGTAAGATGTCCTATCAATAATATGTTCTCTATGTCTTCTTTTCAGTTGCACAGCCACACTGGAGTTTGCTGCTATGGAGCACACACAAGCTCAGTTCAGTTTCACTTTAGACTCCATTGAATTACTATATTTACACTTTCAGACATTTGTGTGTTAGTGTTGAGAAATGTCTTCTGAAATGTAATTTTCCCAAGCCGGTAGTTAACAAGCATTCGTACACTTGATTCGGTATGTGTATAATTTACTTTTATAATTGTGTCAGGCAACTATGAGCTTTTAACTACCCAGTTTTCATTTTTACCAGTGCAAACAGACTTTGTCTTGCAAAGGGAATCACAACCCTGATAACAGAGCACTGTTTATGGCATTTACTGCTTTTGTTATGGCTCTCATTATCACAGAAGTGTCCCCACAGTATTTCTGAAAGGCAGCATTAAACTCTGCATGACAACACTGTCTCGGGTCTATCGCAAAATTGTTTGTCGTCGTCTCGCATTTAATTTTGTTTTTTCCAGACATCAGATTTGTAAGTGCATTAGACTTTTTAATGACATCTCCCATTCTAGGCTCCCATCACTCATGGGATATGTTCTCTTGTGTTCTGTGAACACTGCATTCCACAGTTCTTCAATTTTCTTGATCAGTACCAGCCTGTATGGACTCTTTTCACCGGACATGACATACAAATTATGAATGTATTACTCTTTTTGGGACATAGAATCTTACATTTATCATATTTTATGTTGCCGGGTGCTTTTTAAATGCATTCATTTTTTATTAACAACTCTGTGTGTCAATGTATTAGTTGCCTTGGATAAGTTGAGCTAACAGATCTTATGGAAAAAATCTGAACTTAAACACTCAAATTGTATTTTTGTTTTATTATATTACGGTTAGGAATCATGCGAAGAGATCTGCCTCTCAGAATATATGGTATTTGTGCACATATTTTGTCTGATACAATATTTACAATTAAATTGTACCTGTTAATCATTGTTTTATTTTTCTTTACATTATTTTCCTCCATGAATTATGTAATGAAAAATAGGAAACCAAATTGATTGATAATTCTTTTTATAACATTGCATAATGATGAATTTCTATTTACCTGTTTTGTTCGGAGTCACCGGCATGCAGATCAGCCTCTAAAGCTTTGGTTTGAGTTGGCCATTGGAACTTGTATTGCACCGAAACTTCCTCTTTCTCAATATCAAATTGTGAACTTGGTCTTTTGTGACAATATTGTACTTTTCCTATGAAAGACTTTTATATAGTATTTTTGTGACATCACTCTCTACAGTTTTCTCACTTGTTACACCCTTGTTATGAGGAATATGTCCTGGTCTGATGTGAATCTAAAGTCTCGCATTAAGACAACCTTTGATTTTTCTCTGTACTATTGACATTTTTGACACAGTAAAATAACTGTAGTTTATGTTTTGAGTTTCAAAGTGTGAATTCAGTACCTGCTTAGCACTGTTAGAACTACATTATGCACTGTTTATATTGTTTCTTTACATCAACGGAAGCTAGTATCATGTTTACAGTCAGGCCAGACTCGCATTTGGCCTCAGGTTCCAGACCTCTACATTTATCAATTTTTCATGAGACAAGTGATGAAAAATAAAATAAACCTGTTAGGTGCCATAAACACTTCTTAATATATGATTCAAGAAAACAAAATTTCCACTTAAGGAAATTTTAGGCGACCAAAATATGATCTTAATACCAGATATTGATGAAAATAGGGGGTTGTGTAATTTGAAACATCTTATTACATAATGCTTAAAGGTGGATATTTCATTCATGGATATCAGAATAGCAGACACACCGAAAATAAAGAAAAACATGAGACAAACTATTACAATCACTGCATTTATTCAGTTATCTACATCTATAATATATGAACATGGTAAACATTCTTGAAAGACAACATTCATTCTTTTTATCTATAGGCATTAGATAAGTGTTCATTATTACCATTTAGTGCACTTAGAATATCACCCAAGTTAGCATAGTACATACTTGGTGCCTAAGGTTGTCAATATACAAAAATGACAAAAATGTATGTTCGGTATAGGTATCGGACCACTAATTATTTTACAGCCAGGGAACCAGTCTACTAGTGGGGGAATAAAAAACAGAGTACTCAATCTTTTGAGATGCGACCATTAGGTAATAAATGGATTCAATTTTGTTCCAGTATTAATTTCACAAACTTCAATCGATGTACTATAGCTGTCAAAAAATATTTACTTTTATTTTGATATCCTGTATTTAGTTTCCTACTGACAAAATATCATATGTACTCTAGGTGCGAGGCTATGTTATTAGGTAGCTGTATAGCATCACGAGACTCGAAAACATGTTGCGAAGCACCTGTTTTTAAGGCTGAAAAAATTTCTTTAACTGTAATGAATGGATCCATGTGTGGTTTGTATGCCAAGCTAGTGAAGAATTTTTGTTATTATTTTGTAATATATTTAGTTATATTAACATCAAGTTCTGTGGGAAATGAATTAGTGGTCCGATCCCTTAAAGATAGCACTGTATCAAAATCTTTCTCTCTCTCATCATGAAATAATAAGATGTTTATGCTACGGTTTGATATTACATAAACTGGGTGGTTACCTAATGCTACTGTTTTTAAAAAAAATCTGACATGAACAAACTCAAAGTCTTCCAGTGCAAAATATGTTTAACTTTATTCCAAAATGTGTAAGTTTGTACACACTGGAAACGCAATCTAGAAAATCTTTAGCTTGATTCCAAAATTCGTGAGTTTGTATGCACTGGAAAGGTAATCGTAAAAAAGCCTGTTAATTGGTTCTGAATTGCCTGTCGTCTCAAATATAGAACAAAACACATAGTTAGAACAAAGCGATCTTGTTGGCTACACAATTACCATAACACCCGTATCTAGCTCAGAATAATTTGTACCGTCTCTCGATACAGAAGTGATTTCACACTGCACCTTGAGTCATCCTATTTATCCAGCTACTGACAGAACTAAATTTGTGATCAATGACAATTATGCTAGCCTTATGTGAAAAACACCCATGTGTGTTTGGACGTAATATTTTGTGAGAACCTTAAATGTATGCTTTGGAAAAATAGAAATATTATAATGTGTTGGTGTATTTCATTCCTGTGAGAGTTTTACCAACAAAAGGGTGGCTTTTTCCTAGGGATGTTAATTTTTTGGGATGCGTGTTCTCGAAATTTCATAGGAAAAATATACCATAAAAACCTAAGTTTATATGTGGTTTTGATTTGCTTAAAGTAGGAAAAAAGACATTTTTTCTCTCATACATCATACATGGATCAATACGTCCGTTGTCCACACATATAGTGTTACTCAGTAAGGTCCTCTCTCTCACACTATTTCACAAAAACACACACATGCAAACTTTAGTTTGCTATAGAATTATTTAGATTTAAATCATAATTGTATATGTTCTGCTTTAAGATACAGAATATCTCTCTCTCTCTCGTCATACAAAATAATAATAATGACTCTTTCTTTCTTTCTTTCTCTCTGTTCACACACATGCTTTAGTTTGGTGGTTTTAAACAACAGTAATCCAAAATTAACTTTAGTACATAACATTTTTGCCAACACACTCTGTGTCTAGATTTAAAAAAATAAATTTCCAAATGTCACATGTATAATGACCTTGGGGGTAAAACAAAGTCGGTCAGTGCATTTATCACTTTAAGATGTTATTTTCTTCAATTTGTAGCAAATTTGATGAATGAAACTTTGACGTCACAGTATCCTAGCAGAATTGTAACATATTTGCGGTTAGGAATATTATAAATGTAGGTAACTAAGGAGAATTCTCGAAGAGGCTAGATGTTTATTTTACTTAAATTTATAAGAGGGATCATAGAATGTTATAACGGATATGGATGTTAGTTTTATTTATAAGGGATATAAATTCTATTTTACACCCTTCTTTTAAATCCCACCCTCTGTGAATAGGATGCTAGTTGTGTTGGAAATAGGAGGGTAGGGACATAATAGAAGAAAATAGAGATTTTCTACTTGATTTATAAGAGGGATTATAGGGTGGTAAGGGGATAGGGTTGTAAGTTTTATTTAGATGGGATTTAAATTCTTTTGTACGCCCCATTTTTTACATCCTACCCTGTGTGCACCGGATATTAGTTTGTTTTTTTTAAATAGGAGTGATGGGGTGGGTAGGAACATAGTAGATGGTGGTAGAGTTTTTACTTTATAATAGGAACTATAGGGCTGTAATGGAGATAAAGAAGTTAGTTTTGCTGGTAAGGGATTTAAATTGCATTTTATTATTCTTCTTTCAAATCCTACCCTGGGTGCATGGGATGGTAGTGTTCTTTAAATTAGGAGATGGTTAGGGTAGAAACATAATAAAAGTGGGGGAGGGGATAGAGATTATAACTTTATAAGTGGGGGGATACTATGGCTCCTGGATAGTAGAGCGTGGGATGGTAGTTTTGTTTCAAATAATATAGATGCGGCGGGTAGGGACATTATAGACGAGGGATAGAGATTTTTACTTTATAAGTGGGGGACAAAATAGGATACCTGGATAGTAGATAACTGAGTGCTGGTAGTAGATAACCGGTTAGTGAATAGTATATAGCGGGGTACTGGATGGTATAATTGGTTTGTGGATAGTACGTCACTTAATGTTGGATAGTATATAATTTTGTGTTGATAGTAGATAATTGGCTGGCGGATAGTAGATAACTGGTTGTTATATAGCGTGTAACTGGACTCTGGCTATAAGATAACTAGGTGTTGGATAGTACATAACTGGTTGGTGAATAGTAGATAATGGAGAACTTGTATGGGATAACTGTTTGGTAATAGTAGATAACTGGGTACTGGATAGAAGATAAAGGGTTTTGTGGATAGTAGATAAGTTTGTGTTTATAGTAGACAACTTTGTGTTGATAGTAGGTAATTGGTTGGTGTATAGTTGATCACTGGATGCTGGATGTTAGACAACTAGGTGGTGGATAGTAGATAACTAGGCATTGATATGTAAAACTTATGAGGATGGCAGTTTTATTTTTAAAAAGGAGGGTCGGATAGGGTGGGGATATTATAGAATGGGGTAAAGATTTTAACTTTATAAGTGTGAACATAGGGTGGTAACAGGAGATAAAGAAGTTTGTTTTATTATCAAGCAAAACAAAATACGGCATTTTATTTTATTTAGAGTGCAGACAAACTCACTTTTTTCCCTGGCGACAAACTGTAACCACTTACATTTTCCTCCAAAACAGAACCAGCATGTTGCAAAAAGCAGACAGACCCCTTATGTGAAACGGTTGTCGTAATACGGCATTTCAGTTCGAGAGCACGTCGTCGCCTCATGCAACATTGTTAAAAAACATACCTTTCTAAATGGATACCGAATGTTAGTTTCCCGTTTGTCCTCGTAAATTGTTTACCCTTTTTAACACAGGACTCCCCTATGGCCTTTCATTTAAAGAATAAGCGAAACTCGCATTTTTTCCAAACACATCTAACATGCTACACTGTTACAAATAGACAGACTCACCACACATGTTGAAACATATGAGGTCATACGGCATTCCAGTTCGAGAGTAGATCTTCACCTTATGCTACACTGTTACGAAACATACCTTGGAAATGGCGCGTATGTTATTTTCCCGTTTGTCACCCGAATATTTTTACCATATTTCACACAACCCCCTCCCCCCCCCCCGTTCGTCCCCAGAGAGTCATGCTATACTACTTATATATATCATTTTCCAATCATATACAATATTGTTCATATAATGTATTTTATTGTTGTTGTGCCTCCATCGAGTTCGAAGATGTCCATGACATCACTAACTAGTTTGGTTTATCTGAGTACGTGAGTAGCTGATCAGACCAATCTGTGTTCTGAACTGTCTGTGACACACTTGACGGGAGATGCCGCTTTTGTTTGCTTGATCAATAGAGGACGTGCTATAATTCTGAAATAAATTTACGCTGATTATGCTTCTGCAATGCTTCAGCAGTTCTCCGCCGTTCAAAGTCTGTAGCTCCAGTATGGATGAGACTCCGCCAGGTGGTGCAATCCTGTGTGAGATCTTCTCAAGACTCAGGGTCAATGTTGAAATGCTTCAAGGTTGACTTGAGGGAATCTTTGAAGCGTTTCTTCTGACCACCCTGAGATCGCTTTCCCTTTATCCGCTCACCGTAGAAGATCTTCTTTGATAGTTGCTCTTCTGACAACCCGGAGACGTGGCCTGCCCATCTCATCTGTGATTTCATCAACAGAGTGTGGATGCTTGGAATTCCTGCACATGTGAAAACCTCAGTGTCCTGCCATCTTATCCTCATCAATTTCGTCAGGCAGCCCATGTGAAAATGGTTCAGTTTCTTGGCATGGCGTCTGTGAACCGCTCAGGTTTCACAAGCATGCAGCAGGGTCGGCAACACAATGGCTTTATACACCTTAAGTTTTGTATGCAGGCTGATGCCTCTGCACTCCCACACATTTGCACGCAGTCTGCCGAAGGCCACACATGCTTTAGAAATTCTGGCATTGGTTTGATCATCGATGTGGACTGAACGTGACAGTGTGCTGCAGAGATAGGTTAACTTGCCCAGTGCCACGAGGGTTTGGCTATTTACTGTGATGGTAGGCTCTACGTAAATCTTTCCTGGTGCAGGTTGGTGCATCACCCTTGTCTTCTTGATACTGATGAAATGTGATAAACTGAAAAGTAAAAATTATTTCGTAGTCCACTTGACGCAAAACAATTATTGCATTATCCCTGTCAGCAATCTTCGTATAACTGATATTGTCGGTATATAGGTATCCCAATAAAATCTATAGGGATGAAAAGTTAAAATAAAAAGGAACAAAATATATCGAGCAGCTCAGCTTTCTTTCGGCGATGAAATATATTTTCCTTTGAAGTCCACAATGTAGAAATGAAAGGTGGGAAATAAAACATAATTTATAAGATTGGCGCAAGAATGTTTCAATGAATACATGGAAAGTCCTTGGAATCTGCTATCAGACAATGTGGAAATATAAAGAAGAGAATAAAAATCTAATGAGCACAGACATACTTTATCCCGAAGTTTTAATAGCATCAAGTTTAAAACCATGACTTGTATTTTCTTAAATTTAGTTCTATACAAATATTCTCCTAAATTTACCACATAGTCTCGCTGCACACTTGACATTTATTATAAAAAGAAATCGTAGACAATTGAACATTTTCAGCAAACGGGATGTAAATGGGACAAACTATCGTTTTGAAACCTTAAAGTAAAACAATTCAATTGTGTAGTGATGTATTGAGCAAAATGTTGGTTATCCTTCTCGATTATTAAAAGAAATATTAAATATATATTAAAGAATATATATATATATATATATATATATATATATATATATATATATATATATATGTATATATATCCTGTTGTCTATAATCTGTTTGTTGTAAAATAGCTGACAATAAGAAAAACTGATAATTTGGTGTCTTTTTTTAATTAAACAAGCTGTCCAAAGTCGATCCGATCTGTCCATAAGTTTTGGTTTGACAATAATTATACAATTTTCATATCGTATTAAATAAGTAATAATGTCTTCTTTGTTTTCAAATCATAATGTATAGCATGAAACTAGGATTATAACAGTACAAATTTATCTGTTTCTCTGCAGCTTTCCCCAATCTCTAGCCTCTCTTCATAGATCGGGTTGTTCAATAAACTCTTTTTTCAAGGATATATAAACAAATGCACATATTAAACTATTGTTGCAAAGAATATGTAGTTATGATGCAGTGCTTTATAAAATCTAGTGAATTCCGCATTTTGGAAAAAAGAGGTATCACTTTATTTTTTTATGTAAGTTGTGTTCAAGATTTATGTAATATTTACAAGTTTGCATATAACAGAACAAAGCTTGATGCAATGGAATCGATCGGAATACTTAATACTTATACAGACGATAAGGACATATGTAGAGTAAAACAATTATAAATAGATAGCAGTGAATATATTTTAACTTGCATCCAGTCCAGGCCCAATTTTAAAGCCAGATTACAAGTGTGTTTTTGTAGCTCGTATGTAAAAACCTCGTCTTATCACCGAGATCCTCCCAGATTATCTAGTTCAGCTTGTCCTAATTTTGGGAAGAAAAAAAAAAAAAAAAAATCCAGTGTTGTATACTACAAATAGTTTTGATTAAACTTAGTGATGTGGAGGTTTGTTTTGAAAACGCGACTCGCCTTCCCCAGGATGTAACCACACACTAAGTTTAGACGATTGTTTTGCTTTTCAGTTAGGTCTAACACACTTCATTTTCGATAAACAGGTTTTAAGTCAGGAACAAATGGATGGTAGTGACAGCGGGACAGTGAGAGCACGTGCTGTTCACGTAGTTCTGCAAACCCTCGAGTCAGTTATGAATGGACTGTGTACAATTGCATCTGTGCGACCCTGACTTTTCGCCGGTTTCTTTACGTGAATAACAATGTACTGCAAATCGCACTAGCTACTCTAAATGTTATCTTTATGGCCCGACAAGTATCGTGACGCCTGTATTCTCTTCTTTTATCCTAACTCTGATGAAAACATTTGTAATTATTGTATCATTAGGAGAGACAAAAAATCATGTATTGTATTAACTCAGTTTACACTTTTCTGTGAGAATGCAGCTTTAAAATGAATTTTATCCACTAAAACGAGGTCTGTTTTGATTACATACTCCCTTTATTAATTATCTTTGTCCGTTTGTGATCAAAACTGTCTAAAACAGACGCTAGATTGGCACATACAAATATTCGTTGATATATATATATATATATATATATATATATATATATATATATATATATATATAGACAGATCTACTCTTTTCTTTTCACATCAAAATATTAATGTGACATGTGTTTTTCCACGCCAACTCTTAAGATCACCGTGTGAAAAAGTACATTAAAAAGGTTTAATTTACAGGATAAGTGTGTTCGAAATTGAGCAGCATTTACTACAAGAAGTTTCTTTTATTAACTGGCATGTCCCTTTTAGTTTTCTGTAATGTTGACAAATGAACAACCATAGCGAAAGTCAGAACCTTTGATACAATTGGACCTTTTAATCAAAAAGGGGTTGTCGTAATAGTAGGGGAAGGAAGTGACAAAACGCAATATGTGCTTATTTTATTCCACTTGTCATCAGGTTGTATCAAAGATCATTTAATAATCTTGTCATAAACCCTTAAAAGTGCAAATATATTTAAGCTAAGATGAAACAACATTTGATTTCTTGAAGTGTCCCATTGATGACAGCTATACTTGCAATATTTGCACATGTACTGACAAATTTGTAACATGTTTCTTTTTTATATGAGACTTATGCAAACATCAAAGATAATTTTTAAAAACGTCAGTTCCTTTGTATTGGTTCCTTTGTCTTTCAAATTCGACTTTCTCATATAAAAAAAAACATGATCATCGTTTCAATAAGAACAAAGCAAAGATATTTTGGCAATAAAGTCATTACAAATGAGATGCTAAAAATATTCATCTCACCAGAGGAAAACCGTCTATCTAAAATACATTTCTACATAGAGTGATACAAATGCAAGAAGCATCAGTATATTCACTGAAATTGTATTGACTCCACTTTTGTCGCCTGTTTTCCCTCCTCCTGTTTGTCCAGTGCTAGCTGAAGACACTGATGGAGATGTATGTGTAGAAGAGACGATGTTGTTTATAGTTGTATATATTGTAGTGGTCGTTGCAGTGCCTGCTGCATTAGTACCATTATTATTTGTAGAAATAATTGTAGACGAGACTGTGCTGTTTACAATGGATGGGGCTATTGTAGTGGTCCTTGCAGTGCCGTTTGCATTAGTACCATTATTATTTGTAGAAATACTTGTAGACGAGACTGTGCTGTTTACAGTGGATGAGGCTATTGTAGTGGTCGTTGCAGTGCCGTTTGCATTAGTACCATTATTATTTGTAGAAATACTTGCAGACGATACTGTACTGTTTACAGTGGATGCGGCTATTGTAGTGGTCCTTGCAGTGCCGTTTGCAGTAGTACCATTATTAGTTGTAGAAATACTTGGAGTAGTAGTATTTGAAGATGTGTTATTATCTGCAAAAATACGTTAGTAACTAGTATAAATTCAGAAAGAAAGAATGAAAGTTAGGATCATAATGATGTAACTAAAGACACGAAGATGGACTGGGCCAATAGAATTGGTTTAATTCCTTCGTGAATTCTGTCTCTCCCCAATCTATCGATAAATCATTTATTTCTTTGAGCGGCTCATTAAGATGGGTACCAAGGGGTATCCGTTATATCGATTGTTGTTGCAAATTTGCAACATTGATTGCCTCGTTGCTCATTATATATTATATGGTCCTGAGATAATGCTGCACATCTTTTAGAGTTGTTACTGCAGGGATTTTATAAATGTTATAAAATCCTTTCAGGCTTCATTGTGGGGGGGGGGGGGGACCTTAACGTATAATCGAACAATTGCAGTTTTCTATCACGTACAAGTCTCCATGATATAAGCTACGTCATTGTGCAAGTCCATGTGTTTCCTTTAGCTTAAATTTAACGGTTGTCTTTGAGTGCTTTCCAAGCTTGTATGTCCGTAATACTTTGTAAATCAAGACCATTTGTTATATGGAAGATCGCTTGTATTGTCCAATACTACGAATACTGTTGGAGTGTTAAGAGTTAACGATAGTTCGTGATTTAATTTTATTTTGTTGCGTAATCGTTGCATAGGAGTTACAATTTGTAATGTCTCGATATCTACTCGATCGCGATTATGTTTGCAAACATGTACATGAAATACTGCTACTTAAGGATATCATTCGTTACCTCTAAACTGCGCCACTTCAACACATTAATTAACATATCCTGTGTATATTGCAGAAAGATAATACGTTGCTTTGACAGAAAATAAGATTCAGTGGTAATCCCCCGTTGCTAAAATCTGTAATATCCTTTCTTCGAATGTAATATTGAATTATTACCTAATGAAGTAGCTTTTGCGCAAGCTGCATGTCAAATATATGCTCTATTGAGGTTAATTGTCATGGTTACTGACTTTAATGACATTGTATAGGGTTTTGATAGTTACTGAATTTGATGGAGTATGTGTTTCATTGTTTTTCTAAAAATCAAACAAATATATATGACTGATCAAGCATAAATGTTTCCTGGAAAACACACCTGTATTCAATTTAGTACTTAGGAAGGGAATCACTCTGTTTTTATGTTTTAATGAATTAATTTGAATTAAAAAAACACATTCGGTTTATACAAAATAAAAGATCAAAAACTCCAAAATAGTTATGAATCATTGCAGCATCTCTCTGAAATTAGGGGGTAATGATTGCGTGCATGTTGTATTCTACATTTTCTTACTTCGCTTTACGAGACATTATTTCTGGTATCATCGTCAATAAACCACATAATCTTTTCCTTGATTTAACCCACATATTATTCCGGTGAAATCGAATGAAACAAATTAATCTAGGGTGTCAAGCCTAAAGGAAGCCATAAAGTATGGAATTAAGATCTAGCAGTAAAGGATAAAATGTCCTTCGTCGAGATTTGGAGAAATGTTTTCTATTGTCAGATTAAAATTTTGTAATCATACTTTTTAATGAATACAATTGTTTAAACTGTACCAACATTTCTCAGGTCAGACATCGATTTTAAACGGTTATGGTAAGAAGAATGGATGATAGAAAGTTTGAGATGTATCTATCTTAGAAACTGCATTGCTTCTCTGTTTCATATGATACAGGTATAACATTGTACATTTTGTGGCAACCATGATGAATCATAATTCAAAAATAATGTATCACCAGGAAAGAAATACTTGAAATATAAACTTCAAAGACTTTTAAATTAAAGAATATATATATATATATATATATATATATATATGTATATATATATATATATATATATATATATATATATATATACTTTGAACACGTTTTCTCGTCCATGTAAAAACATATTCACACACTAAACTTTGTGACTATATATCTGGGTAAATATGTTAGAGAACAGTGTCAAAGATGTAAAAAATATCATATGCTGTTTTTTACATATATGGGAGACATTTAATTTGAAAAATACCAGGCGTTAAATTTAAAATCATTTTAGATTCAAAGCTACGCTATATAAAAAATCGTTGAAGCGGTTCATAGGTTCATATAAAGGTAATTTAATATCACAAATATCGAAGAAGATATGTGTAGTAGTGTACAAGATATTAATGGTCAACAATTTATAAAAAAAGAACAAAAAAACCCCCCAACGTTGTATTACAAAATGTAATGGTGAAATAAAGTAAGATATATTTAGAGTATTTAATACTCAATTTCTATTTTGTCTCATTCGGGATACATATATATGTAGTTTACCCGTTTTAAACCCTTTTTTTAATTTTGCCTTCTTTCTTTCTTCTATTGTTTATCCTTTGCTTGTTTATTTCCCCGTAATTTAAACATGTTGGAGTGAAGAATATTTGTTGGCTTTTGTGTTTGGTGTTTGTTTTGTGGATGTAAATTGTTTCTTCTCCTGACGAAGAGCTTGTTGAGTTGAGCTCGAAAAGTTGGGAAACTGTTTTGTATTTGCACCGTTATAAATGTTTGTGTCATTATATATACATACATACATATATATATATATATATATATATATATATATATATATATATATATATATATATATGTATATATATATATATAATATTCTTAGAGATCAATATAATTTTGAAACTTAAAATATGAACTTGCAACTTCTACCGTTAGCCACTCTTCTTACCTTAAGCAACCTCAAACAAACTTGATGTTCAGATCAAGTCTCATTTCAAATATTTACTACTTTTATCTATGTATGTATTAGGTAAGGATTTTATTTCAATCATTATTTTAAAATATGACCCTTCCGCGTAAGTGTTTAAGGAGTAAATATGGCAGTTTGGGCTTGCAGCTTAAGTTTTGTCACTTTTCCTTTCCTCGCTTTTGTGCTTGAATACGTAGAGTAAATGATGCAAATAATTGTACAAGCTATGCAGACTTTATCTTTCAATGATCGATTCAATTATGTTCCGTTGTGTTTGAAGGGTGATATAATATGTCATAATCTGGCATAACACTGACAATATAGAAGCATGAATACACTGTTGTGCTGTGAAGTTAATCTTTAGTGTAAAAAGTGAAGAAAAAAAAAAGAAATAGTGTTTTTGAGTCTACCTACCTCCTTTCGCCAAAGAACACACCGTAATGGCTAAGACCATGACCATCCATGTTGACCTAATCATCTGAAACATAAAATGCAGAATGAAAAATATATTTTGCTCATCTTCGTACCAACAACTACTACCTTAAAATGTAGTATCAGTATTGTATAGCTGTTGTTGTTTTATTTTGCTTTCGAGGAAGAAAACCTATTTCTTTTTAACTATGACTATGCAAACCGTCCACATACTAGTCTGTAAATAAAACGATTTAATTGTCAGTTATGGCACTTGCCATTTTCCTCGCAAATAAGCTTATAGGAGTTCTTGTAAGATTTTAACATTATATTTTAATTTTATATTTATTTAAATGCTAAGTATGTAATGTCATTAATACGAGTTAAAAAGGCTGGTGTGTACCTGCAGTAACGAGTCCAATTAGAGATCACTGAAATGCATATTGACATTTATTGTGAAAAGGTATCATATATAAATGACATGCTTGCATAATTTCTCTGAGTTATTTAAACCGAAATCCCGATCTACTCAATATATACTTTTCTCGTAGTTTTCAGTCCTGCTAGAAACTGACGAATACGATAATCATGTCTTAAACAAACACAAGCGCTTCGAAAATTATTGATACAGCAAGTCTTAGAAACCGGAAAGATAATAAGATGAATTAATATTCTTATAATGATGATATTATATTGCCTTGCTAATTTGGTCGCGTGCTATTTGTTGCAAAATTAAGAAATATGTAATGTTTTCTCTGGAAAAGTAGTTTTAAGCAAGTCAAATCAAATTAAAAATGTTTTTTGACAAACCTTTCAAGCGAAACGATTTTTACAATCTGAATACATCAGTTTTCACCCTCAATTAAAGGCATATTTTACACAATAAAACTATTAAACCAAATTAAATGCCTATTTTACACAATTAAACTATTAAAGGCCTATTTTACACAATTAAACTATTAAACAAAATGACCTAACACGTGTGTTTTAAACTTTTTTGGTTAATAGTAATTGCGAAACAATTGAACATAAGGCATTATTAGTGGAATATAATATCTAAATATACTTGCTGTAAAATGTTTCCAGCCAAGCGTTTGCGTAAGTGACACAATGACACTAGTACACGGTTTATATAAGTGTAAATCACCATATGTATAATACAAAATTGGGAACTAAAATTAGGATCTCTTTCTATTTTCAATACTTGGAACCCTAATGAGCACTTCATCAAACGTTGTCACAATAATGACTTAAATGGCATAAAATCTGTTGAACCGTATAAACCAAACGTTTTGACATTTCAGGTAACTGAAATCACTTTGTGATCTTAAAATCGTAATTAACCTTGTACTGTTAAAGCAGTAGTTAAGCTGTGTCAAAGAAAGATAGTCAGTGTAATTCAAAAACGGATCACAGTTCCACTAATTCTTCTAAAATAGTTCGTAAATGTTGTAATATTAGCTTGTTCGCAAAGGTCACTTTCTCTACCTGTGGAAAGGTGCAATATATCTGGAACTAATTTTAGATATTATTGAATTATTTTACTTCCAACTATGACTGCATATATATACAATTCAGAAAATACTTTAAAATGCAAAAATAATTGAAATTTGTGTACATTTAACTTCTGACCCCTTTAAGGAACCCCACGGACAGTAACCAAGGATGACAACCCTCTCGCAGGTGGTTACCACGTGGGCAGTAGAACTATACAAAAAATGTGAAATTGCACCCAGCGTTTAGGATGAGATGTGGTGACAGACAAACGACTGACAGAGACATATGTACGGTTACATAGACTGACTGATCTATGGAGGGTATCGCAATATTCCTGATGCGTTTTAATAAAAGCGTGGGGATAATTAGAAATGTTCTGCTAAATAACTGTTGCCTACAATATTCAAGCGTCGGTTTACGGTCGTCAGGTCTGAAACATAAACAATAACATTATTGTCACTACATAATTCGCGCGATTATTCTTTTTCTGAGATCACAGTGTATACGTTTTATCATTGTTCTGAATTGTTTTATCATTATTTTATATTTTCAAAGTAATTGTGTAGACAAAATCACGTGGTCTTGCCAACAATTAAATACTGACAGTTGCTCCCCTTTACTGCTATGTTTGGCCCACATCTTATAGTTTAAACCATTCTAGAAATCCAGAAAATCACTCTAATGTTTGTGTAATTTCAGAATTCTTTGTCTTTTACAGTTGCACTCGTTTACTCTCAGACGGTGCATGTTATCAGCTATGCTCATAGCTCTCTAGATATGTGTGCTGATTGCATAAATGTTTACTACGCGAACGCTGAATGGAGTAGTCTGAAAATTGGGCGAAGAGAAAGAATGTATTTAATAAACCGTTGACAGTTTTAAAACAGTTTACATCCACTCTTTCTTATTAAATATAAACTTTACGTATTTCGAATCACTATTGCAACTCATAGCCCTTCATTAGTAACAAGATCATACAACTGAAAATTTATTTTTGGAGGTACCAAAAATGTTCAGCTATGGCCTCTTTAAGCATACTCTATAATATTGTTTCGTTATGCTTGGGTCTGATCCTTGACTTAGAATTGAAATATGTTGTATCTTACAATTTTGAATTTATAATGATGTGTCATAATGCTTGAACCACCTACATGAAAATAAACTACATGTTGGAATGTAAAGTAAGACTACAACAGGATAGAAAATAATGTTGTTCACAGTTGAATCTTTTTATACTTTATTTATTTCCGAAAAATGTCGCCAGTGATTTGGTAAACAAACTTCTCATCAGACACATGGCTTCATTTTGCCTAATCTAGAACATGATATTATGAGCTTCTTAAAAGACTAATTCGCAGTCCAGCCAGATGTGTTGCGAACTATTTGGCAGAGAGAAAAAATATGAGTATTGAGCACGACTTCTCTTTATTTTCCCACACAAGAAGAAAAGTGGCTACAAATAGGATCTCTCGCCAAAATACTGTCAAACATGTTTCTTCAAACTTATCACTTATTTATTGATAACATCTGGCCTTTTACTTTTCATTCTTTCAATAAGTGAGATTTATCATTCACAACAGCAAATGTCCGTAAATATGTAGTGTGTATGGGTATGTCAGTGTGTCAAAACCTCACATTATGCCAGTATATTACATAATATCACAACTGTAGCCACAGAGAGTAAAAAAAGGAATACTGGGTCTACAGTTTATATCATTCGATGTGGGGAAACACCTGTATGTCATTCCTATAAATGCATGATACAACATCTGCAATGTTTATTGCATTTTTAGTATCGAAAGACACTTTTAGCAGGTTCATAAACAGTAATAAGTGTTTGCAACAAATGCTGTCTTTTCCTGTTTTAAATAAAAATTATCTTGCTTATTATAATGCAGCTATTTTAGAAACTACTATGTATGTCTAAAGCTATATCTGTACCGAGTATACACTATCTTTATTTTCCAAAACATTTAGAGTTAGAAATGAGAAAAAGAATCCATCATATGCTATGACGTGGGATAGGAAAATCTCAAACTCAGAATTAGAGTATGTGGGCAGGAATTCGGCAAAGACTCGATTATGACCACAGATTCTGGCGCTCGGGTGGTATTAATATAATTCTTTATATGCATTGTTATATGATAGAAACATTGCAACTGAGGGTCAGAAATTTGCTTCAGCTACGAGGCTTTGCAGAGTTCCGTAGGTTAGAGGCAAAATGGCGCCCTGTCGGTGCAGATAAAACAAAAAGGAGAAATATACAAGATGTTCCCATGATTAGAGACAGGGTATAATATTTGATTTACACTAAATGTTCTATGCAACCCTGGAAATAAGGTTAAAACGAAAGATAGATTAGTTAACTACTGAAAGTAAAGCGATATAATAATAAACAATTGTGATATCATGAATGTGATGACGTCATGCAAACATGTCGAAGTGGCAATGCGCCAGTGAAAACTCTATTTTCACGTGATGCAATGTAAGACGACTGTCATATTTCAAAACAGAGAGATATTCTCCATCGGTATTCTACATTGGAACACATTAACGATCATACACATATTGCAATGTGATGATTCTCTATCCAATATCAATACATCTGATGGATTCTATTTATTCCTCATGACTGCACTCAGTGACACTACAGATGACATTAGTGTACTTATAACGTCCTAAACGTCTGCAAGTTTTCTAGCGGCTTTTATATTGAAAAGACAAATGTTACCTGTTCCTTCAAAGTAATCTTTATTTACATCGATTTTATTTGCTATAACATGAATATTTTTTTATCTTTCTCATGACACAAAACATTTGGAACTACAGTATTCCAATGGGTACAACTATACCGCTGTGCCTTTTTCCCACCAGTGGTTCATGGTTATCACTAGTAGTAAAACAATCAATCATATGCGATGGTGTGTGATACGAAATATCCCGACCTTTGAATCAGAATGTATTGGCAGAAAATCGACAAATCTTGTACCTGCCATTAAATTCTAACCCGTGGGTGGGATTTTCCTACGACGCTCAAGTGCATATAATCAAGTCTGCTATAATTTCATACATATATGTATCAAAACTAAAAGTAGAAATACTGAATAACTGTATATGTCACTCCTAAAGCTCTTCTCATTCACAAAGTTTTTAAATCGTTTCATAAATGTGTACATATGATGTTGTAAGGTCCATGGTACATTGTTTTGAATGCAATTAATTTCTAGAATAACAATAATGATATACCGCTGCAAATCCAAACACTTTTACTGCATCTTCTAATAAACCCCTGACAGTGATCAAGTTTTGAAAATACAAAATCTGTCATATATATGATGCGCTTTCCAGCTATGACTGCATATATATAATTTGGTCAGAAAATATTTAAAATGTAAAAGTACTTATAATTTGTGTACATTTGACCTTTGACCTCCTCCCATGGACATGTGTCAAGGATACATCCCTGTTAGATGTTTACCAGAGGGGCAATATAGCTAATAAAAAATTTTGAAATTCCAACCAGCCCTTTTGGAGGAGCTATAAGGTCAAACAACAGACAGACAGATGCATGGAACGGATAGACTGATGATATCTCAATATCCCTGATGCGCTTTAAAAAAGCGTGGGGATAGTTTGAAAGATTCCGCTACATACCCTAATTGCTTACTACAAGACTCAAGTTTTAGGGCCTTGAGGTCTGAAACTGTCATCGCATAATTTGCGTGCTTAACCTTTTTTTAAGTCACACTATAATGTATTTTTATCAATTTTTACCGATTTCGCTACGGAATTACAAAAGAGCAACATATTTTCCAGAAAATATGAATTCCCAAAAGGTAATTCATTAATCCAGTTCTATTGAATTTTGCAGATTACAATAAGGCGTAGTATCCAAACAAAGTTTCCTTGTCAGGAAAAGACATACTATTAAGATAACTGTCAAAGCTTTTAAATGCATTTTAGTTTTTGTTGAAAGCTTTTGGTCAGCTCCCTTAACTAAGCAACAAAAATGCAAGTATAACAGTAGGGTAACTAGAACAAATATTGCATCAATTAGAATATTGTTTAACTTTTACGGTTAGCTCCCCTTAGTTACAATAGCTCCTGTTGAAGGCGCTTACGAAGTCAAAATGTGTTAGTACATACTTTACTTAACTGTTTTTCTTGTTTTTCAACCATAACTACATATCATTCTTTGGGAATAGCCGTTTTCTCAAATTACTGTTTCATTTAGAGTTTTATTTACTTTCTCGTCGTTTTGTTGTTATTTTTATTTGGAGGGGGGTCTTCTTCTATTTTTTGATGATCTTGGTGGGTATTGTGAGTAATATAATTTATTTATCTGCAAAGAAACTTTAAAAATAAAAGTTTCTTTTTCTTATAGGAACTGCAATGCTAGTATTACTGCAAAAGGTACGTACTACTGCTTCCCTTAAAGATGTTTTAATTTAAATTTCTTCTTTTATAAAGTTAATTACTTGATGCATAAACATATGTCGCAAAAACATTAATTTTGCACATATACGGCAAGACACTTATTCAAGGTAGGTTAGTTAGATCGAATTGTCTATTAATTGCGTATGTTTTTGGTTCGTTTTTTATGAAACTGTAAGACAATAATGCGTATAATTTAAAATAAAGTCAAAGTTGCTCTCCTCTGTTCTTACATTTCCTCCTGAAATATTACAAAAGGAAGAATCAAAATGTGTGTATTTACTTTGTTTGAACTGCTGCAATTTGTATCTAGATTTATAAAAAAAATAATATCGACCATACCATAATGCTTGTTTTGTTATTGTTATGGAAAGTTTATCTACGAAGAAATATCTTCCCAACTATCAACCCTGTTTGCTAACAAAGAAAGAAAGCTTTCGTTATTTACACTCGAATCGAGAATGTTCCGCTTCTACGCAAAAAAATGTTGTTGAATTTATACCATATAAATAAACCGAAAGAAAGCATACAAGCTTTGAAAAAAAATAAATCAGAATATGAATTAAGTAAAAAAGAAGAAGCTGACGATTATTAGTCATGTCCATTCTGATTTATTTGGATTGAACAACAGTGTCGTACAAAATATTTGCCGAAATCAAAATGATATTGTGCTTGTATGTTTGATAGAACAATATTCAACAAGTCGCAATATAAGCATTGTAACTCGCGTAACAAAAATGCAATGAATTGATTGACTGATGAATATAAAGATATATATATATATATATACAATATTTTAAAAACTCATCTAATCTGTTTATAATAATTATAATGTTTTAATCTTAATGTATTTGTTGAATTTAAATAGCTTTACACTCTCTCTTCAAATTTAAAGTTACAATCAGCAACAAAAGAAGAAAACGTATAGCAAGACAGAAGCAAATTGTTACCTTTTGCCCGATAACTGTTTCCGTCTGTTGCGAATTTATCTTGAGACGCGGCTTTTATAACTTCATATCACTGTAGCAACCTGTATCAACGAACAAAGCAAATCAATAAACACAGCAAAGAAATGTAAAGAGATTTTGTTTTAAAGACTAGTATTTACCTTCAACAAAATTATATTGTCCATATATCAATTAATGTTCAGGAAGGTGGAACTTACTCTTAGGTAACTAAGGTATAGAAGATCACCTCTTTATGGATTATGTTATTTGTCGTCCTGGTGACACACGATGCCATTGATCGATGTACAGAGGAGCCAATAGGAAGTCCCTTTGAAATAGGCGCAAATTTGATTGTCCAATGGTGACTGACAAAGTGAACTTTACAACAGATAAAATAAGAAGAGCACTATATCATGTACTATTTTGCAATCAGGTTTCGTGGTTTTCCATGTAGTATATTATCTTAAATAACAGCAATATTAACCAAACAGAGTGTAGAATGCTGTATTTCATTGCAAGTACACTTTGCAAGCAGGCACACGTAAACATTTTGGCCTCAAAATAATATATCTTTTTATTATATACTTAAGTGTGAAACATAGAAAATTAATGGCAAAATAATTTTCGTATTTTTAATTCCTATATTTTCAAATATGAATAATATATCCTTATTTGTTCACATTGAAAATATAATATTTCCCATCATGCCATGTTACAATTGATTTTGCGTGCCAACAGAAGTTATATTTGCAGCAAGAAAAACAAGAACTTTGTGAGCTTGAACAAACAAATGAAAACTGTATTACCTTTCAGACATGGAAAGAATTTAACTCTACGCCGTTCACGTCTGTAAGAAATTATTTCCCCTGTGATACCTTGCCAGCAATTTTAAAATCACGGCGTGATGCACTTGCTGAATCAGACTTGCTTTGTGGTAAGATAGAGTACAATAGATAACAAAATGTCAGAAACGTAATTTATTGCAATAAAGTAGGTCATCCCAAGCTTACCGATCTCTTAAAGCGTTTATATTTTTTGATCAACCTATGAAAGGGTTAAAGGTGAGGTTAAGAAGAGGGTGGCTAGGGTGATGACCTGAAGAGTAATTTTAATCTTCTCAGCTTCGATCTAGGAGTAATGTTGGTGTATAATGAAAAGGAAATTGTCTTTTTCTGCGTAAATACCATATATATTTTTGTGGCACAAAATGCGATATAGTTTAACTCGTGGCTTCGCCACCCGTTCACATATAGTTTTTTTTGTACCACAAGATGAAATATATCCGGTATATCCGGTATTAGCGTAGGATAATATCCTCTATGTATATTTATTTGATTACCTTTCCCTCACTCCCTTGTTAACAATATATGTAGATACCGCCGTTTGTTGCTAAAATAACATTTTAATGGACCTAATGGGAAAGAAAATTTCAATCGTGTTTTTTTTTATATATACTCTTGACTCAAACTTTAAACAAATTATATACATAAGATTTAACTAGATTAACGATAGCTTTTTGATTAAAATAATTAACATGTAATATATTTCATAACTACAGTTTTTGTTGCAAATTAACATATGTTTCATACATGTGAACAAAGGGTCAGTGACTACAAAAACGGTATATATCATGTTTCAAATATGTGTTTTGTCTTGACAAAAGCAACGCGTAGATAAAAATATTTAATTGTCTGTGTGTATACATGCTTTCAAGCTGCTTATAAACATTAGTATTAGTGTTAGAATTATCTGTTTGTATGCGTGGAAGAGAGAAAGAAAACTTCCAAGTAATTTTTGTTAGATATGAATAGACACAATTTTGGCCGCTTTATGCTATAAGATAGTCCATCTTGTATACCTATTTTCCAGTTATCAATGCTAACTAATCCTCGGACGAGGTCAGGTAAGTGGTTAGTTGAAAAGCAGTTTGGTTTTTGTGTTTATTTTTCTTTTACTGCACAGCAACACAGGTATGTTACTTAATTCCGTAGCAACTTGAGTAAAGTGCATTTTCCAAAGACACACCACTCTAACCGACCCGTTCTGTTTCAGAATGCAATGCACGCCCTTTCTGTCACGAGTGCAGCATGCTAAACTCTGAGCCACGGCGGCTTCTGTCTCCATTTATCGCCTCTAACAACACGCGGTAGGCCGCACCAGGCCTATTTTACATTCTTGAGCCCGCAGTAAGTCGAAAAGCAGCAGAATGTCTTCAATGTAAAATCAAACTATTTTGCTTAAGGTCCATTATTTTTATATCTTAGACTAGATGCTCCTAAATCAATTTGTAAGAAGCAAGTAACATTGACAAGAGATGCAATGGCTCAGTGGTTAGTGTGCTGGACTCGCAATCGAAAGCGTCCCAGTTTGAATCCTACTATCGGATCAGCGCAGGTCAGCTACCGTAGTGTGTCATTAGGCAAGGCACTTTACAACAATTGCCTCTGCAAAGTATCCTTGTTTTGTTTTGCCGTAAAATAAAAAAGAAAGCATAACAGAAACAAGAGAAAAAAACAACCAAACAAAACGAGCAAAACCAGTTTGATTTTCAACAAACCACTTACCTGACCTCGGTTGATGATTATTTATCAATTATACCCAGAAAAAAAAACAATATACAAGTCAAAATTGTGTCTATTCATATCTAACTTAAATTGCAAGGAAGTTCCCTTTGCTCCTTCCACCCACATGCCGTAAAGCGCCAAAAGCTTCCAACCAAACCACAGCAATCCAATTCTTTCAATTTTGTCATACTGTGGTGAACGGCTAATATCTTTTTCTAGAACTTATAATAGAGTTCATTCGCTTCCCCTGTCTCTTTATGTTAAACAAACGAACCATAGCAAATGAAATAGTCCCAACAAGTTATGTAAACACACACACACACACACACACAGACACATATATATATATACACATATATATGGATATGGATATATTACTTATAAAGCTGATATGTAGGTGGACCGAGACAATCATAGGAACTGTAAAGATATACAAATAAACACTGGGACAAAATAGAAGAGAAACAGATTCATAGAGAGACATATTCTGTTCAGTATCGTAGCTTTTTAAACTCACATTACGCTTACATGGTGTTTGCATAATGCTGCCCCATGAGCAAATTAAGAAGACACATTTGACAGAAATGCACAGCCAACGATGTTTATAGGAAAAATGTACGTCAGCAGAATAGAAAAGATAGCATTTATTGTATAGAGAATTAGAAAAAGCAAACGCAAAGAAACAATAGACCGTTGAAATCGTAACACATTCAATAGAAGAGAATCTTTACTCTCATTGTAATTCTTTTCAAAGGATTTCAGATATAAATTTGTTATGCTGAAAGATGCATCTGCCCCACCCCCAACCTCACCCTCACCCCCTACATGCGCCAGTCTGGGTCTGAGATCAAAACAGATTTTGGCGATTAAGGCATTCAAGAAATGTTAACTTTAGTGTTGTTTTTACTCGCACAACAAGTTTGCATTTACCTTAGTCGAGGATATTCAAAGTCCTTTCATACCCAAGAATATCTATTGATAAACACAATAAAGTCTTCAAAACTCTGGTCATCACCAAAAAATGCATATCTCAGTAAATTTAATGCAGAGAGATATATCTAGCTAATATTAGTGGCAGTTTAGCTTATTCAATACACTTTTCAAAAAGGGAATGTTTGTACAGTGTCACTCCCATCCACACACACACACACACACACACACACACACACACACACACACACACACACACACACACATATACACACACACACGCACACACTTGTTATTTAGCAATGTTTTCATAGTCGATAATAGATGAAATCATCTTACATTAGGAAAATAATTTAATTTATTGTAAGTAAAAAATAAATTTATGATACAAGTTTATAAAATATACATAATGTATCCCATCTCATAACTTTGCCGAATGATTACATACGCGAATCATTATATTTGGATGATTTGTGTACATACCTTGATGAAAGCAGTGTTACAGTGACATTAAGCTAACTGTATATTGCTGCGGCTGTAATGCCACATCTACACTTTTGATAAAGAGACCTAATAAAACCATCAATATGTATGACAATACAGTCCGATTTAGATCATGTTAAGACGCTTAATTATTACGTATACAATTGCTGCCAAATTATGTAAATTAATCCGCTAAAATATTTGTGTAATGTCAGCTACCCCGACAACTAAGTGCATCCCTGACACCTTGCATGTACCCCATGGCAAGTACCAGCATTTGTGTATTGCCAATTCCAGTTAATTCAAGTTCCTGATGATTTAAGTGAATTTTGTTTTACCTGACATTCTGCAGGGAGCTGTCATGCCCCACTGCCACAATATTGAACACCCTATTTAACCTCTGCATGAGTGACCATTTGTGTACTTGTGTATGCAAGGTGTCAGGGTTGTGCTTAGTTGTATTTGTAGCTGACAGTAGACAAAAAGGACATATAAATATTGGAGGTGCACAAAGATTGATCAGGTCAATGCAAAGTGTAGTTCTCAATGAAACTATGAACGACCATAAGAGAAGCAAAACACAGTTCCAGGGAGGTAATTCTCATTGGAAGAAAGGTATCACTGTGTGCAGCGAGGACTTCACCATTGTTTCTGTTTCACCAGAGCCCTTAACTGTTCCACGAATGAGTGACGCTTAATTTTCGCTGGTAGTCAAATCCTCATTGAGCATCTGTATCAATACCGGAACGAGAGGATGCCCTCAAGCCAATTCAACTGTTGCGGCCTGTTTGCGGCACCAAGTCATATCTGAAAAATAAAACAGAATGTCAGGACTCTGAGGAATAAGACTAGTACACAATGAAGACATGGTCGATGCATGGCATACAGCTCTAAAGCATCATCACCAAGCATCAACCATTTGCAACGACCCCGAAATGCAGAATGCCAAGACTCCGGAGAAATGAGACTAGTTGACAATGAAAACATGGCAGATGCATGGAATACAGCTTTAAAGTATCATCAGCAAGCATCTCACACTTGCAACGACTTTAAAATGCGGATTGCAATGGGGACGAAAAGAATAATCTGCAAAAAATAATTCTAAAGTGAATAAAGTGTGCCTTTCAATCACCTGAATCTAGTTTTATAAGGAGACAGCAAGCCCGAACTAAACACAGCCGCATCAAATATTGCACTTCTAAGCGGTCTTCAGGACACACCTGTAGATAACACAAAAGCACCACTAATTTGGCTAACATGGATATGCCGAGGACATATAATATTTTGGTCAAGAATGTTTTAGAGTTAGGTAAAAGGAATATTGCTCAAAACGTAGAATCATTCAAAGATATGAATGTGAAGCGTGGAAATGAACCCGCTACCATACACATAGCAATGGATGGCAGATGCAATTCGACAAGCATTGTAAGCCACAGAAAGCCCAGGTAGAATGCTCCCAAGCTATTCCCATCGCATGTGAAGCGATGACTGATAGAAAGTTTATTATAAGTGCTTGCTTCCAGAATAAACTTAACTGGACTGGCGCTTGGCTGAAGGGGAAAAGGAATGAATGTGCAATACCCATGTGGGTATGTACAGAAAACTTTTCTCTCTCGTTGCCTCGATGTCAGAATATGATGTAGGAAAGGAAATTGGTAGACAGCATACTCTACAAAGATAAAATATGCTACCACAGATGGAGATGCAAGATCAGATGAAGGAACAGACTGTGCCTCCGAGCTCTTGATCCCATGTGGAACGTACAGCGGCATGCCAACCAAGTTCATCTGTGACAAGCTCAATTTCGATATTGTAACAAGGCATATTTTAGATCGGACATGTTTCCCGGAATAACTCGTGCAGAAAAACAAGAAGCACAGAAGGCCACGAGCCAGGATGTAAAATCTAGGTGTAATAGGATTCTAAAGGAGCTAATAAAAGAGCATGTTGGTGACATAACTATTCTTACTAAACACTTACCAAAAGCTCTTTAATCCACTGTGCTATAGTATAGACTGTTCACTGTGTGCAAGATACTCTGTCGTGGAATGACTAGTAAATGGTGACATCATTCCAAATATCTTGGACCCTACAAAATCGCTGGCCTAAACATGCATGAAAGTGACAAAGTATTATTACTCGAAATTTTGAAAATGAAACTGAGTGTATCGGCAGTGGAATAAATGAATATGTGTACTGATACTCAGAAATGTGAATCAGTTAACATATCTCTCAGTGTTTCACTACCAAAATTAAAAACTATCATAGGAATATGAGTGGTGGAGCTTCTTCAACCATTCACAGATTAAATAACAACATTGGAACATCAGCTATGGAAAATATGTAAAGATTCTGCTTTGGAATTTTCATCGAGTGCAAAAAGATGCACTGTATCAAATGGACAGGGAAGGTGAGTATCAAAAGATTTATGCAAATAGACCGGATATTGTGAAAAGTAAATTTATTCAACAGGGAAATATGATTTCTGAACATTTGAAGCAAATGCAGCATTACAGTAAGAGAACTTTAAATCCAAAACCCTCAGCGAGTTATTAAGGAATACACAAGTCAGATCACACCTATTCAACGTGAGGATGGCCAATTCTGTGGATAGAATATTTAATTATGGACCATAGTCAGTTAACTGTTCAAGAGAAATACGATATAAACATGTTTCATATTTCTGGTATTGTTTATAGGTTAAAAGTCATAAATGTATGTGTTTCAATGTAATGATAATTCAGATATTTATGAAATTTATCCTGCGGGATGAAACGTAATATCATATTTAATCAATGTAATTACTTGAATATGAGACCGTTGCTACTGTTTCTACATCTTTATATGAATTAGGTATGGACATTATTCTCCATACCACATGCAAATACCTTGCTTCACACATTTAATTCTGTGTGAATTAACTATATGTGGCGCAGCAGACAAGTGATCTTTAAACATGCACAGAGAGTTATGACAAAAATGTCTCACTTCCAGGTTGTCTATCTCAATCTTCTCATTAAAGATCATATGACTGAGTCTGTGAGCATTTACTGTATGCCATTTGTAAGATATTGGTGACTTAAACTTTATAGCACCATATTCACTGGACTTTATAGCCATTGTCCAAATCAAACATTGCAAGTTGGATCCTGGTACACTGTGCGCCAAAATTAGTTCTCTATATAATGAGAAAAATCGCTCCATATCGTACTTTTAGCAGGAGAAAAGCATGAACACGAGGCTATAGATTCTGAGTAAGATTATAAAGTATGATCAATGACCTCATCATGATACAAATTGACTGATACAACTCTGAAAATTAACTTTAGTGTATAAATTAAATGTACCTTTACATTTTTAAAACTTTTTTTATTAAATACAAACATTGTAATATTGTATAATTTGATACACCATTGTCAGCAGTGTGTTGTTTGTACCTGTTGAAACTTTGCATGGAAAGCAAACTATATTGATTTTGTTTCTGCCAAAAAATTTAGTGCAAAGTGCAGTTTATGATATTTTGAATCTGGATGTGTTGAAATGCAAATTCCACTGGAAAATTTCTAAAAGTCAGTAGTATAATTTTCGCATCTATGCTTTCTTGACCATTAAAAATTACAAAGCCTGTCTGGTAATGATAGCAACATAGATAGTTATATGGATGGATCATTGACTATCTGTCTGTCTGACAGGATGGATATAAAATTAGCTAGGAATAGAAACATAGATAGTTATATTGATGGATCATTGACTATCTGTCTGTCTGACAGGATGGATATATAGAGGTCTTTATTAGTATTAATCAATGATTACACTCCATTAATGCAACAAAATAAATGGAAAAAGATACAAATTTAAGACCCGGAACATTGGATTAAGCTTTTTCCTGAAACTAACTGATATGCCGTTGCATTTGTAAGGAATAGGAAACTGAAATCATGTGTTTATTATCTTGCAGATTAGGAATACTGCCGTGATGGTTGATTTTAATATTTGACCTTTAGACAAATGAAAATTTGAGAGGGTAGAACCCATTACAAACTTTTTGAGGAAATCCATTTTTTATTCTGGACCATAGATAAGCTTTTGAACAAGATGCAGTCGCATTCTGGATTAGGCAAAACTATTAACCAATAATTGATACCCTTGCTCTTTACACGAACAACAAAATGTACATCTTTCAAAACCGGTAAACTCTCGTTTCAGCCACATTCATTATATCTGAATATTCGGTTTGCGACAGAAAACTAATTAACACAAATTTTCCGATAGCAAATTTAATCTTGATAACATAATTCAGCTTATGAGTCCGACAGGAATTTCCACGCAACACACATGTGCGTTTCGCTTCTACATTGTTCATTAGAACAACAATGTAATTTCTTGGGAATTAACCTTAACGGGGAATATGGCAAAAATGGTAATCTATTATAATATATTTTATTTTAGAAAAGTAGTTTTAAATGCTATAAAATATGTATACGAGTTTTAAAAATATTACGATAATATTAAGTATGAAGTTTAATTTATATTCGTTACTATATTGTTTTTCTTTCTCGTGTGTTCATGATGGTTTGATAATGATAAGACAAGGATGATTACACTCTAAATTTGGGGCACGACTTTTTAAAATGACATATTCGTTACTATGGTAAATGACTGGAAACGAAATCGGTCGTTGTAATTAGGGTTGACTGTTAAAGGTAATAATGTAGATAAACTTGTTCAAGAAGCAAAATATAACAATGTAATTGTTTAAATTATACCCTAAATAAATGTACCTTCGCTTTCTGATTAAAACATTTTTAGTTGCCATATGAACAGGCAAACATGATTGGACTACTAGTTCTCAGAACTTAGTTATAATCCATTGGCGTGTGATGCAGATAATTACTTATGGTAAAATGCAAAGGCGACATAATATGTACGTATACATTTTCTTTTTTATAAAATAAGAGAATACATTAACAATAATAAAAATTCTGAAAACACATAAAGCTAGCAAAGACAGACTAAGTAGACTTGAGGAATTAGAAATAGAGATAGTGACGTAGAGATATACCGTTAACGGTCGAGAACATATCCATTTTTTTAGATACTGTCAATGCCACTAAGATCAGAAACAGTTGCAAATATTTCCCAATTTTAGAATAAAGAACTTACCTTGAAGGAAATCATCGGCTCTAATTAAGCCTGTATTAATACAATGCTATGCATATGTTTTTCTGAGATATTAATATTTATTATATCAATTGTTTGCTCAAGAGAGAGCTATCATTTTCCCGTAGTTTTCTAAAAGTAGGAAAAACGATTATTGCGTTTTCTGTTTGCGTATCACCATACTCTCAAACGAGGTTGGAACTACTTCTCTAGAGATTTCCTGGTTGCAATAGCAGCGCCTCTAAGGAAGTAATTCCGACACTAACAGTAACAAAACTCTGACGGAGACTTTATTCAAGAAACCTTGCTTTATAAATATTTGAAAAGTTTGAATCATGTTTTTGTCACTACAACAATAAAAAATATTTGTTAATTATCTTTTTGAACTAGTAAATATAGCTGAAACAAGATCACAATATTGAATCGTCAACCAAGGCATTACTGTACAAAACAGCGCATTTAGAGAAGTTCGTGTTTTGTAAAGTTGGTGTGTTTCCCGCATTATAGATGATTGCAAAATTAAAGGTATTGAACATTTGTTTAGCGATGAGTTCTACATGCAGATCATAGATAATGCGAGTTTGTCATCGATTCGGAATGATTTTTCTCACAATGTCACTGCAAGGTCCGCACCAAAAGTAAGCAAGGCCCATGCCTTTGTTTTTAACTGTCAAATGAAGAAAAGGCTCAATTTGTAAACAGTACGAAAAACAAAAACACTATGACACGGGCAGGTGCAAATTTTGTGGAACTTGTTAACTCTACTGGTCCTTTGCTTCTTTCTATCAGGAAGTCTCATGCGAGCCACAGTGAGCCAGATATTTGAACAATCTATCACATGTCAACTGACATTTGTGAGAACAATTATCCATACATTATGGTTAGTAATAAAGAATTCAGCATCTCCTGGAAAATTTTGGCATCTAAGTGTAAAAGAACTCAAGCAAAATTGAAAGAGAAGTAAACATAATGCAACTGGACCCGCATAAAACTCTGCTTTTTCCTCTGGTGAGACGAGTGATAGAGGACCCTAAACAGCCAGACGGAAATGTTATCGGCATGAATTCAGTTTTATCAAATGCCACGATGTCAAAAGAGTCACCGAGGGAAGTACTTTGGGGTTATGTTTTGACAGCGAAAGAGCAGTTACTCCTAGCGAACCGCGTGTTGACTTGTGATGTTCTGGATGTCCCCAATGCTGAACGCTTATTTTGTTTTCCATTATTGTTCCATCCCGATGTGAACCGCTACGTGTCAACCCCATGTTGGAACAGATACTTTTCAACAAGTGGTTTGTATTCCTTTCGACTGTAGACGGTCCGGCAAGTTTTGAGAGCTGATGCAATATTCCATCGTTAGGATTTCCAGATGGCGTCAATGATTCGTGTTCTATGACTGGTTGGTTCCTCATGGATCGCTCTTGAGCAGACTGCTTTTTAGCAAGCTACGTGAGTTTTAATTGTTGCTCAAGAGCAGTCCAAGATGGTAAGAGTGGCTTAGAATTTCATCTACTGTTCGTTGACTTTGAGACCCGCGCACCTAATGGTTTCTCAGGCGGCAATACAGACGCAAAGCCAGTTGTAAGTTGTAGGTGCCTGTGGGAGTCCGATTACACGGATTTAAAGAACTGCCCACGTTACGTCACCACGACCACGTGGAGATTAATAAAGTAAAAACCTGCGCACAGGACGGTGAGTGTCGTTATAGTTGCTTAGTATAAAACTACAAACTTTTTAAAGTTTTACGTTTGGTACTCGGTTAGTGACAAACTTCAGTGTGGTGACATCCTGAGGGTCATCCAGGTTACGTACGTTTCTGATTGAGTTGTTGTCCATTACCAGCACGCCTCTAATCGTATCGCCGGTATTTGAGACCCTCCAGGCGACACCAGTGTGGACATAATTTTTTTAAATTGAACGGACGAATCATCGCCTCTCAGTGTGTCATCGTCGTCAAAGACCGCTATGCTGCCGGCAGCTACGTTGGCTCATTTGGTGAGGATTACAGAGATGTCAACCAACCAAGTTTTTAACTTGTCTCGCAGCACGACCAGGTCATTATGGTCTGCGTTGATGGCGCGTTTGACAACAGCTTTTGGGAGAGATCAGTCTGTGGGGCGTGGGTTCTTTCAAAGCGCCCAATCTGTCTATAAGCATGCTGCATTTGATGATTACACGATATTGTCTAATGTATAGAACTGCAAGTATGAAACGGCTGGGTAATGAGTAGAACAGCCCAGAATTAATAAGCGGTGACATAGTATCCCAAAGTAGGCCAAAATTCATTTATACATGGACAGCGGCAAGCTTCCGCAATACCATCTGTGCTTTCATATAGAGTTGTCAACTAATCTTAAACCGGCTAACCAGGGTCAGGGTCTTCGGTTATATTTCTTTCCAATGGAAAATGAGTTACGATTCCAATAGTTGGGTCTAAAGGGTCTGTTCCCCCGTTACAGTAAATTGCCATCTTCTTACTGGGTCGGGCAAAGTTATCTCTACCCAGGTCATATATGTTGCAAGCGCTGGGGTCCAGTAAGTATTAACGTCTAGATCAGCGGTTCCCAACCTCAGATCACGACCCAAATCAGGGTCGCGCAGGATATTCTGTAGTGTGACGAAAGGTCATCCGAAGAAGCCATATCATAAGCCTGAGGGTCGGAAGGTCCTGTTGATGGCCAACTTAGGGTCGCAGCGAAAACATTTTGGGAACCACTGGTCTAGGTTAAACGCATTCTGGTTCTTGTAGACATAACCTGCTTGAACAAACAAGCCGTCGCGTTGTACACTGCGACTAGTGGTGGAGCAAATCCAGCACTGTTCTGTATCCTACTTCTGTTTACCTAATCTTCTGTGGCCGCGTCTCAGGACTCAGTGAAGTCGGCGAAAGATACGATCTTGTTTAAGTTCGTGTCTATGATGCCGGCCATGCTATTTACAACCCTAAGAAACCCGAGGACGTCGTTTTTATGGACATATCGTTTTATTGCGGTATACAGTCGAGGTTGACGATATAAGTTTTATTATCTCTGCATCTCGGCAAACGTGCTAACTCATTGCGTATGTAGACGCCAGAGAAGTATTTCAATGGGTATGAAATACGCAGCAGGTCAGCTGCGCAGAGAGCCTTCTTTAGCGGATCCCATGCAGGTACAAGCCCGAACTTATTTTACTTTACGTGGTTTTCTGCGTTTCTCAACCCACTGCCGCGCTTGGTGGCCGCGTCAACGACTGTCTTGAGGGCAAGAAAGCCAGCTGTAACATCCGCGCTGAGCGCTAATGCCCTGCTGGCGGCTACCTGAGCTGGGATAGCCAGGGTGAGCAGGGGAAGGATATCTCCGTCTTTGTGCATGGCTTTCAAGGCTGCGACCGAACGTTCTAGGTCGATGCCATGCTTTGCCTCTTTTCGAGGTGGCCTTTGGAGAGGGACAAGAGTTGTTTTTTGTATGGCACTGTGCATAAAAAGGGTTTGGATGCGGCTTTTAAATGGTGTTTTTTATGGGGGTGACGATGACCTTCATTTCCCCACCGTCGCAATCGAGTAGCAGTTTTTTGTCTGCCTAGCTTACGGCGATAACCCTGTAGGCGGCAATTGACCCCTTGCGATGCGTGCCTGCGAGTATGTCCACAACGGACTGCTTGACCAAATCAAGGTGTTCAAGCCCATTAAGCTCAGAATTTGGCGGTAATCGCGGGTAACGTTGTTGGTGCTATGATCTAGAAGGATTTCTTCGGGCCGACTCTTGCTGGCCATTGAGGCGCAGACTCACCTCAGTAACACTGCGCTTGTACCTTTTATCGTTAATCCAGGTCACGTCCTGAAAGGTAAAGATTAAGTGCGGGGCGCAATCATGCCCTGCTGTACGTTTATTTGTCAGGAAAACTGGTCGTTTACAGCGCTTTGCTTGAAGTATGTAGTCATAACCTGAAAGGATAAGGTGCTTATGCCAGACGTTCCGCCGTGCATACATTTAAGCCGCATGGTATCCACCAACAGCGGTGGTGTTGCAACCATCCGCAGGGTAAGTTTTTAGATCGTGACTTTATCTTCATGAGAGGCATCGGCGCAAAATATGGCGTCATCGTCGGCTTTTTTACGCGATAGCACGATGGTGTACTTGAGGCCAAAGGTGATCTTGCGCACATCCCGATAGAAGCCGAACATGTGGGTTAGAAGTTTACTGCAGGTGAAATTGCCATGCCTGTCCATTTGTGTCTTTCGCATCGAGAAGCCTAGCTTAAAGTTGGGGTTGTTGCCAGTGACTGCCTGGGAGAGGGCGGGTACCATCCGGATGGCGTTTAATGGTTGCATAGGAAAACGAAGCATGATCGGCATTGTCTGTTGCGTCCTTCATAAACATCATCGACGGGTATCCGCTGCAGGTGTAGTCGTCGATATAGCCAGCAAGGCCTAATATAGTCGTGGCGACATAGACTTTTTCAAGGCAATCCTCAATGTCTCTGTTATCGATAAGATAGCGGGCACTGTTGAAGAGCTCCATCACGCCGTTATTGACATATGCCACCTTGTTCGCTGAGGCGTAATATATCCCGTCTTCCTTTGTGAGTTGGCCAACGACCTCGATAACGAGGGGAAAAAGCAGCGCGACGTGCTCTGCACCTGTAACTCAACAAGATCCTTTTGATTGGGCTTCAATGATATCATCTGTCCCACAACCATAGTGTACACGAAAGACCGGTAGGCGGGCGACGATGACTCTTTCTCGTAAAATGCTTTGCGTGTTTGCCATTGCGCTTTCTATCGTTTCGACAGTGGGCGCTTGGGAGGCGCTGTAGATATGGTTCAATATCTTCTAATAAAGCTGCAGGCGGCGCCGTGGCACACTGTAGAGCAAAGTACGGTCTCGGACATAAAGGTCAACGCTGAGCGTCTCGTCGCAAAGGTCGACCAGGTTTCCATCCTGGTCGGTCAGCGTAAATCGCAGTTTATTGATGCGAGGGTTTTGATAGGTAAGTATATCCGCAGATAGAAATCGGTCGGGACTCTGGGGTAAAATTATAGGGCACAAAGATAGGAGTAGCCGTATGGATGGTGTTTGAGTCCACGTAGGAGCCGTCCACGCCATCGCATGTAAGATATACAGATATCGTGGTGGTGATCTGCACTATAACGGGAGTAACATGGTATCCCTGACCAAAGAATAGTGTTCTCTGGGTCGAAAGATAACTTAAACATATTTTGTACCATGAAAGAAAAACTCACATTTGTATGCCTCAGTGAAAATCCAAGGTCGTTCTTATCATTGACCAAGGGGTCGGTGAGCTCGTTGGTGTACTCCTCCGTCAAAACTCCATCCTCTTTTTGTGCACAGCGGTTTGTTTGTTCATGTGGTACACCCCGATTTGTGGTGTTCGTATGACGGCCAGCCCAAAATATGGTACATGCTTGAGTTTGCGATGTTGCCGTGGTGGGAAGCGGAACTGATACCTATCGGTGCAGAAATGGTTGGCTTCTTGGCTAGAATGCTAATGTTGGTGCAAGCGCCAGCGCCTGATAAAAGGGTTGTAATCTACCGCTGGATTTCTTTGTTAATAGTGTCTTTTTCTAGGAAACATCTGGTCTTCGAGTGGCACCACTGTCGGAGGAAAACACAAAGGTATTGCTGGCTGAAAGGCAACCAAAATGCCGGGAACGGATGTCGGGCCAACTGTAGTAGCTTCGGAGCCGGGTCCCTTTGGGACCGCATTTGGCAACGAAAAGATGACGTCAAAAGCCGGCTCATTTGAGCTCAATGACATCATCCGTGTGATCTAAGGGTTGGTATTTTCTTGGATGATCCGGAGGCCGAGCGAGACGTTCTCGCCTATCTGGCTCATCTTTAGCAGTATTTTCGTAGGCGCTATGAGTCATAAACCTCGTCATGTATCTCAGCCATTAGCTCTCGAAATGCATCATTGTGCTTCATATCAACCAATGAAATGGTTGGCAGATGGCGCTTACCTCTTTGATCATTTCTTGGGATGTGCTCGTCAGGGTCGCAAAGGATAGAGCCTGCTCGGAGTTTTTCCAGCTTGCACTCGTGCTAGCTTTCGCTTTTCAGCACGCAATCGTTTGCCTTTGATCCCCGGTAGACATACATCTGTGTAATCTTGTTCTGGTGCGCCCTTGTGGCGCGCACATTTTCTAGAAACTGGTCAAACTCAGGACCACTTGCCTGCTACCACCAGCTACCACCTGGAGCACCCACTTTGGCCAATTGTCTTTTAAGTAATTTGTGTTTGAATGTTTGTCTTTCTCTGATGAGGGGCCACAAAGTCCACCATGATCGAGTGGAAACGACGTGAACTGCAAGGGGCAAGCCCCACACTCAGCCTGCTGGGCCAAAGCAGGGCGGCTAAACTGCTGCCAGCCTTGAAAAGCTGCCAAGACTGCCTTGGAGTAAATTTCCATGGGAAACGCATCTGCCACGCCACAACTACTGCGGGCTTTGCACAAAGCTTGACATTCGACTGGACGCCTACAACAGACCAAAGCCTGGCAATATACTACAGTCTACGAAGTTACTGGAAGGGCGTCTGAGATGTCAAGAACCTGCCAGATTCTGACAATATGTTGCAAGGACACGGTTCAAAAAGTAGACCATGTGGCTGCTTTACCTGTCGGCAACGCGCAAAATCCACCGGCAGCAGGTTCTTGTTCCATTCTCTAACGAGGTGCACCAGATTGTCATATTGTGTCTACCGCATAAAGTTGGGTCGCAACAAGCGCCGTACAACTATGCACTGACTGTGGTTGATGTCGCCAGCTGTTACAAGAAGGGCGAGCCGAAGGCCAGAAATAAGTCTTCCAAAGTCGAGAAGCGTTTGCACGTATTTACAAGCGGGGATCGTTAAAATAGCCCAAATTTCTGCAGGTTAACCACCTCACACTGCGTGAGTGCGAGGTGGGGGAGAAGCCAATGTCCATTGTGCGCAGGGCACTGTGGAGCGGTTCAACCGTACTCTGACTGAACCCATGAAATGTTACTTTCTGTGGGAACGAATGGAAGCGCCGGTGGAACGCCTACGAGACTGCAAAGCATAGCAATGAGCGGGTTCGATGGCTGCCTGCCGTAGTGGCGGCCCTAAACAGAGAGGTAACGCGGCTCACAGAAGAGAGACTTATTGACACCATTCGCGCTACGAACAGCTTAACCTCAAATACCATGGTGCGGGATCTATATGCGCTGGGAGAGCTCTAACTGCGGTCTCTCAAAATGTACGCCAAGGCCGACATGTTTGACATTGCAGGCCAGCGGTCTATATACCATATTTTGGTTAATGCTGCTCCCAGCCGAAGCCTCGTTTTCAAGAAACTTCAGATTGTGCCTTAAGGTAGCCAGATACCATCCAAGGTCGTTCTTATCATTGACCAAGGGGTCGGTGAGCTCGTTGGTGTACTCCTCCGTCAAGACTCCATCCTCTTTTTGTGCACAGCGGTTTGTTTGTTCATGTGGTACACCCCGCTTTGTGGTGTTCGTATGACGGCCACAGAATGCTGAAACTGTTTTGTTCTGAAGGTTATGCTTCACGACATCCTTTGAAAATGCCACTGGCCTTTCCGTAACTATAGTTCCAGCTTATCCTCGATAAGCTTTTTGGTGTGTTTTTCTATTGCCTCCTAACGATCCGTTGGCGCCAATTTATTCGCATTGACCGATATTAATGCTGCACATCTTTGGAGGGAGTCCGAGATATTCTGCGATGGGCGTCACATTCCATTCATCTTTAAACTTTCCTACAACCTTTTTCTTGACGCTGCTGGACTCCCGATGACCGGTTGGGTAGTCGTTGGTGTCGTACAGAGTGGCGTCCTCTCCAATGTCCTGGTATACGTCTTCTGTTTCTACACTCATAATAACCCTACACCAATTAACTCGCCTAATTTGAGTCACTTTGGCGCCAGTGAAATTCATCCGCACACGCTTAAAATATCGTTCAGAATACAAACGTAGAATTTAAATGTCTTTCGTCACTGCCTTGGTTTGGAGTAAAATCAAATCCCCACCAAGCATAACCTCCTAAATTATCGTAGTTCGAAATGCCATGGCTACTGTTGGTTCTTAATTGTCCCGTGGCTTCAAACAGAATAAAGTAAGATCTAATGTAATTTTTTTGGGCAAAGTTAGGTTCAAAAGGTCAGATACACAACGTCTGACCATCTCTGGTGACTTCTATCTTGGACATGTTAAAGTCTTAGAACCCAAAATGATTTTTATCGATAGCTCTGTTGACGCCCGCATTGCTGAAGAGACCATTAATCAAACGTTTAGGAAGGTGACCTTAGAAAACGTGATCTTCAATCTTGGATCTGAATCTAAAAGCTATGATGAAGGTTTTGACTTCCACACGTCGTAGAGGATAATTGGATGTTGTTCTGATCAGAGTTTGATTTATGTAGTTTCCCACTTTAGGCAAGACTTCCACATGACGCAGAGTGTTACTTCTTGTATGTTCGTTTTGAACTCGTTATCAGCATTAGCCATCAAATGGAACAGCATGCTAATTTGATTCAGTCTCAGACGTACATCAACGCCATTCAAAAAGACTTCTCTTGCAAACAAATGGAGACTATTCATCATTTCTAAACTATCTTGATTGATTTTCTTTGGGCGGTTGTGAAATTCAACATTGTGAGGATCTTCAGCTTCTGTCAGCACTGTAACGTTGCAGGCATCCAAAGTGTCAGATTTTCACTGAGGCATACAAATGTGAGTTTTTCTTTCATGGTACAAAATATGTTTAAGTTATCTTTCTTTTCATGGTGTAACCAATTTACATTTCAAAAAACAAAGTTCATGTTTTCTTCCGTGATGTAACAAGTTCACATAAAAATACAACACGGTTCATGTTGTTACTTTGATTTTGCAACAAATAAACAATGCAAAAACGTACAGGTCGTTTTTTTTTCTTTCTTCAGTCGCACACATAAACACACACACACACACACACATGCACATACACGATATATTTCGAAAAATAATTCACCTATTGTATCCAAGTGTCAGACTGAAGACTTTTCCAGTCAAATACATCCTTCCAATTGTAAATCTTTTGGTGTAGCCAACTTGATATACAAACTTCTTGGTAAGTGTAGATCAGGTACGACGAATGTCTTCTTCATACAGGGTTAGATTTGCATTCATGACTAATCGTTGCGCTTTAAACGCAATGATTTTTTCGCGATCAGATAAAGTTTTTGCGATCATGTCTTTGCATGTACTGTTCATAAACTTGCCACAAAGAATCTGCTGGTAAACGAAATCCAAGAAATGTAGTCAATATAACACACACGACACGTTGTCAAAACTTCCAAGAAATTGTCTCTTCTTGTGAAAACGGTTTGTTAACAGTAGCTGGTAATGCACCGAGTCTTGAACACTGTTACTCACTTCCTTTCATTGAATTTGGTGCTACACTAATGACAGAAGTCGTGGCATGGCAAGAACTGTGTCAGTAAGGTAACGTGCTGTGATCAGGAAGTTGCATTCGTTTTTCATCGACGATCTGACGATTTTATGAGCTGACAAACATACAATTTTGTGAGGATCAACCATTTTGACGCAAAAGTCTTAATCTTGACCTGACTTTAAGGCTTCTTTTAAAACCTCAAAGTTTGCCACTTGAATGGAACGATATTTCAGAGTAAGTCCTTTTACTTTGAATTTGGTATTGAATTGTCCTTGCTTCGCTCGTTACTGGTAACCGTCATTTTCCGGTCAGCCACTGCCAAAATTCAGAATTGTGTCTTCGGGATGTTCGTCAGTCCAAGTTCCTAAACGATGTGTGGGGATAGCTTTAAACCTCGATTGATGAACATGCAACTATTGTTGTCAAAGTAAAGGACTCAGTCTAGTAAAGGTTCCAGGATGGAATACAATTCTAAACGGACGTTGGCTCTCACGTACGCAGAAATGACATTGCCAAATCTTTTGGGTGATCCAAACTCGGGGACTTTTTTTTGCAATTCCCAAGATAAATGCTTTGCACATAATTATTGAATGTTTCTTATCGTAGAAGAGTTGAAAGTAACGAGCTGGATTCACCAAATATACGGTCTTGGTGTGTGAATATCCGATGCTGAGCCAGTTTACCCGACAAACAATTCAGCACCACGTTTGCAAAGAATTGTCTTTCTTTGTTCTGTTCGACGTGTTCCATGGTGATTCCTTTTAGGGATCGGTACCGTTATATGAATTCATCTTTGCCTTCTGGAGTGTGACATCAAGAAGGACAACCGATTCTTGTCTCATTTTCAGAAAATCAGTAACGTATCCTGAAATTCAAACCCTTGGACTGCAGGAGCCTTCGTCCTGTTGGTATTTTTTGTATGCTAGTGCCAAATTTCGTATACTTTTATCAGTTGTATCGACGATCAAGAGCATGAAACAATTCGACACTCACCCACGTTCCTCTCAAGGCTAGTTCTTCGTCCGCGTGGCGAGAAGGTTGGTCTTGATTTCAGTACACATACGATGTACAAAAAACATCAGTTTTCCGTGGCAATGATAAGGTAAGACGAAATGGTACACAAGTAAGGGTACAAAGAAACGGCACTGAAATTCGTCCACGATATGTGGGTTTTCTAAATCCCAACCATCCACAGAATAAGACAGAATCTTCTTTTCTCCACGACGTTCCTAGCATGTTGTATCCACTTGTCTTGAGTTTTATACAAATAATGTAAGCATAGCAAAGCTTAACATGAATATCGACGGCTGACAGCTTTAATTGAGGTTGGTATTATGCATAGTTTGCGGCAATGGTAAGAAGCTTCCTTCAATTGTTGGATACGTCCGTGGTCCATAAATAATCGTCGAACTTGTCCACACAAAGACGTCGTAACATGCCCAGATCGGATCGACATGACTTCAACATTTCTTCTTGAAAGTCAAAAGTGTTTAAAGAGTGAGTTTGGTACAATTCGTAGAAAGCTTCTCGTTGCTCTCTTCGCATACTATCGTGGTTGTACTCATGAATATCCGGCACATACTGGGGCATGATGTGTCGATATTCATCATTATAACAGAGTCTGGAAAATTGCCTTTAGCCATTTATGTCATTCCAAACGTTTTAATCATCCTAGTCAATAGCATGACTAAATATTCGTGTAATATTTAAAGTATACATTTCTTACTTGCATGTACATAATTTTGGTTCCAATCATGGTGACTTCATTCCACGTCTGTGGGGTCTAAAATCCACTCAACAAAATCAGAAAGAGTCAAGAAAACCTATCCACGTCCCCTTGGAATCACAATTCCGACAGTGATAAAATAAATATTCTTGAATGCACTCGTTTCATGTACGATGAGCCACACAAAAATTAGGAATGCGAATTCCAGTCTCTTGGGACAACTAAAACTCAAACAAAAAAAAGGTAAAAAGTACGCGATGTTCCTGTTTCGTTTTCGTATTCTGGTCACCATTCATTCGGGTTCGAAGTCATATCTTTCAATATAACATCGATGAACCAACTTGGCGACTTGGTCACAAAAACGACATCTTTGCTATCTTGCAGAAAAATGTGACTTTTTATTATTGGTACGATTATGATGTCCACAAGTGGAACTCACTGTCAAAATTAGCAAGCACTTTTCTGTCGTTGAAATTGTTTCCTGCTATGTTTCTCGTAACATGTTGAACTGATGAATGTTCGCTTGCAAGTACAGCATCATATTCTTTATTCTCCTTCAGGAATTAACTGTCTGGCGCTAAACAGTCATGACATCTCTCTCCACAATAAATATGCTGCTCCCGATTGCTAAATCCTTGGTCACATTTGTCGCAATAGTAACTGGAAATATATTTATACCACATGCATTAAGAATAACATGACTTTTAAAGTGTTGGTATAAAGCAATTTGATATACCAATACTGTTGGTATATCAAATTGTGATCCGCCCATGGCGCATGAATACGCATATATAAACATGGTTTCAACATTGGTTATTGCTTCTATACTCTGTAGATCAGTGATGAATGTCCACTTATTAATTATTATCGACATAAGAAAATAACGAGAAAAAATATTAATAATCCCCGTTTTCTAAATGAATTAAATATGGGACAAAATGTCATTTAAATCTCCTCTGCTTTCCCTTCTTTCTCTCTCTCTCTCTCTCTTTATTTCTCTCTATCTCTCTCTCATGAACAAGGGACACAAATACGTGGAAATCTATGGAGAGAGAGATAGAAAAGAATTTGAGCAGGATGAAACCCTTGAACTTTAACTTACACCAAGTAAACTATAAGAACCTGAGTAGTCGTAAAGGTATGCTTACACTCTTCGTGGGATTTATCTACAGTGTTCACAATACTAATGATACAAGGTTGCAATAGATAGTCTAGATTGTAATTTAAATAAATTTCTTGGTTAGGATGCACAAACACACACTGTAATCAATTTAATGCTTTTTTTTAAAAAAAAAAAAAAACTATATTAGGGTTCTAAAAACATTATTTTTAAATATTCAAACGTCCGAAGGGTTAGGGTTAGGGTTAGAATGATGGTAAAATTTACAGATAAACCTTCCAACGGAAAGGGGAAAAAGGGAGATGGAGGATAAAAACAATCTTATGGTCGGTAGCAATATTAATTAAAGCATAAAAATGACTTAGATCAACTGTACATAAATTTAAATGTTTAAATTACCTCTTGTTGGCTCGTCATTTAGATTAGTCTATATTCCACACTCGTTTCAATATACTCGTTGGTGACTGAGATAATCATGCTGAATGTGTAGTGCTCTACTTTCTTCACTTAAACCATCTTTCATGTTTAAATCAAAATTGTGTCTTATATTTATTTCATCAGTATGAATGAAAATAGATGCTAAAAAAATAAAGAAAAGAAGCAACTTATCAATTTGCATAGAGAGTTGTGAATAACCACAATATGCACAGAACAACATTTTGTAGCGGACACACTGGGCAGGGATATGAAGAGTTCACTCACTCTGTCAATACACAGTTTCTGCTGCAGTCAATCTTAACTCCGTTTGAAATGCAAGTATGTGTATTTGTATGTGATATAAATAAAATATATGTATAGTATGTACGCTGTATCTTTGATATACCACTCGTTGTATAAATGTTTCATTAAAAGGAACCTCGGCAATCCTCGTTTCCTTTTAATAAAAAATGTATACATCTCGTGGTATATCAATGATACAGAGTACATACTATGCATATATTCTCTGTATATATATATATATATATATATATATATATATATATATATATATATATATATATATAGACCGTATGTACCAAAGAGAATACCTTCATGAAGTTTCAATCTGTAAATCTATAAGACCCACGCCAGCTGACACTTCTGGTCAGAGATTTACAGAGTTTCATTCGAAAATTCACTTCCAAGAAGACTTCTGGAGGGATTTGGCGTTTACTTAATTTGGCAATTATTTGAGTTGTATCTCGTTTCCAAGGTATCTAGGCAGACTCTGAAAAGGGTCGTTTGAGTTCTGACAAAAACAATTAACGACTTGACAACACTGGCTGTAACTGTTTTACACCTTTTTACGTCCTAGTTGCTGTAGTGGTAGTGATTGTTGCTGTCACTGCCCATCGTGAGAGATCTAAAAGGTTACACAATTCTTTTCTTAACAAGCACAAATGCTCCATGCAAAAAATAAAAAAGCCAAACAAACACAAACTCCCAACTTAAAGTAAATACTTTGCTTCATGCCAAATTCTGACAAACTAAAAAAAAAATGGTACTTCCTCTCTCTGGGAATCTGTGGTTTAACAGAAAATATTATACGCAAAACATTGGACCCTATGCAAACATGCAGATGTTAAAAATATAGTGTAATGTTCATTCCCTCTGCACTGTTACAGACAGACAGTACTAAGACCGTAATATGGCTCTGTAACCACATATAAGAAGAAGAAACAAGATCAATATATACACGTTTCAGGGCCAATAGATACGGAAACATAAATATTTTTATACACGTAACTCGTTCAGCAAAGTGGCATCCTTTCTGCAACCAATCTTTAATCGTGTTACTAATATGAAACATCATTCATAGATTACCTCTTCTTACCTGCTGATTGCACAACTGAAATTTCTTTATCACGTGACTACGGTGTTATTTCACTTAATATACCCATATTATAATTGTTCTCTATATTGCACGTGTAATAACATCTAATGACGTAACACATTACCTCATGTAATACGTTAAAGGAGGTCAAAATAAATGATTTTTCCGCAGTGAAATTTAGTGCATGAAATGTTGATATCCTGAAATTAGATGAGATTGTAATTGATACATTTGAAAGACATTTATCTGATTTACATATTTTTCGTTTTGAAGGGACTTGGTCAACAAATGACACATGTGACATTCCAGGTTTTGTACATTTATTCTTCATCACAAGAAAGAAACATCCTAAAACAATAAAATGTTCAGATGGAATCTCCATGGTAGATCTTGGCGATATCATTTTTCTCCAACTGATATATTGCAATATCTCTCAATGAAATATATAATAAATTGCGGTATCATGAGATCTTGTAAAACCGCATTTCTTCATTCAAGGTACGTGATATTACAGCTCATTCAGATCGTTGTATGATACGCTGCTATATTCTTACATATTTTGACAAGCATTTTCTTCATTGTAAAGTACATCCCTTAACACGTAAAATGGTTTAGAATTTTGATTATCTTGAAACATAACCTACTAATTTACATAGCAATTAGACCAATATCAAGTCGTTACATTTGTGAAACTGAAGTCATCATACTTTTGTCTTGGAATAAGTTTTACCAACAGCCGGTTACTCTATAATTGTACGGATAATTGTATTTAGAAAACTAGAATAGTCTACTTTTAAATCAAACATAGTGTAGGATTTTAACAATTTCTTAAAATTACTTGACAATCTGCTTGATACCTTGATTGTGCCTTGTACTTTTGTTGGCTCTGAAATATGGGGAGTATTTACCTTATTTAGAAACTCGAGTTCTTTTAAAATATACATGTATGCTTTACAAAAGTAGACTTTGCACTCATTTTTAAACAACAAATGAAGCACGCAGAGTTTAACTTCATTGACTGCCACTGAAAACGAAGATCGTGACCACATGAATGAAGTTCCTTCTGCGTATACTTCACCTGCACAAGTCCCTTTCACATAAAGTGTACAAAAACAGGAAAACACAAAATATTTCGGATACAGATGTAAAAGTGAATATCTGACCTTAAAACTTATTATTACTTTATTAATCATTGATTAATTCAAAGCTATCCTACTTCTTATTTATTTTGTTTCTGCTACATTTTTAGCAAGTATATTTACTTAGAACAACATTTAATAAAACAAAGATTTTTTAATTATCAAATTTAAATTTTGACAAATATAAATTGATTCATCTTTATGCAAGTTTTAATGCATGACAGCGGGAATAAAAAATTCTTTTTTTTCTTCAAAATATCCTGCAATTGTCAGCGACATGTGTAAAAAAAAATAAGTTCATTTGAACATGTAAAACTACAATAAATGCTGTGTTTTATGAACATTTTATTTATTTGATTTGTTGGTGTGAGTAGACTTGCGACCTACGATGATTAATCGAGTTTCATAAACCCCGTTATAACATTAGCGAAGGAGACAGCATGTAATCACACAATTCACTTGTCTCGTCAAACGTCCTTCACAGCACATGGTAGACTGTACTTTGAATGATTATAGTCGTTGTTAATTAGATGAAAGTTGTGCATATAAGTTGCTGGGTCTATCCGATAATTTAAGACTGATAATTCAGCTAGCTCATTAATTCGCACTTGCATTATTAGTATACACATACTCTCTCTTTCTCTCTCTCTCTCATGGCGATCGAACCGAGCTCAACATTCTAACAGTTATGACGTCGTGAACATTATGAAATGATAACTCAGTTTAGTGATGCGCTAATTCAAAGGCTAGTTCGATGTTACGAGAGGTACAATATAAAAATCTCCAATGAATGTTCCAGACTGGTAAAAACGGTCCAACACTTAAGTGAATATAAGACACTTAACCAATCTATTTATCCAGCACACGAAATTATTTAGATAAGCTTACAGGCTTTAGCAGCGCGGTATTGTTTCATTCAAATGGTCAATCCAGGGTGAATCAGATAACCTGCTAAGAACAGAGGCTTCTATGTTGATTCACGAGTCAGAATACGTTAGTCTGCTAATGATCAAGCTACAAACTGAAATGGTCGTTCTGTTTTAGCTTAACGTGTAATATCTACAAGCAGCTTAATCTTGTTTGGAAGGTGATTGTATGTGTGTCTGTGTCTTTGATGTGTGTGTGTTTATTTGTGTCTTTGATACTGATCGAAGTTATTGAATGCAGTACAGTTTTAATGATTTTAAGTGTAAAATAGTTGTTTGTACTGTGTGGATTTTTTAGTCGGTGAGAGGAGATTACAAGCAAACATTCCACTTCCTGCCACCCTCAAATGAATACAATCAGTTGCATCTACATAGAAATCGCCCCAACAAAAAATTTAAAATGGTGGCAATAATTAAAAACTCTAGGTTATAATTACAGAGCCAATTGGAACAACGGTATTATTCTGAATATTGATGGCAATACATGCTATTATGCGAAAAGAATATTACATATTTCAGTAATTATTTTGTTACTTAACACTGTCGACTAAGTGCTTCTTAAAAGGTTTCCTCACAGTTGTCATTAATTTAATACACATTTACATAAGTTTCAGAAATGTTATAGACGAAATAATGTTACAGACAGTAGATTTGATTTATTTTGAAGTACACTAAGTGGGTGAAGAGTTTATTTATAGTAATTTAACAATTTGAATCCAATACAAGGATATGATTCGATAATATACCTGCCAGATATTTAAAGGATGCGTCCTATATCCTGAAGACTACTGTTGCTCGTATAGGGAATCGTTTTATTTCTGTGTAACGCTAATGAACTGATTGTAGCAAGGATAAAGTTCTAGTTTAAGAACAACAGTAGATCTGAAGCAGGAAACAACTGAAAAGTAAGTATTTATCTGCAGCATATATAAAATCCTAGAGTCCACATCCAATTAGGAACATACTTAATTCAAAATCAATATACTGTATGAATATCAGCCTGGTTTTAGGAATTCGTATTCTACATATCAATGCATAATTTACCTGACATACTACATAAACACGGACTTCTAAAGGTAACTACACTTGATATATTATTTAAAGATATCGGACACAATGAATAAATCCTATTTGCGCAAGAAATTATCTGCTTTGAGAGTTGAATCAACTCATTGATTTGAATCTTACCTAACGATCATATCCCAGATTATTGATGTAAATAAGACTGTCTGAACCAGTGGTTGTTGGGTACCTCTGGATAGTACATTGGGCATCTTCTTTGTTACATGAATGAAGTAGTTACAAATATCACTTCGGACTGTAAATTAGTTACATATGCCAATGCCTGCGCAAAGCTCTCTTCACACCAAGATTATAATTTCGTATCTCAAAAACTGAAACAAAAACTTCAACCATGTAATATGTGGATTGTAGATACTAACCTATAACTTCAATTTCAGTGTTGAATGTAATAGTCATGTCATTAAATCACAGATATCAGTAAAATATATCTAGGTCTTCTATATGTTATTTGGTGAGACAATGGCAAATGGTACTGTGAAGGAAATAATAACAGGCTGAAGTTTCTTTGTATAAAACATAATTACAGTTTGAATGAAAATTATCCGTGCTCTGCATTGATTCAATGCCATTTGGATTATTCTTGCTCTTCGTGGTTTTCAGCACTCGGCCAATATCGGGACACAAACTTAAGATTGCTCAATATAAAACTATTAGATATACAAAAAATGTGAACCTAAATCTGCATTCGCCAATCTGTTATTTCATGTGTTCAGACGGTAAATGTAGAAAACAGCGTCAAACAACTTTGGTTAAACCATGTTTACAGCACTATGAACAACAGTTTGCCATTGTATTTATCTAGTAATTTTTTGAGAGTATCGGACTATCACCATGTTAATACTAGAAGTAGTAATCATATATGTACACCATTATAATACTAGAGGTAGTAATCATATCTGTACACCATTATAATACTAGAGGTAGTAATCATATCTGTACACCATTATAATACTAGAGGTAGTAATCATATCTGTACACCATTATAATACTAGAGGTAGTAATCATATCTGTACACCATTATAATACTAGAGGTAGTAATCATATATGTACACCATTATAATACTAGAGGTAGTAATCATATCTGTACAGTACCAAGAGTCAATAGTGTATTCTCTTCAGCATGTTATAATAATTTAATAATCGATTGGAATGCCTTACCACAGAATATGAAACGTAATGCCAACAGTAACAGATTTTAAACCGCAATAAAGTGTCTCTTAACAGAACAAGCTGAAATTACAGAAGAGAGGAAAGTTCTCTATGTTTTATTTCAGTTAATTATCTTTTTAGGAATAGATACTACGACTGTATCAGCAAATAATGAGTTTATAACACCTATGTTTATCCAATGTACACTGCAATCCGCATTTCATCCCAGTATATTGCGCCTTATAGTTCTCTACGTCAGGTTGAATTGTATATTTTCTTTCATATTATTGTCATTGAAGTAGATGTATGGATTGCATGGTTTGTACTCCTTTTAGAATACGTCGTTGTAACCTGTATATTTTGTTTATTTGCTTATTTTCTAATATGTCGCTCGTAAAGACTGTGTCCACTAGATCTTGAACCACATATAGGAACCCAAAATGCAACAAGCCAAATAATTTTTTGTCCACAAATACGAACTCAGAGCTAGCAAAGGATCTGGCATCTTTCTTTCATTACATTCAGCTGAGTCACAACAGCAAGACTTATAATGGCTACAAAAGAAATAATATTGCAATGCTACATTGTCTCAGGTTAACAATCATCCAACGCTACATTGTCTCAGGTTAATAATCATGCAACACTACATTGTCTCAGGTTAATAATCATGCAACGCTACATTGTCTCAGGTTAATAATCATGCAACGCTACATTGTCTCAGGTTAAAAATAATGCAACGCTACATTGTCTCAGGTTAATAATCATCCAACGCTACATTGTCTCAGGTTAATAATCATGCAACGCTACATTGTCTCAGGTTAACAATCATCCAACACTATATTGTCTCAGGTTAATAATCATGCAACGCTACATTGCCTCAGGTTAATAATCATGCAACCCTACATTGTCTCAGGTTAATAATCATGCAACGCTACATTGTCTCAGGTTAATAATCATGCAACACTACATTGTCTCAGGTTAATAATCATGCAACCTACATTGTCTCAGGTTAATAATCATGCAACGCTACATTGTCTCAGGACAATTTTGTCGATACCAACTATCCGTTTGGTTTGAACTAGTCTGAGTAAAATTTTGTCGATACCATCTGTTGTTTGATTTGAACTAGTCAGAGGGCAATTTGGTCGATACCAGCTGTACGTTTGATTTGAACTAGTCTGAGTAAAATTTTGTCGATACCAGCTGTATGTTTGATTTTAATTAGTCAGAGGGCAATTTGGTCGATACCGACTGTACGTTTGATTTGAACTCGTCAGGTAAACATTTTGTCCATACCGACTGTTTGAGTTGAACTAGTCTGAGAACAGTTTTCTCGAAACTACCTGGATGTTTGATTTGGATTAGTATGAAGCGTGAAAGAAAGTTAAAATTTTTAAATTTTTAATATTTGTTCTGACATGTTTATAACTTTGACATATATAAATAATTCCTCACATATATTTTAATTGTATTTTCTTTCACTGGTTAGCGCATGTTTCGTGCAGAAGAAAGTATTAATTTTACTCTGGTCTTTTTGTGCATTCTTCCTTAAATTCTCTAATCCTATATTCTTACACTTTCTCAATAGAAATCTTTAAATATCATGGAAATAAATGTAAATGTGCTATTTGTGATACTTAATCCAAAAGAAAAAATAAAGTAGCTTAGAAGGAGCTTATCCATCGTCAAAGTTAACAGAATTAAACGGTAAAAACTGAGTAATTCATCTCTTGCAATAAGTCAATTTGATCGCAGTTAAATTTGAGTTCAAGTGAAAGTTTCTAACAATTTACCATATTTCAGAATCTTCATCTCCATGTATTGTTTTATCCTGTAAAAGTCCTAGTTTTGAGGAAATACACAACATTTTGCGTAATTTGTGTTATTATGTTAACAAAAAGTTCACACTGGTGTCACGGTATCTGATGTACTTATGAGGTTTACGTCTTAGAGTTCTATACATATATAAATACACATCTAGTAGACATCAGATTGTTTGAAAATACACACACACACAAAATGTTAAGCAGCTAAATAAATATTTTATTGTTCCTGTCACTCATCCAAGCAATCGGATTGATTTACACCATTCTCGTGTGCAAATTCAGGATTGTACCTGACTTTAATTTTATATTTTGTCCATTGCAAATTCGGCTAATAAACATATTTCTTCTTATAATATTTGTATTCTGTCAAAATGCAAGAATCACGCTTGAAAAAGTTTCATGTGTAAGTTGTCTCATTTGTGAGATTTATGTACATTTTGAATGCAAATAATTGATTATTGCTGTGAAAACCGGCACAATTAATTCCACATTCAGTTTTGAAGAATATTATTGGTCAAAACTCAAGACACGTGTTTGCTGTATAAATTCGCTCCTCTACAGACTACAAAACTGTTGCATACTATGATGACATTTTAAAATCTGATCATTCTTATTTGAGGACAATGTGCAAAAGCCCTGATTTGAATGCATATGGTAGTTGAGAATAGTATGATATACACTTAAAGCAGTCGTGATCAAAATCATTTCACTGGAATTATCAAGATCTACAAAAGATTGCCATTTCATACCTTACATGACTATTTATCAAAACTAAATCCATATATAAAATACACGCAGTGGTGTACAATACACATTACACGCTAGGTATTGTCCAAAGTGACTCCTCTTGCAAATCACAATCATACATAATTCGTACAGCAGTATCATTTACACGTAGAAGCTGACCAATCTTACAGCTAAAATTCCTCAAACGAATGTTTCTTTCAAGCATTTTAGAAATGCCATGAAATGATTTAGTTCATCAACTTGTTAGATATTTTAAATCTTTTTTGTTTTTTCTTTGAATGGTCCCTCAATTGTTTTCTGGTAATTTTAACTTATTTAGCAAGTGGGGGCCCTAATTGATAACTATTGAAATCAGACGATAAAATGCTGTGTTTCTCTAACGGTATGTACTTAATTTACCTGTGAGACAGGTCAGGATGTCAAGAATTGTGAATCAGGTGTGATTTTCATATTAGTAAATTACAGTGTACTTTCATAATAGTGCAAGTCGACAACGATATAAAGGCACACATTTATGAAGATAGACTGGTTTAAATAAATAAGGATAAGGGAGCATAATGACCATAATACATTTGGTTATATATCAATGAACCAATCGTACATGTAGCCCTCAATAATAGAATATTAAAACTATAAATGCAAAATATATGTACAAATTAAACTTTTCTACAGTGTCTGACACTCTCATATATGATCATAAAATATACATACGCACATATACACACACGTTAGATTATAACATACATAAGATATACATGTAGGTTTGGGAGATGATAAGGTGGTGTGGGTAACCAAGTTAGTTATCTCAGTTTCTTTGAGATATGTCATAATGAAACAGGAGATATTTGTGAACCGTGTTCTTGAAATAATAGAGTGTTCATGTTTTTTTTAATATCATTGGGAATGATATTCTAGAACACTGCTGCGGAATATGGAAAAGATGTTTTGTACAGAGTCGTTTTGAATTAAGCCAAATGAAGATTAGAGACCGACATAGACCGCAGTTTGTGTCAATAGACATTGGAAGCTGGAATTAGGAGATCATTGACATATTGTGGATCAATGTTATGACGCTATGTATATGTCAAAATAGCTTTTAAGTACTTTACTCTATAATTAAAATGTAGCCACTGTGAATTAAGGAATAAATGTGAGGACGGATAGTCTTTCTTTATTTTTGGAGAAATGTGTTAAAATATGCATTTCATCATAACAAATGGCATGTACTTTCACTTTACTCTTTCCAAAATATTATTTCACTACATGATACAGTAAGGGTTATTACAGATATGCAGTATTAACTATGGAACCGAAATTTAAAGTGCACTGATCCAGATTTAAGTTCCAGGATATGCCAACATATCGTTGTTTGTTTATGTATATACCAGCGACGCTTATATTCTAAAACAAATGCATTTGTAAAGGTCTATAATAATCATCTCAAACACAGATACTAGTAATTTATACGTTCATGGCCAGCTATCTGGACTTAAAGAACCATGGATCCATCGTCAAAACCACAAACGGACTTACATTTGAAGCATAAGTGGCTGGTTATAGACCAAGCCAAGTGCATTAAAAACCCATACAACTGATAATGACGGGAAACAAAATATAAAACAAGAGCAACGTTCGATGATCCATCATCGAAAAATCCCCACGTTATTTATTACACATTACCTAATGTGAACCGGTATAATTTTAAACTTAATTACACTAGTACCTTTTCCCCAGCATCAAATACACCTGCACCCTTACTCCTATATCGGCTACACAAGTACCCCTACCCCGACGTCCGCTACACCAATACCTCTACCCCGACATCTACTACACTAGTACCCCTCCCACGATACTAACCGTAAATATATTATATAACTTGCTACTATCACATAATTTATAAAGGTTGTTTTACAAATATTTAAAACAAATGTAATAGTAATTAAAATGTTTGTATCTCTGACCTTTGCCTACCTACCAGGGACCCAAAGGGAGGAAGCCAAAATTAAATCCCTCTTGCAAATTAAAATAAAATACCAGTGGTTTGGAAGAATATAAAGTAAAGGTCACATGGATCGAAAAACGGACGAACGGACTAAGGTACGAAGAGTAAAATAATTTCCAACACTTTAAGGCATCTGGATAAAACTCGAAGTAATTCAAGTTCACTGCGATTTTAGGTAAAAATGTAGCTTTAATATTCTGATAAAATCTCTAACCGCACTGCCACGTTGATGTTTGGAGGAAATGTAACTTTCATATACCGAAAAAATCCCTAACCGCAAGGCCACGTCGATGTTTGGGCGAAATGTAGTTTTAATATTCTGATAACATCTTTAACCGCACGGACACCTTAATTTATCTGTATTATCTGTCTTAAACAAATATGAACCAAAAACGCATGCATTACGCTTATATAATTGGCATGTTCATTAATTATAAATACAACATCTTTTGAAGCTGGTAAAGAGTGAGGACATCGGTTTTTCGTTGATTTATGTATCAAAGTTGCCTTTTTTAATTTATTATCAGAAGCACACGACACTTTAACGCGTTTCGCTGCTAAGCAAGCGATTGTAACAGAATATTGACTTACTAAATGCACAAAAGCAGCTAAAGAGTTAAGAGAGTAAACGGTATCACAGGAACATATTTAACATGTTTCTACAAGCGATTAGTCACCCTGGTGGCATTTGACCCTTGATTAAATTCTGCTGACGTTGTAGGACGTTTCCATTACAGGTAAATAACTTTAAACAAATGTCACGATTTAACTGCGCAGCACCTTGATAACAAGTGCAAACATATGATGGATACATTGATATCTATCAATGAGGGGGAAAGTCACACATCCCTAGCCAAAAGATTTTTTTTTTATAGAAATAGTATCTTTAAAATGCACCTTTTGGATATAAAACGCAAATATTGCATTTTTTAAAATTATTAACTTTGTTAGTTATTTAGTCAGTTAATTACCTGCATTCAAGTTTGTAGGATTCAAATGCCTTCTATGACTGAGACACTAACAATCAGATGGTATCAGAAGTCAGTCAATCATGCAATTACTTTCCACAGGATAAAGATTCTTATATTTCTCGTGTGCTGTGCCTCACATGGCCAGCTAGATGGATGGGTCGGTAGGTAAGTAGATAGAAAAATGAATGTTATCAGCACCTTGTCTTTGTTGAATATGTTACCTAATCCTGGCTAAATGGAAGGTATTATTTGCTAGGATAAAATAGACAAGTGTGTCAATATTTTGATGCACGGTAAGCGTTGAGAAGATTTTAATCTGGCAAGACACAAAATTCAAACAAAAAGAAAAAAACCTCTTTAAATCGCGACGAAATTTGAAAATGATAGCAATAAAATAATTATGATATCTCTTTTTTTTACTTCCTTTGGATTAAAACGCAAAATAATATTTTACCCATACATGCATATTCTCTACTTAGAGACATTCCTCAATGGACAGTAAATGTACAAATATAGGCATTTTTAAAATTAAAATAGGGCAACGATTATTTTCTTTTTCTTTTTCTTTTAAAGCGTTAGCGATATTGTGATATCCTCCGTCCGTCTGTCTGTCGCCGCATCTTCTAGATTGCTTGTTGTACATTTTTACGTATTTTTGTAATTATGTTTCCCCTAGAGTGATTATCTGCTTGAGAAGTGTTAATAACGGTTCCCGCGCGAGAGGGATGTCAACAGTTTAATGTACACATTTTTAAATTACAATAATATTTTAGGATTTTTTCTAAGCAAGTTTCATATATGCAGCCATAACAGGAAGACGCACAGTTAGGTTATTTTAGTTAGTAATCTAATCCTGGATAACCTTTGCTGAATTATCGAGATTAGACGAACAAGTGCGTCGATTTTCAGTTAACCTCAGCTTTGTGAAAATAGGGATATCTTACAGTAGCAGATATCTCTGTACCCCACCCCCGCTCCCGTTTTCTCTCTCTCTCTCTCTCTCTCTCTCTCTACATACATATATGTATATACAGTTAAAACAATATCATCTCGAATTTATCGTAGACATATTGATATATTTGGAATATTTTATTGTATTTAAATATTCTTGTAGTTGTTTCATTTATGTTCAAGGTTTTGCATTCAATAACATTCACCTAGGGGGCTTTAGGACTTAGACGAACTGGTCAACTAGTCTCTCGCCATCTTTTTCAATTCTGACAATACAATATATTGAAACCAAAGTAACTATTTTCAGCATGTTTTCCCAAGGAGTATTTTTTTTTTTTTGGCTGGTTGTTTGTTTGTTTGCATTTCTTTTTCTTTATGTTAGATATAGCTTCATACTTATTGCAAATTATAACTCTACAAGAAAGGTGTATTACACACACACACACACACACACACACACACACACACACTCACACACATATATATATATATATATATATATATATATATATATATATATATATATATATATATATATATATATATATATATATCAGTGCTGAAATGCTCAGTGGTGTGAGAAATCCGTGTGCGGAATATATCCATATGTCGTTACAACAGAAAGTCATTTCAACCTGACGTGATGATGAATTACCCCCATCCTTTTGAAGACCATGACTAAGGAAATTCTAACGTGCAAGTTTAATAATTACTACTTTTCCTATTGTTGTTCAACTTATTATTCCTACCAAGTAAAATAAAAGCGTTTTAAAGGGAAGTATCAATCGTATGTGAGTAATGGAGATGAACAATGAGTTTATGGAAACAAAGATTGCAGAATATTGGTTTGTTTACCTTAATTTCATAGTAAAAAATATTGTTTTTGCCGTTTTTGTTGGAAGCGAGTATAAGCACAAGAACTGAATAAAAAAACTGATCGATTGCATGATAAAATTCATTAAAAAAACAAACAATTTGGCCATTTCAATTTTCCTAATGTTACAAACTAGGATGCAATTTTGCTTCCTTGCAAATGTAAAAGCACCACACTAATCTTGGACACTCCGTCTAGTCCCATCCCTGATAGGGGTATAAGCACTTTAACCACTGTATGAACATTATGTGATAGGCATGCAATAATCTGCTGGGAGGGGGAGGCAATGTCTGCTCCGGACACGAATATAACCTAGCTCAGTTTGTAGTTGGTGTTGTTGTCCTTTACATTTTCAAGCAGAAGTGTGTGTCTCCAACCTCCCACCCCCACCACCAACCCCTATTTTCCTGTTCTGGATTTGAGACTGCATACAATTTAAGTGCACAATAGCACGCCATCGAGATCAAGCAACAGACAGACACACTTTATCAACGGTATTGTCTAAACAAATAATGACGATGTTGGCTCAGTAACAAAACCACATCCTCCACTAGTGGATACCAATTGCTGATATTATCTTGAATGAAACAGACGTTGAAATCTTATTCTTGATGGATATGTTGGTAAACTTCACAAAAAAAGACTTTGATAAGATAATGTTATTCATTATTCAGGACTGCACATACACTCATAAATAAAGATAGAAAGTTATATATAAAAACAAGGTAGCTTTAATTATGTTTTGTATGTTCATTTAACATATAATTAACTAGCTGACTCTGAACACCAAAAACATCATCTATGTAACCAAGTTTCAGAGGTAGATAAATACATTGATTTACAGGCACATAGAAGCAGATCGACAATGAGGCCACTTTTGATCATACACAATGCGAATTTTCCATTTATCGCTACGTAATGATCCAATGACAAAACTATTGCACACTTTATAGTCGAGTTTATTTTTGCCGTAATGATATATTACCATCTCGTACATCACCTCCGGACCACTTTCTAAACTACTGCACGAAACACAAAAAACACCACTGATTCAGTGAAACACTTTCTAAACTCATAAAATTAAAAAACAAAAACACAACTGATGCACGCAAAACACTTACTATACTACTGCATAAAACGTAAAAAGACGCCCTCAGATCCGATAAACTTTAAACTATTCTATAAAAATAAACAAACAAAAAGGACCATAGCTTGAACACTTACCAAAGTTCCGAAACTTACCTTCTGAGATAAGTGCTAACATTTTGGTATGCAAAAGCGCATTAAGATGAAGTGTGTGTGTGTGTGTGTGTGGGGGGGATAAATCTTAGTGTGCTGATCATGTTTGCATGATTCTGTGTTAGAAATATTTTGACCATTTTTCCCCACATTTTTTGAAAATTTAAAACAAAGCAATGAGAAAATTGAAAAAGTAATAATAAAAGAAAACACTAATAACAATAATAAAACAAAGTATGTCATTATCTCTACCTTGTTGAATAAAACCTCGTAAAGGCCTTGCACACTTAAAATTGTATTTAGTACAATGTATGTATGTATGTAGGTATGTAGGTAGGTAGGTAGGTAAATAACCACATACCGTTTTGTAAATGACGGTGGCTAGAATAGTGTATAAGGCAATTTGAATCATTATATATTCATAGGCATCGGTATTCTCTAGTCGATTATTATTTAGGTATGATAGTGGATTGGTTTGCTTGGTGCAGAGCCGAGGTCAATATGAACCCAAGGCAACACTTCTTCTAATTCAACGTAAGAAAGGACAATGGATTTCGTCCTTAGGAGTGCCTTGCACCCCTCCACCCCCCACCCCACCCCACCCCCCAAAAAAAATCTGCTCCAAGAACGTTGGTGTGGTTTGTCGTCTTGTATTGTTTTTTTTGTTGTTATTTTTATTTTTCTAAAATGTATGACACTTTAAAATAAATCAGTAATGACTTGATACGTAATAAATACAAGGACACAATAGCTAATTTGAATGCACTTCAGACAGTATATAATCAATATAGAAGAATGGCCGTACTACATATGATCCACAAAACAATCTACACCGTTTACACCAATCTGGACAAAATTGCAATTGTATCAACTGCCATAATAACGACATTCTACATAGTCAAGACTGTGAAAGAGATAAATACTTTCATTATCGTTTTGCAGCATGACTTACAATACATTACAGACTTTATGTAAGACGTCAACAGATGAGAACATTGCAACAAAGGCAACAAAAACAAAAGGGCACTGAGAATGTACGAGGTTCCTTGTGCTTGTACACGCTGATTAGGAAACAGTTTTGGCGACTAACAGTCCGTGCGCAGTTAAATTTAAACTGTTGTAATTAAGCATAACAATTATTTAGAATATTTGCCTGTATTGGTTACGAGATGGGCGAATGTTTTCCGAAAGTCGTGGCTTTGTTGGCTCAATACCCCTGACGGATGTTGACCTTATAAGAGCACTAGCCTGTCGTATTTGGACATATTATCTAAGTCTGGGTTCAGTTCAGCTGATTAATGATGCTATAATAAACAAATGTATCGATTTATAAATCAAACTCTGCATGGGGAAAATAAACGTATGCAGATTCTTTCAAGAACAGCGCGGAGAGAGAGAGAGAGAGAGAGAGAGAGAGAGATTGGTGAGACGGTGAGGGGGGGGGGGAGGGGGGGAAGTTTGTGACGAATTCGCTTTTTTTTGCATTTCCTGTCATGATCAAAAACAAAAAAGGTCCTCCTCGTTTGTTTTAACTCCAAACTTTAACAAATTCAATATAATTGATTTCCGAGATATCGTAAAGTGCTACACCATAGCTATTTTTAATAAATCGTAACACAAACTTATAACAGCGCGCGACTTCACGCGGTTCAATACAGTCTATCAATGTTAGCACACATTGATAGACATATAGCAGAACACACGCAACGGAATGGATTCCAACTGATTCACTGTCATTTAGAAATGTCATATATTGTAATAATAATAATAATAATAATAATAATAATAATAATAATATTAATAATAATGATAATGATGATAATAATAATATCCCTATACTTTTTTTACCTCTCCGTCTTCATTGTATTGTTTTGATATAAATATAAAGTTCATCAGCCCGAACGATAAGAACAGGAGTTTTTTTTAACTTTCTGGAGGTTGATTTATTGTATGTTTCAGGGGTGTAAATTAGAATTACGGAAATCAGAAAAAAACTGTTAAAACTTAACTTAGCTTTGTCACAGAAGGAACCAAATCCACAATAGCCTTTTATACCCAAGCAAAACTAACAAAATAAAAGGCTTCAGCAACTGTTCAATAAGATAATCAAGATCGGTTTAATTAATTGGAGTGCTTGGAGGGAGGTATTATGATCAAAGTGAAAGAGTTGCATGTAATGACACATGAATGGATAGGACTTGAGATTAGTATTGAGATTAATTAATTTGGCCATGAGGATGTTTGTTATTTATAATGATGAATATTCCTCCAGCAGCCTTATAGGTATTTCTTGTAAAGCTACGGAACGTGGTGAAGTTTTTAAGATTAACTCCATCATTTTCCTTTTAACGAGCTTGTGAAAAAAACATCTATTGGATCATGTTATTTAAGTAGAAGATTTATTTCATCAAAACTTGCCTTTAATCCTTGGACATTACCTTTTATTATGGTATTAGACATATTATAAAAGTGGTTGAAGTACGGGACTTCTGAGAGCTTTCCCCGGTGCTTTATTATGAGGCGTTGATAGGATCATATATACTTTGGTAAGTCTAGTAGATTCTTTACTCCTCTCCTTGTTTGGTTTAGAGTATGCATTGCCACTGGCACCAGTGGTCTGCCGTTCTTTTGGTGGAGCGAATTTAACCAGTTTCTCGAGAGGAGAATGGAAAATAATATGCGGTACACTGATTCTACGTCCACTGGAGCCAGTGGTTTGCAGCGCTTTTCGTGGGCTGGATTTTGTTGGTTTTTTGTTTGTAACATTAGATGTCCTAATTGTTACATTGTCTCACTGATAATTTGAGTCATCTCTTTCGCTGTCAACTCGGGTTGCAGCTAGCACAGGTTTCGGTGGTGTCACAACTGTGAATTTAGTTTGACAGTCTGGCCATGTAATGTCTGTCTTGGTACAGACATACATTTTGGAAGGTTTATTCTCCACTTTGGCTGCGCTGTCGTGGGTTGTGTCAGCTGTGTTAAGTGGAGCTATGACTTTCACAGATGCTTTTTTCTCGTTTTACTTGTTGGACTCCATTTCTAGTTTCCACTTAGGACAATCCCTACGGTATCATAAAATATTTTACCTGGCAATGCGCACGTAAGATTTTCTCTCAGCATGTCGATCAATCGTGACCGTTCTGTGTCCATATAGAACAGATTGGTTTCATCTTGCAGCCATCTTTGTTGTGGCCATATTTCTGGTAGTTAAAACACAGCAAAGGATTAAGAATAAAACGTTCAACAGGGATATTTTACAGCGCGGCTTTAATCGATGTAGGCAAAGTAGCGCAGTTGAACGTCGGTATGTGAGTGTTTGTGGGAATCAACTTGCCGTTAGACGAATGTTGATTCTGTTCACTTGTGAGACGTTCTGAGAGCTGAGAGATATTCGTGCATCTTAGTCTCACTGCAGCCATCCAAATCTCTAGATCGAACAACACGTCTTAACGAGTTGAGATATTTGTGCGGAAATACTTTACTAGGTATCGCCGCAAACTGCTTTAAGCGATGTAAACTATAAGGGGGAGATTTTCAGCTACGATCTACAGGTAGCTGGACCGATCTAAGTTACTTGTGCACTTCTGAGCTCTCCTTTCAAACATTAAAGTGCTTTGGCTATCACAAAAAGTGCTAGCTTTGCTAGTTTTTGGTTCTCATCATTGAACTCAGTGATGAGAAATCATAGCAAATTTGCCTGACTCGACCTCATCCGAGTTGCTGGATAAATTATTCCTGGTCCTTTCGAGAGCAGGTCCCACACTAATACCTGAGGTTGGGTTTCTTTTCCCATAGCGTCAGATTATTATTTTGTCATATGTGCTCCCAACCCCCCTCTAAGCCGAAGAAGGGGACAACGCAGGGTGATATATTCAAGCAAAGTAGAAACTTTACTCAATTGACCCTTGCCACCGATCTCAGAGGCTCTTTCCTTTGTAAGGTTTGGCTTACAACACCATGTTGGTAAATCACAGCGGTGACTTTTAAACTGTATGGAAAACAGCTACACTGAATATCTTTAACATAGCCCCTGAAGCTTGGCGTGACTAGCTAATTGATACGACCGGGCCCTTGTGACCTCCAGTCTAGCTGAAGTATAGACCAAATTAGTGTGTTGCATTGGCATGACAACCATCGTTCTCTCTACTCAACGTCCAAGGACATGGAACGCTACGTACGCAAGCAGATTGCCTTAACTCAGTCACCTCTCATTACATGCATCGAAGACGCATGTTTCGCGCTCATTATTGGGGGGGGGGGGCACTGCGACTATGCCCCTGATATTTCTATTATATTTATGAAGCAGCGAGGAAGACGTAATTGTCTTTAAACGTTTATTGTAGAAATACAAGGAGTGTCGTGTGAGTACCTGCTAGTAGTATGGGACTATGGGGATTTGGGACCACTTCTGTGATTTCATAGACCATGTTCTTGCTTCGCTCGTTATGGACTGTTCAATCAAAAAGTATTCCCATTTCCCCATAGTCGTATACTACACTAACGTTTATTTGCAGACACAGCTTTGATCGCGTCCTTATCTCTATATAATGATTTTACACATAAACGACGCACATGAGTTACTTCCCTTGATTGCTGAAATATTTGGCGCACACATGAGTTGCCTCGCAGCATACAAAACAGCTGCAGACCACTGGCCCACACATGAGTTACTTCCTTGATTGCGTACACGTGTTGCTTCTTTGACTGCAATATATTTTTGGTTACAGTCAAATATGCAATTGTGGCTAACCATAAACTTAACAACGTAATATAGTATGCCATATATACAGTGTGACTCCTATGTATTGTTAGCTTTTCATGGTTTGGGTGTCTCATGGGGTTGACCACTCTCTCTGATTTTTGAACTAGAAGATGCTGACAGAAGTACAACCTAACTTTCCGCTGTGAACACAAACGTATAGGTTGGCAGGGAATTTATCAGGTCAGGACCTCCGAAGCCGTTCACACTAGTGACCGGGTGCAGTGGTAATGCAATTCCGATGTTCCCTAGCTGCTGAGAAACTAAAATATTTAGCAGGGCTAGCACCTGGTCCGAGACAGGTTTTTTAATTTTCCCTCTTTATGATTTTACACAAACATGATGCTTGCCGATTTTTGGTCGAATTAGAGAAATAAATATACTTATTTATAATGGCTTGGCGCTAGCATCCCGTCCATAACTTCTATGAGGCTAGTGAAAATGGTTATGTGGTTATTTACATACAGACGTTAGACATATTTTGCGTCAAAGATTCTTTCGAAAAGGCAGAATAATAGTGGCTGTACTCTCTTTGCGGTATAAAGTAAAGATAGATGCCATAAAGTATTGAGCGCTCATCCTTTCATATTTGAATGCGTTCCATGGTGTTATACTAAAGCATCTTGTTATTGATCACATCAACGGTGAGAGGTCAGACAATAGAATAGTAAACTTAGAAGCAGCCATTCGCCAAGTAAACAATATGAAAGGAGAAGTTGGCAAGTTCAAAAAATTAGCTACATCAGTAAGAGCGACCGGCATCGAAACAGTTGACCAAAAAATATTTAGTTCTTTGTATCAGGCTCAGAATTCACTTGGCACGAAAAGCCGCTCTATCTTAATTTGTTGCAGCGGCATCAGAAATATGTCGAACTCTCCAATTCGTGATGCTTGGTATTCGTTCAGCTTCGTGTAAGCCACATAATGTTTCCATGCATTTTGTTTTGTGTCATATTTTTTTTCCTAGACCAGACCTAGCTCAGCAAAAATATAAGGCTCGGGTACATTAGGTGTTGGGTCTACGATATATTTTCTCTTGTTTCGAAAGTGACCATGAGTTCTTGTGCTTACGACATAATCCAGGATAAATCTCTTATCATCATATTCAGATAATCCAATTTTGTTTAGCAACCCTGTGTGCTTGATATAGTTCTCTGACCTCATCGTATTCATCATAGCACACAGTGTTTCGCCAGATAGAGCTGCAAAGTAATCGTCGCGCGTAATAACATTTTTGAAAACATATTTCTTTATTCCTTTTGCTCGTGTTATGTATGATGTTTATATAATATTATAAATATTTTAGGAAATTATAAATGTTTCTTCACTTTAATATTTGCTTGAATCTTGGTGTTTATCAGGAAAAACATGTTTAACTAGTGTCCTTGAATTAGGTTGTTTTAATCAATATGTTTTCTCAATTTGAAGGTCAAGGTTGAATTTTGTTTACAGTTAGAATTCCATTAAGATGACTCATATTCTAGAACATTCTGTCATGTGACCAATCTTTATATATACCATGTTTGGTGGACATTTATTCAGTTTTGACATTACCATCAGTCTTATAAAGAGCTATTACAGTTGTGAAAATTCATTCCAAATTCTAAGAGAGGAATTATTTTAAATATTCATTGGATTATAACGGTGCTCATAAACTTTTGGATTTTGGATTTTTAATTGATGATTTTGGAATTTATGTGAACTTATTGAGAGATTTTGGAATACTTCATTTTGACATCAGCACATCAAGATTTCTAGTACATCAGGACTTTGGAGACCATTAGCACATCATAACATTCAAGGACACAGCCGTGAATTCGGAACATTCTATATTTAGGACTTGTGATTAGAACAATCATTCTTATTGGATTATTAGGATTTCAAAACACATTACTGTAAGTGACTTTTTTGATTTTTCATTTTAATTATCTAGTAATAAATTGCTTGTTGATTTTTACTTGATTTGTTGGTTTCACTTTCTTTCTGTTACATTTTTCTTAGACCATAGAGTCGTAACAGAAATTGGGGGCTCGTCGTTCCGGGATCTGAATTTCATTAAAGCATATTAGAGATATTAAATTTATCTTTGAAATTCATATTGATTTTGTCTCGGAGAATATTTTTGTCTTTGGCAAAGATTTTTAATAGAGAAATTTTTTTTGTGTGAAACCAACAAGCATTTACAATGGCATCTAATGTTCAGAATTTCATTTCAAAACCTACCCAGGAGGGGTTAGAGTGCATGAGAAAGGATGAGTTGCTCGAGCTTGCCAGAAAATACAGTCTATCTGAGGCAAAAGTATCATTGACAAAACAGGAGATAAAGATTATTTTGATTCAGTATTTTGTAGGAAAGGGAATTTTTGATAGCAGTGCTTTAAGTTTGAAGAGAAAGCCTGTATCTGGTTCTGACAGGAAATTAAGGGAATTAGAGTTAAAGAACCAGATGGATTTAGAATTGGCAAAGCTTCAGATTCAGAGAGAGAGAGAGAGAAAGAAGAGAGGCAGTTACAGATGGAGAGAGAGAAAGAAGAGAGGCAGATCCAAATGCAGAAAGAAGAGAGGCAGATCCAAATGCAGAAGGAAGAGAGGCAGATACAAATGCAGAAAGAAGAGAGGCAGATGGAGAGAGAGAAAGAAGAGAGGCTCTTGGAGAGAGAGAGAAAGAAGAGAGACAAATGCGGATACAGATGGAGAGAGACAAAGAAGAGAGGCGGATACAGATGGAGAGAGAGAAAGAAGATAGACAAATACAAATGCAGATGCAGATGCAAAGAGAAGAAAGGGAAATGCAATTTAAGTTAAGAGAATTAGAACTGGCAAACAGAGCACACTCCACTCCTTTAAACACAAGTCCAGGTTTTTGATGTTACTAGATATATTAGGTTAGTACCCCCTTTTCAGGATAAAGAAGTAGATAAATACTTTCTTCATTTCGAGAAAATAGCTGAAAACTTGAAATGGCCCAGAGAGCATTGGACTTTGTTGTTACAAAGTGTACTTATTGGCAAAGCTCATGAAGTCTACATTTCACTGTCAGTACAACAAAGCACTGATTATGATGTGGTTAAGGAGTACATCTTGAAAGCTTATGAGTTGGTACCAGAGGCATATCGACAAAGGTTTAGGAATTGTAGAAAAGAAACTTTACAAACTCATGTCGAATTTGCAAGGGATAAAGAACAACTATTTGATAGGTGGTGCTCAGCCAAGAAAGTTGATCAAGCTTATGATAACCTCAGACAGCTCGTTTTAATTGAAGAGTTCAAGAGGTGCATCCATAGTGATGTTAAAACCTATCTTGACGAGCAGAATGTGGAAACTTTGGAAAATGCTGCTCGTATGGCTGATGATTATTCCTTGACTCACAAAATTTCATTTGACAATAAGTCGTCCTCTCAGCAGTTTTCTGGTAAAAAAACCATTTCAATCTCATTCGAGTACTTCCAAATTTCACAACAGCACAACTGTTAGGAATCAAACATCTGATAAGACTGATCAGAAATCCTTATCTCTTCCTACGTGCACTTATTGTAAAACGAAAGGGCACGTTATTTCTGATTGCTTCAAGTTGAAAAATAAGCAACAGAGAAAAGACAGAGCTTTTCCAAATGCTCTTATTTCTACGAGGTCAAGGTCACGGTCTTGTATTGAAAGCAATACATTTGTTGGGTCAAACAAACCCCATTCTGATTCTATTTTGGAGGCTTATGAACCATTCATGTCAGAAGGTTCTATATCACTTATTGGTGATTCTGCCAAACCTATCCCAATTAAAATATTAAGGGACACTGGAGCTTCTCAGTGTCTTTTATTATCAGGTACTTTGCCTTTGTCTGAGGAGTCTTCTTCAAGTGAAAGTGTTCTTGTTCAGGGAGTAGAGTGCGGCTTTGTAAATGTTCCTCTCCATTGTGTAAATTTGGCATCAGACTTAGTTTCTGGACCTGTGACTGTTGGGGCAGTGACTTCTTTACCCATAGAGGGTGTTCATTTATTACTAGGCAATGACCTAGCTGGAGATAAGGTTGTAGTTAATCCACTTGTAACTGACAAGCCTTGTTTGGATCAGAAAGTTGATCCTGTCGAAACTGAAATCCCTGATTTGTACCCTGCTTGTGCAGTTACTAGAGCTATGGCAAAAAGAGCTCTTGAGAGTGATGTTGATCAGGATATTATTCCTTTAGCTGACACATGTATTGGTCAGTCTTTTGATGAGGTCACTTTTTCCTCAGGTATTGATCAATCAAATGGTATTGATCACAGTGATCCTCTTTTGGCAACTCATTCTCTTTGTTCTAATCAGGATGACAAACGACAATCCCTTGTCGTTGAACAGGAGCAAGATACCGAGATATCTTGTTTGTTTCAGAGGGCTATTAGTGAAACTGAAACCACACAAGTTCCAGTGTGTTACTTTGTGAAAAATGGGGTCCTTATGAGGAAATGGAGACCACCTGATGTACCCGCTGGTGACGAGTGGTCAGTAAGCTATCAAATTGTTGTTCCTAAGTCATATCGACAGGAAATTCTTAATTTATCCCATGAAACTCCTTTAGCTGGTCATTTAGGAGTCCGTAAGACTTATCACAAAATCTTGAATCATTTTTATTGGCCGAAACTCAAAAGTGATGTTTCTAAATACTGCAGATCTTGTCACACTTGTCAAATGGTAGGAAAACCCAATCAGAAGATACCTAAGGCTCATCTGCAACCTATTCCTGCATTTGATGAACCATTTAGTAGAATAATGGTAGACTGTGTTGGTCCTTTACCTAAAACCAAGTCAGGCAACCAATACTTGTTGACCATCATGTGTACATCTACAAGATTTCCAGAGGCAATTCCTCTGAGAAATATAAAAACTAAAACTATTGTGAAAGCTTTGGTGAAGTTTTTTACACTTGTTGGCCTTCCCAAATCTGTCCAGTCAGATCAAGGGTCAAATTTTATGTCTGGAATTTTCCAACAAGTTATGCATGAATTAGGCATCCAACAGTTTAAATCTTCTGCCTATCACCCTGAAAGTCAAGGTGCTTTGGAAAGATTTCATCAAACTTTGAAGAATATGATTCTATCATATTGCTTTGATACAGAAAAGGATTGGGATGAGGGTGTTCATTTGTTGTTGTTTGCTGTTAGGTAATCAGTTCAAGAGTCGTTGGGTTTTAGTCCCTTTGAACTAGTTTTTGGTCATACTGTCCGTGGACCATTGAAATTATTGAAAGAGAAACTTCTTTCAAATGAAGATTCAAAGATTAATCTTCTTGATTATGTCTCTGATTTCAAATACAAGTTGTCAAAGGCCTGTGAAGTAGCAAGAACTAATCTTCACACTACCCAGTCAAAAATGAAATTAAGGTATGACAGAAATTCACAGAAAAGGAGTTTTAAACCTGGTGACAAAGTTCTGGCTCTCTTTCCCATACCTCAGAATCCTCTTCAGGCTAAATTTTATGGTCCTTATACCGTTGAAAAGAAAGTAAATGACTTAAATTATATCATTAACACTCCTGGGAGACGGGAACAAAAACAACTTTGTCATATAAATATGTTAAAGGAATATTTTGACAGAGATAGCCCAGCTAATTATTCTGTTAGTTTAGTTGTACCTGTCCCACACAGTGAAGATATCAACGATGAAATACAATCAGACTATAGTGACTCTGGTATAACCAATCTTCGGAATTCAGAAATCTTGAACAACTTAGACCAGAAACTTTCACATCTACAACAACAGGAAAGAAATGAACTAAAACAGTTATTACATGACTATGAGCACTTGTTTCCTGATGTTCCAACACGAACAAGTAAAATTTATCATGACGTTGACATTGTAGATTCTGCGCCTGTGAAACAGCATCCTTATAGGATGAATCCTCTCAAACAGAACTATCTGAAGAAAGAAATTCAGTATTTACTGGAAAATGATTTCATAGAACCAAGTAAAAGTAACTGGAGTTCACCATGTATTCTTGTTCCCAAGCCAGATAATACATTCCGTATGTGTACTGACTATAGAAAAGTCAACAGTGTCACCAAAACTGATTCATTTCCAATCCCAAGAATGGACGATTGCATTGATAAAATTGGAAATGCGGAATATGTCACCAAGTTTGACCTTTTAAAAGGATTCTGGCAAATTCCACTGACGGAAACGGCAAAAGAAATTTCAGCATTTGTAACTCCAGATGGACTTTATCAATATAAAGTCATGCCGTTTGGAATGAAAAATTCGCCAGCAACGTTTCAACGTCTGATGAACATGATAACATTTGGTCTTGATAATTGTGACGCTTATATCGATGACGTCATTATCTACAACAACACCTGGGAAGATCATTTGGAAACCATTCGAAAATTCTTCGATCGACTCAGCGATGCGAATCTGACAATTAATTTGAGCAAAAGTGAGTTTTGCCATGCTTGTGTCACATTTTTAGGACATATTGTGGGACAAAGTCAAGTTAAACCTATAGAAGCTAAGGTCAAAGCTATCTCTGAATTTCAAGTTCCAATTTGTAAAAAGCAACTGATGCGATTTCTAGGTATGGCTGGATATTATCGGAAATTTTATTCCAATTTTTCCAAAATTGCTGAACCTTTGACAAGTTTATTGAGTAAGAAAACAATATTTCATTGGTCTGACAAGTGTCAGGAATCTTTTGACAAGTTAAAGGCCATGCTTAAGAATGCACCAGTTCTTTCTGCACCAAATTTTAGCCAATCATTTAAATTATCTGTTGATGCAAGTGATGTAGGGGTTGGTGGAGTATTGATTCAGGAAGAGAAAAGTGGTGTGGATCACCCTGTGTGTTATTTTTCTAAGAAACTAAACAAGCACCAGAAAAATTATTCCACAATTGAGAAGGAATGTTTGGCTTTGATATTGGCTTTACAGCATTTTTAAGTGTATGTTACCTCAGCTCTTTCTCCAATTATTGTGTACAGTGATCACAATCCCCTTACTTTCATCAACAAAATGAAAGATAAAAATCGGAGATTGTTGAGATGGAGTTTGATATTGCAAGAATATAACATTGACATCAAACACATCAGGGGAAAAGACAATGTGATTGCAGATGCACTCTCACGTGCCTAGAAATGTAATATTGCTTGATGTAATTAAGTCCAGTATCATAGAACATGTTCTTATGTAATTTTGGTTATTGTAGTATTAGATGTATATTCAAAAGAAAGCTTTATTACATAAATCTTTCTTTTTCTTTATGAGGGGAGGTGTTATGTATGATGTTTATATAATATTATAAATATTTTAGGAAATTATAAATGTTTCTTCACTTTAATATTTGCTTGAATCTTGGTGTTTATCAGGAAAAACATGTTTAACTAGTGTCCTTGAATTAGGTTGTTTTGATCAATATGTTTTCTCAATTTGAAGGTCAAGGTTGAATTTTGTTTACAGTTAGAATTCCATTAAGATGACTCATATTCTAGAACATTCTGTCATGTGACCAATCTTTATATATACCATGTTTGGTGGACATTTTTTCAGTTTTGACATTACCATCAGTCTTGTAAAGAGCTATTACAGTTGTGAAAATTCATTCCAAATTCTAAGAGAGGAATTATTTTAAATATTCATTGGATTATAACGGTGCTCATAAACTTTTGGATTTTTAATTGATGATTTTGGAATTTATGTGAACTTATTGAGAGATTTTGGAATACTTCATTTTGACATCAGCACATCAAGATTTCTAGTACATCAGGACTTTGGAGACCATTAGCACATCATAACATTCAAGGACACAGCCGTGAATTCGGAACATTCTATATTTAGGACTTGTGATTAGAACAATCATTCTTATTGGATTATTAGGATTTCAAAACACATTACTGTAAGTGACTTTTTTGATTTTTCATTTTAATTATCTAGTAATAAATTGCTTGTTGATTTTTACTTGATTTGTTGGTTTCACTTTCTTTCTGTTACATTTTTCTTAGACCATAGAGTCGTAACACTCGTTTCTTTGAGTTGCCAAACAGATCAAGAAAGTACATCTTAGATCGTAGTGCGATCACCTCATGAGTCTCAGCAACATGCTTCTCCTTGAACTTTCCAACCACTTTTTATTTGTCTCATCATACAATTTCTGGAGTATGTCATCATCTTTAGGATAATATGAAAAGTCAAAAAGCTCTTTCATTGCAAACATGTTCTCGTACTCATCATCTGTTCTAATCTCGTAGTATAGCGAATCTGTATCTGTAAGCAGCAGCTTTGCTTGGTTGACATATTTCTTTTGGATCGTGCCTTAGTGAAATTCGTACATATGATTTTTTGACAAATCAAATACGGCAAAAACTGACGTGAATTGATTTATTTAGTCTTACGTGCGTCTTCTTTCTGTGGATCGCAAGTAAGTTCTCATCAAATATCTTTATGCTGACAAAAGCTGTAGCGGCCACTAACTTGTCGCGTCTGGCTACGTAATTGACAATTTCGACATTAACTCAACGCCTAACGTTTTCCATGCACTTGCCAAAAACTTGGTTGCTCACGAGCTTGAAGAAATCCTTCTGCAAATCATGTTTTGTTGGTGTTGAAGTCAATATATTGTTCTAGACAGGCCTTTTTTAAAAAAATTAGAACTCTGTGCACTTGAATTAGATTTAATCATAGGTCGAGACATTGCTGAATGTTTCTTTTGTGGATTACATAGCGATATTTGTCATGAAGATTTGGTATCAGCTTTGGAACCCTGAAATTGACAACATTCAGTTTTTCTTTAACATCTGCACAATAAGTACATAACATAGCATCTTCAACGGTCATGCTCTCTGACACCAAGGGTAATCATTATGTTCATCACGTAATTTAGCAAGGTGCTCGAGATCTACTTGAAAAATATATCCGACGTCATCATTACTGCGTAATACATTTTCAGTAAAATATTCTGGGGTCATCTACTTAAAGTCGCCAACAGGTAGATTATTGGAATCCAGATAAGTAATATATTTTGTTTTATTTCTGGATTATAACCAGGTAGATATTTGTTATTAGCTACAGAATGCTTTTGCGTAATTACTGAGATACCGCCACGTATTCCGTTCTCAAAGAAATTATGTATATCAACATATGTCAACAGCTACATATTAACTTTACTCATTTTGAGAGCTGCATATCAGGAACAACCAGGATAAAGAGTGGTATGCGGCAGGATCTAGTTTGAAATATGTCAATCAGAGGTCTCTAAAGCATTTTAAGTACGTCTGCAAACATCAGCACATCGGTCTTCAGGTACAGGTTATGACAGTCGCCCATATTTCTCATGCTGAATTTATTCCACATATTTTTGGTGTGCTCGTAATCAGCATCAGAAACATTAGTGCCACTCAAATGGATGTAGAAATCTTTTGCTGGCAGCGATGTCTCATCCAATCTTTACCAGAAGACATGTACTCGTATGGATAAATTCCTTTGCGCGATACGATATCAATTTTGTCACGAAATTTTTCAGCACAGTATCTGAATAAACCTGCTAAATTATCCTTGGCAGAGTTCTTTCACGTTTTCAACAAGCTCATCTAATGACTCAAGCATGAACTGGAGGCTGTCGATAAATCCCAAGTCACCAAGAGAAAATGACAAATATTTTTCTATGTTATTTGTAATGCAGGTAATCCTTTTCTTGAACTTGCCAAAGTGCTTTTCAGATTACACTTGCTGTGAGCAGGACCACGATATCTGCCTGTGTAATGACAATGATCTCGAACTATGTCGTTGCCAAGATCCTGATTACGGATCCAACATAATTTAGTCCGAGAAAACGTCTTCTTGGTATTGTTCATTAAAAATCATTTTTCCTAGGCTAATTGTCTGATGTAATTAACTTCTTTAAGCGGATTCTGTATGAAATGTTCGCCACAGTTTTCTCTGCGATATAATCTTACAGGTTTATTCAGAACGTTGTTAACGTAAACAACTTTGTACGCATAGCCGCACGGAACATGCTCCTGATATTTTCTTGTCAGGATCGTTATCTGCGCCTTCGACAGGAATCAGCAGTGCTTCGAAATCAGCACAAATTATGCGAGGAACCCTGGCCATTTTATTGAACCTGTACAATGACACGGTATTATGTTTCTTGTCTGGTATGATAGCTTTTGCAACGTCAACACAATCTCGTCCGTCAGCAGCAAGTAATTCTTCTGTCGTATAGCCATGAAGACATCTTCTGCAAAAATATAATTTGCACATATGTCTGCTGTACAGACCGTATATGATTGCAGAAAATATTTAATCCAGCAGTAGTGGCCATTGTTCGTATCGATGAAAAATGAAGATGATATATCATTGGCTTAGCATCTACGGCAAAAACACTGACAGAGATATTATTGTGTCGCTCAAATTTTGGTACGTCAGCGATCTGAACAGAAAACTTAATGCCAGCAATATTTAGGACGGTCTGATACGGTTTATAATTACTAACTCGATTTGAATGTGTTGCGGCAGGATAACAGCACGGATTATACTGATCACAAAAAACACTTATTATCTTTATTTTGCACATTAACGTAACTTTGAATTCTCTTAATATTAGCTGTGATGCCCTCCAAAGTCCAACCAGAGCCTCCCCGTTGAAAGTTGTCAATGCTATTTTGAAGAGCATCAAAAACATTTTTTTATATCAAAGTTGTGATGAAATGCTCGAACTGGTTTTGAAATGAAATGCGCTTCAGTTTCAGTGTCATCTGCTTGCTGAGAAAACAGTATGCTAATGCTAACATAAAACGTTATGCAGCGATGCAGCTGCAGCTCCTTAAACAAAATCTGTTTTATGCTAGTTTCTACAACCTTTGTAAAAACATCAACTGGCATCAACCTAATATTTTTAAAGCAAACGTTTAGATGTAGCCGGCAAAAGCAATATTATCTTTGTGCTCATGACTTAAATATATATATATATATATATATATATATATATATATATATATATAAAATATATATTAATATATATATATATATATATATATATATATATATATATATGGGTATACTATTTCTCTAATTTTTAATTTTTAATATCTCTAACAGAGTATATCGGCTGAGACATGATACTCAATGACGCATTGGCAAGTTACCAGTTGATTATGTCATATGTGTTAAGTAGATGTCTCTGCTAAGCGAAACCCGCCTTTTAAACAAATTGTCTGTTCCAGAAGAGGCATTTCTGATATCACAGTGAGAACTAAATTAGTATATGATTCAGGATTTACATACCGAGATTTGACGGCATCAAAAAGCAAGTCTGGCTACTCCATGTAAACGTCCGTAATATAAACGATTGTGTCTGACATGATATATAACGTTGTTTGATAAAAATGAGACCGCAAAGATAAATCAGAAAATATCAGAGACAAGTTGACCTGATTTAATCTGTCGTACGAAGAAACTGCGCAATTAAACGAGATATTTGACATATTCATCAAGCTGAACTTGCAAGGAAGACAATAATTTATTAAGTTTGATTATGTCTTCAGAAAAAATATTTCTGCTGCTAGGTCTGCAAGACAAGGGGGCCATGTGCAAGCCTGTTGTTAGCAAAAACTAGTATATCATCATGGCTTTTTTAGTAGCTGGTTTGTTGGTTTTTGTTTGACGACCTTTAGCTGCTGGTTTGAAACGACGCATTTGACAAAAGCTCTTTCAATAGGTTCTCGCATACCTTTTGGTTTTATCACGACTAATTCATCATGCATAATGTTGTCGCGCAGTTTTCTCTCTTCTGGATGATCTCTCTTGCAAATGTCATGCCGCATTTCTGTGGCGTCTACTTGGTTATAGGGTTGTTGACTAGGAAGCGGTTGATCATTTGTGTCAAGTTGTTTATCCAGAGGATTCCACATACGAGTATAATGATGTCCTTGCAGAATCAAGCAAGAAGGACACGAGCGCTGCCATATATTGTACGACGCTTACAAACGGAACAGTGTCCAACAATTGTATTGCCTTTAATACAAATATTGTCATCACAGATATGCATATATAACGAGCAAACATAAAATTGTGTGACAATTATAACAATAGGTGGGCGTCAGCACAACCACCAGAAGCTACTTTAACAAACCTGAATTTTTGTTTGCTGCATTCAGCACATATTGATTTCACAACAGAACGTCCATTTTTAGTCTGAAATGTAGATTATTCAAGGCTATCCGTATTCTTTCTGCATGATAAGCACCTCGAATCTGTCGTTATATTTGACATTTACACAAAACATAGATATTTCTGCTGGTTCATGTTTATTTATACTGATTAAGCTTACTCAAACTAACTTGTCATTCTCTAGAGTTGTCAGCTGGTCAAATTCCAGTAAGATATCTAATGCGTATTTTCCTTGGCAACGCGATCTGATAACAAAAATACAATGAAGACCACAAACTGAACTATTCATATGCTGAATTTGTGCTGAGTTATAAACGCAACTTTTACGAGAATCATCAACATATTTTTGTATAACGTCACATGCTGGCAGAACAAACGATTCAAACATATTCTACGTACCTACTATCTTGCATATTTATAACGGCAACCCAATGTGTTTCAGGTTAGTAAAAATAGTTCTCTATGTTGATAACGCAGCTTTCCTTGACTCTGATTTATTTTAGCATTCTTTCTTTGGAAAAAACGTTGCGAGATGATTTTATGTCTTTAAGTGCTTTCTCAATGTAAACGTTTCTTAGCGGCGCTGTGTTCCTGTGTACTGTAATCCGTGCGGTCTCCTTTTTTTTACCACCCACACCTCTGCCAAAGAGATTGCCGAACACTTTAGATCAATACATGCCAACAGCACCAGCGGCAAGCATAGGTACAATAGGTAGAATTCTACCTTGTTTCTTATGCTAAGATGCGGACAAATCAAGTATGAGACCTTTGCCTGCTGCTCTCTGTTTTCTATTTTTTTTTATCTTGGCTCTTCGTTAGCATAAGCTTGTCGTTGCCAGATGCCAACTGCTTTGCTGATAATCTTATTGACATTGGACTGCCTCTTGAAGTGTTTTCCGTTGAGCCTCAGACAGAGATAAACTAACTTACTGATAAGGCATTTTGTATTTTATTATGATTAGACAAAACTCTCTCCAGAGGCCAAGCAAACAGTTGTCAGTTGACAACATGCAGCTAAGCAAACGCTTTTCTTTTTTTCTGCGCCTGAGTTCGCTGCCACTTACTGCTTTTTGCGCAGCGCCATATATTGTTCCAGTGGCCGATGCCATTCATAGCGACTATGTACAGATCATATTGTTGGTACTTATTCTGTAAGAAGAGGTAAGATCGCTAGTAAAATGCATCCCATGCGAGACAACTGCTTAGCAAATAAGTTTAAAGTTAAGCCCTTCCCATTATGCTTTGCAACAATAAACTTTAGATACTGTTTATTTTGTAATCGCAAGAACCCGTTGTCCTTGATGCAGTTGGTCGTTTCCAAGTTTTGATTGAAACGTTAGCCCGTTTTCCTTGAGCAGCTTTAATTGCTTGCTTTTGCCATGGCGTAAAAAATTACTTTTGTTGAGTAGTAGTTCATTTATATGATATCCTTAGACAAAATATCTGAGATAAGTTTCTTCTAGACGATTAAGGTCATCTTGCCTCTAAGAGCATCTAATTACTAAAATCTGTCAGCGGTAATTAATACATAAACATGATAGTTTACGGCTACTGCTGCTGCTATAGGTTGTAGAGTCTACTTGACTTCAACATCTGCCATTGAATCTTTTGTGCGTTCCAAATGCTTAGAAATATCAAAGTGATAAATAGCATACAGCCTTGCAAATTCATCTAGAGATATTTATATACCTGTATCAACATCCTGATATGTTTGCATAGCCTCCTGAAGCATAAGACACGCTCGCCGAATAATCTTTACTTAGTGGTGCAAACTAACATTAAGTTCACGCTCGGGATATTGTCTGATATTATTTCTGAGAGCAATGCGAGTCAATCCCAAGTCGTCCAATACCTGGTTGCTTGTCGCTTTGGCAGCATATCGTTAAAAGCTATAAATATTTGCCTAGGTAGTTCACTGCATGGCAATGTAGCTATTCTCCAGTTCGTAGATAATTGCGCTGGTAAATATGCAACACTTTAATAGACATTTGCTCAAAATAAAGTTTCTTGCTAAACCTGGACAAAAGATTATCTAATTCTAGCGCGTGATAAATATAAAGCGTTATCTTTGACATCCAAAGAGATAGTGGTGTAAAAATAAATTGTCCCTCATCAGTACCAGCTGGAATATGCATGTACGTATTTTGATCAAATCTTTCCAAAACCGGCGTGTGCTTAACACCTCTAAAAACTGTATCAATCTCGCGGCAAAAACAAAAAAATGGAACTTAGTGGCAACATTATGCCAAATTCATTGTGACCATCAGTGAGAGCGTACCTCGTTGCAAAGCAAAGATTATAATTCGGATTTTCTGGATCAACAAAGACGTTACAAATGGCTGTGCGAATTTCAGCTACAGTTTGGATCACCTCCAATAGGATACGAACTGCCACATTGATCTTATCCTTATACCAGAACATATTTCTTGCTGAACTTCTGCTTCGGTCGTCGCTCATCGAAATCAAATTCATGATGGTGCTGGCAGCTGGCAGATAATTGCTAATGTCCTCAACGGTCTGATTATTAAGTTGATATCGAGCCGTCTTAAACAAACTCTAACCATTGTTTACTAAGGCATTTTTGTATTAGCGGGAAAAGCGACAGGTGGAGCAGCAGTGGTTTGCAAATAACCCTGACTTAAAGGAAAGCTTTATGAGGCAACAGGTAAACGTCTTCATCTCTCGTGTCAATAATTCTTGTTCGAGCTTTGTTCATTTGATGTGAGTCCTTGTCCAAGCATTCGACATATTCATACCCAGTTGTTGATTCGTCAATTGGCGCTTCATCAAAAAGCTTGAAATTCTCAGACGCACAAATCTAGATAGCATGCTTATACATCCTCTTTACACAAAAATTCTCTTTAAACCAGATCCTGCCATAATATTTGACAAGTCAGGCAGTGATGTTGGAGCCAATTGCATATCTAATTCGTTTATAATTTCTTGGCCGCTGTTAGACAATATTTTTTTGGCTGTACTATTCGTCACACTCTCAGCTTATTTTGTTGACGTGATTTCTATGATAGCTTCTTTGACCTGCGCTGGCGATTGAAAAATGTTTTCTACAGTCTTCTTTCCTGCTGCGCTTGCAGCTGCTGATGCGACGCGATTTGCAAATCTAGAGGCAACAGGTACAATTTGTTTGGATATGCCATTGCTGCTTGAAACATCTAAGAGAACAGCGTTGATAAAAATTCCCCTATGATCTTTCTGCGCTTAATTCGTATTGGCTTCATTTATACAACACGGTTACATGGTTTTAGTTTCGCGCTTTCAAATGCAGAAAAAATGCTACTTGCTCATTATTAAGGTTAACGTTGTTTTTTGATTGGTCCGTGATCGACATTCTGATATCTGGTATGCTGTAGACATTGTTGATGGGATAATAAATTCAAGGTTATACTCTCATCAAAGATCCGGGAGGTGCATTAGGACTGAAACTATAAATGACATGACAATATCGACAATCAGTTCAGCATCCTTAATCTTGTGTTGCTCCTCCATCACTCTTATGATCTTTTTATATATTTTCTAAGATTCTGGTTTAGCTCTTTTGTGCTTTCCAAGTGGGGTGTAGTTTCAGGCAACTTCTGTTGTCTTTTCCCCATTTTCTATTAAACTTCTTTATCTCTTTTCTTGCGTTTTCTACTGGTATTAGCTTGTCCTCAGTTGGCGGTTGTCTTAAAAGAACCTCATTCTCAGATAAGAGATCTATGACCTCGGTTTTTATTGTCCCAATAATGTCCATTCTATTATCAGACATATCTTCGAACGCAAAAACATCTGGATCCAATACCTCAGAAAGTTGCATTAATTCATTCTCTTGCGCTGCGTGACTCTAACTTATTGTTTCTTGTTGTTCTTCCAGAGATTTATAAGAAAATCTTCCCTAGCATCGTGCGGTGTTGCAGTCTGCTCTGTGTTTTATGTTATTGGCTTAAAGAATGGTTGTGCTGCATCTTGTTTGGCCGTTGTTTTTTTTTTTTTGGGTGGGGTGGGGTGGCAAGAACGGGACCACGAAATTTCTGTTTCTGATCTGCATACTTGCGCATAGTTTTAGGCTTTATCTTCTTGCGAATCCACTCGTACAAATGGCATTGTTTACAAAGTATTTGTATAAAATATTGCTGTAGTTGATGCCTAATCTGGCAAATAAAATTCATCAAATCCGACGATACATTTCAGGAACATGTTCTGCTTCTCTGTGAAGGGTCATAAAATCATGTTTGTTGATGCCTATAGCTTCGTAATAACATTTCGTCTATTCCACGACAATGATCTCGTGCGATATAATCTATGCCTGAAAACAAAACAGAGCAACAAGGAATATACTTTGGTACGTCGTAGTAAGATTGCGCCAAATATATTGAATTGCATTGCTTATTTCGTGACAGCGAAAAGTATTCTTTGATCTTGTTTATGTTTTCGCGATCTATTTTGATGTCACCAAAGACTATTACATAATCTTTGTCGCAGTCAATCTTTTCTGCGGGCGTTATTTCCTTAGGCTCTAATATTTTAAACGTTTTTTTGCCCAGCATCAGAACTGCTAATGGCTTCATCAAAGTCTCTGAGTGTTTTGCACTTATCTTGGCCAGGATTAAGCGTGTAGTTTATTACATTGTCGTAGTTAAGTCCTTTACTTGGCAGCATATTCAAACGCAAGTTTGTTTTGCCCCAACCCGCTAGACCAACGATCATATAGTGACAAAATTGTCTGGATTTCTATATGTCGTCAGAATAAAACTTAATGATACGCATTTTTATAAGCAAAGCATATATAATGAGTCATTACACAGATTTTGCCACAGTCATTGGCTGTGCTGAATCGAGCACAACAACAACAATTGCTAATGCAGAACTCAGCAAGCGCTTTCTAAAAACTGGTGATACTATGCCTCGACTGATAAACATGTCTTCGCAAAAGATTACAAATGTGGCTACACCAACAGATAACGCAGATTCGGCTAATAAACAGTATGAATAAAAGTACGCAAATGACAAAGTGCTGTTAGCAGATGCCAATACAAATTTTCATCGAAGGCGCTTACTTCCTGTAGGACAAAATTTGGCATCGGTAATCCTTGGCAATGAAATGCTACTTTCAGCGCCATATGTTTTACAGCTAGTTGGTGGAGCTATAACTGGCGACATCAACATGAATTCTAAACAAATTTACAAACTTAGCTGCACCACCTGGTGACGCATATGCAGCTACAAAACTTAGCTCAGATGGCAACATTTTGGTTAGCTCGCCAGCTGCAATAAACAGATATATTGGAATGACTGCGGATCTGCCAGTGGGTAAATCCCTGTGTCTTGCTTTTTGTTCGCAGGCAGACAGGATTTTTGTTCAAATATCATCTGAGATATCTTTTACTCCAATGATTATTCAAGCGCCAGAAAGTTTTAGAATTACAAACAATGTAAACTCAGCTATGTTAAAGTTACTGGCTCTGGAGTCAATTTAACTTCAACACAAATTAAAAATCTAGGTGTTCCTACAGATAATGCAGATGCGACAACTAAACTGTATGTGGATTCCAAGATAATAAAAAATACCATAGGACGTATTTCATCGCTGTTGTCCACTTCTAATAATCACAACCGATTTGTAGCCTCTGCGTCATCGGAATATTCAGCAGCCTTTAGAGCGCATGGGCTTAAGCAGGCGTTCATAACAACTTTTGGATCAGAACCGATTGTCCTGTGGCACTTACTATTTGGCGTTTTGAACTTAAAGGCAGCTAAATACATCAAGAATTGGACTCTAGAAGCATCCAATGACATCGCTAACTAGAGCACGCTTTACTCAAATACGGATACATTACAGTCAGCTCTGACTACGTTTGATATTGCAAGCCCTGGCACAAGAAAATATCACCTCTACAGACTGTAGTTCGTTTCTGCGATGCCAATATATCCAGGTCTGGCTTATTTTCAGATTTTTACGCAAGATCATATTATGTAAACAGCATACATAAGATAACAGAATTCGTAAAAATCGCATGCGAATTTAGCACGCTGCTCGTTTGAAGGAAAAACAAAAGGAAATGGTTTTTGATGACGTGAGAACTAAAACTTATGACAAAATTGATGAAAACAAACAACTGTATAAAAAGCTTTTGGCGTGAATCCATAAGCATAAAAATAGATGATCATAAACTCACTATTTTTTTAGCAACTCATATGAGAGCGCCACAGTTGCGGGACGAGCTAAACAAATATGAGAAGCTAAAAAATTCTGCCAAGGAATCGCCCATCGCGGCATGAAACATACTAGTGCTCTTTAAAAATATACTAAACAAGTTGAGTGTTGGTAACTTACACCTAATGAATCTAATCAAAACATATAAATAAATAAATATATAAATAAAACCTAAACATAGAATGAAAAAGAAAGAGAAGGTCTAGATGATGACTATGCATATATGTACAATAAAATCTGGAAGAAGAAACCCCAAAAAGACTTCAAGATCAAGTCTGCAGATAAAAGCTGCAGCCACAACCTGAAGAAGAAATGCCGCAGCCAGAGCAGCCACAACCTAAGCATCCCCAGCCTGAAGCAGAAAAGTCACAACCTGAGCAGCAACAACCTGAGTAGCCACAACATGAAGCAGAGCCAAAGCAACCAATAGGAGACGTAATTGTTATGCCTCCAGGAGGAGGACTGCCAGGAGAAGGAATGCCACTAGAGGAATAGTTTGACCTCCATACCCTCAGGCAGATCAGCCAAAGCTGCAGCCACAATCTGAGCAGCCACAACCCGAGGAAGAAGAAAAAGAACAAATTCCAAAGCGCGAGCCCGATTACGATCTCGGTGAACAAAAACTAGTCGAGGGGCTCTATAGAGTTTTTAAGTACCAGAAAAAATCACACAGTCTACCTTTACCTTACAAAGAGCTGTACTTTATTGAACAATCGCGTAGAAAATTTAGTACGCACTATATTTATTCTGTAGGATTTGATAATGAGCCGGGAAAGGCACAGACAAAGACACTTAGGCATGATTCAAAATGGCTTCTTGATCATTATATGGATGAAGTTAAGGATTAAAATAAGACGCTTTACGAATATATGGATTTTATCTTACTAAAAAAAACACTTAATCATGACATATGCATTAATATAAAAGTTTACGTTCTAGACTCATAACCAAAGGGGTGCGGGTTAGATTCCCACTATCCGATCAGCTTGGATAGGCTACTGAGGTGTGTCTTTGTGCAAGGCACATGACACCACTTGTCGGGGTATGATATAGACTGACTCAAAACAGCACCAAAATATGTCACATATCTGCAGCTATACCTGGTAAAATCAGTGTTTTATTTTATGGGGGGGGGGATTTAATTATGTGGTGATGAGTACATACATAAGTTTTCGTGTGTGTAAATTTGAAAATTTAAAGTTTCATTGGTTTGAAAAGCTTTCCAATTAAGTGTAAATTGATGTTATTATTTGTCTATATTCAGTACACGCTTAGTGAATGTTTTCTGAGCATCGGCTTGATATTGGCTCAATACATATAACCGATGTTGAGCTTATCAATACGCTTGGGTGACTTTCCCAGATAATTTGAATACAGTGTTTAAACCAGGACAACGTTTGGATGATTAATGATGCCATAATAAACAAATGCATTGATTTATAAATCAAACACCGCGTGGGGAAATTAAATTGAATCTGAAGTTTACATTTTTCGGTAACTATTTGTCAGGATGAAGTTTGAAAAATGCACTTGGTTTTTGTTCTGACACGATTCCAATTGGCATTATTTAGGTAAAGTCAACGATTTGTTGTAGAATACAAAGAAGATGCTTTCTGTTTCATTGAATATACATAATGGTTTGCTTGTTTCTACTCTCAGAAATTCGAATTGCAAGGTACCACTGCAAACAGATCGATTTATCCATAGTTGAACTTGAAAGAATTTGATCTTTGTACGTCATTTTCATTAACACATTTCATAGCATTAAAATAAACCTGAAGCAACGAGATCATAATTTGTATCTTTACATCACTAATCATGTAATATCTGTATAAAATGTTTGTATACTACTCTGTTTTTTTCTTTCATATTTATGAAGACCATACGAAAATTCTGAAAATGCATTAAAAACGCCTTCACATATACCAACGGCAACCTCGTCCAGTCTTTATTGCCGAAGGTATGCGATGTTAGAAAGGACGGAAAAGATCAAATTTTACGTTTTGATTGCTGTAAACACATGGGAATGAAGATGATGAAGATGAGAGAGAGAGAGAGAGAGAGAGAGAGAGAGAGAGAGAGAGAGAGAGAGAGAGAGAGAGAGAGAGAGAGAGAGATAGTGAGAGAGAGGGAGAAAGAGAAAGAGAGGTGCCGAAGCTGTTTTTCGCATTTCCAAACATGACCCAAACAGTATTCCTCATTTGTTTCACACCAAGCATTGACAAATTGGCTACAATTGGGCCTCTATAAATTGTTAAGTCCTGCACCGTTGTTATTGTCATTACTCGCAAAACAATTTCATGAATAGGGCACATCTTCACTGAATTCCAAAGAGCATTGTTTCTCAAGGACTGTATTTGTCTAACAAATTGTGAACTTTGTGAATAACAATGTATCCATTAGAATCCAATTCCTTTGGGCATACTCTTCATTATATCCAGGAAAGTGTGCTAAACGTCACGTCTGATCAAAGAGTCACTGCTTTTTCATCTTTAACTGATACTTTATGTCACCTGCGGATTTTGAAGTGTAAGTCAGTGTTTGTGGTGGTTTTTGGTTCGAGACTGGAATTTATTTCCTCAACTTCAACATTCCATTCTCACTACCTTTTTGTGACTCTACGTCACACTCATAGAAAAAGCTATCTGAAAATATTATAAATAAGATGAATTATAATGACCACGTTTGCCATATTTGTATTCACCCGGTATCTCTGCTGCCAGAGGCCAATCAGGGAACATTTTCACTTTACACTCGCTGATCTTTTCTTTCCTACTTCAAATAGTGAAAAGCATCAAGAGGGTAACTTAAAAGAAGATCATATACAATACCCTACTGGGACTTTATTTGAACCAGACGTTTTCCCAAGAAACTTCAATAACTTGAATTTCCCTTTGAAATGGAATGGGCCAAATTTAAAGCTTCACAAAGATGGCGCTGACTTTCATGTCAAATGTAACTCTATATATTTCTTACGTGCTGATGGACCCTTTGGCTTAGAAACAAATGAGGGGAATTTTTATTATTTTCATTGTCTTTATCCCTAACTTTAGCGGCAGTATATTATAATACTCTCCACCTTTCAGTTTGTATGTAGTCACAACTCCTAAACTGCTGGGTGGAAATTTGCAAAACCTTGTAGCCTTCTTGCCTTCTAATTACTATCTGGAATAGTGGTGTCATCTATGACTACTGCCTCTAGGATTCATCGGGAAGGTTTGCAAAAGGTCAAATGTACAACAATTTTAATTCCAATGACATTCTTCTACTTGTTTCTTAATTTTACCAAACTTAATATATGGAGTCTCAGCAGGAAGACACCTCATATATGTGACGGTTTTTGCATTTTGACATATTGGTCACAGTCTGGGGATTTGCGATAGCATGCTATTTGCATTGCTCCTGTTTGTTTGCTTTTTTTTTTTTTTTTTTTTTTTTTTTTTTTTTTTTTTTTACACCCTTGAATTAAAATCAGTAAGGTATTAACTGAAACTAAGAATACATTCAGTACCTAATACGATCTACAGCTGAAATGTTAAAGGTGAGTGAAAAATGAATAGATATTAAAAGGAGCGGGGTAGAATTTAACTTTAACAGGGTATTTATACATCCTCCTCCCCCTCCCTGGGCACTATTTACAGACCGAAGACGGATAACACATTTTTCAAAACAAACAAAAGTAAAGTGGCAGCTCAGGTCTCCTAAACAGATTGTGCTGATGTCCATGTCAGATGTTGATTAGTGTATAATTCTCAATGCCTTAGTAAAATACTAATAAGGGAATGATGTATATTAGACTTAAGTTGTATATTGGTCTGGAATTGTAACAATCTGTGCCATCAGCAAAACGGACGCGAGTAATTGTTTTTCGTTCCTAGAGATTAACAAAGCTACAAGTATTTGATAAATCAACGTCAATACTGTAATCTGGTAATAAAATATTAGCTTTCACAAGTGTTTATTTCATTTTAAACCTTTGAAAAAAGAAGTATAAAGCATTTTATATTGTTTCAATGCATACATTAGCGATAAGGTATCCAATAGCTGTAATTTTCTCTCACTGCCTTAAATCGGTATGTGAGATAAGTAAGGATAGAGACAAACGATAAAAAGCATAAGGTATTCAAACACTAGTAATATTGAAAATGAAAGAATGAATGACACAAAATACTAGTATATGAAAATTAAATTTAATACTTATTCAAATCGATCCTTCATTCGATTACCATTGTTGTTGAAAAATGTAAATCCTCCTGAAAGCACATTTCATTGTATCCATGCATGTTTACTCCAAAAGAACAACAAGCCTGCAAAATACTAGAACTATTGCTTCAAGCAATATTATTGTTGAAACACTATGTATATGCACCAATAACAGCAGGGTATTCAAGCTCACACTTCACTGATTTTCGGACAAAGCCACTGTATCAACATCGTGTCAATCAAATCTCATGGTACACACTTGTCGGTAAATAATCCCCAACTTGCAGAATTAAACAAGCCCAGCTTTCACAAAACTACTGATATTAGGTCCGATCTTTCAGTTATTTTCGCATGAGCTGCAATCATCCATTCAGCATGAATTGGCTTGATTACTGAAGTTGCAAAGTTCACTAATACATTAGTAACATCTTCCTTTTCAGTGACTGAGGCATGACGTGTATAGCATGCCAGTTATGGAAGTGTGATTTTAATTCTTCTTTGTCCTCTTTATTTATTGTCAAGTCTAGTGGTTGAAGTTGGTCTGTACATAAGGCAGGCACAAACAAAGGAGTGATTCAAATGCCTTTCAATTTAGTTAGCATCTTCGCACTTTGGTGGGCTCTAAACACATCAAATATTGCCACTGCCTGCTGATTGCATTGAGCAGGTGTACTTTAATAACCGACTGGCTTAGTGTTGTTGGCTCCGTCGGCTTCCTTTCATGTTGAGAACTCAAACGAAAACACTGTGTAAGTGACTGATCTTGACAGGTGTTTTGTTTGTGTTCATAGAGGTGGTGTTATTGTTTTAGTGTTGTTGGCTGCGTTGGCTTCCATTGAAGTTATTCACTTGGACGAAAAACACGGTGTAATTGGTGAACTTGTCAGGTCTTTGATTTGTGCTCATACATGTGGTAGTATTGTTGTAAACATTCAAGTGACTGCCGTTTGCGTTGGCATAGTTTTATTCTTTTGTATTCTGTATTTTGGGTATTTGTAGAGGTTAAACCGCAAAATTAAATACTTACTAATATGCACACTTTAAAAGGCAAAACCACGAATTTAAGTACCCACGAAAATGTCTTTTTTTCACAAAACAACGAAAATTGAGCTCTACGAAAATAAATGATACTACAGTAAGTGGCTGCAAATGCCACAGGTAGCATATTAGCTGGAATTTGTAAAGATATATAAAAATAGAAGACATAATCAAACTTTGTAATATGAGTAATTGGTTGAAAAAATGTCTCTGTAATATTTTTGTCCGGAATTTGTAAAGATATAAAATATAAGCAACGAAAAGGATATTTTATTTGTCTGCAATGTATAAAAATATACGACGAAGTAAACAACGCAAAGAGAGTTATTATTTTAATAAAATGTCACAGGTAGTATATTTATATGGAATTTATATAGATATAAGACAAAAGCAAACTAAGTAATACGAGTTATCACTTAAAAAGTGTCACAGGCAGTATACTTGTCTGGAATTTGTAAACATAAAAGACGTAAGCAAACTAATGGATACAAGTAATTGATTGACAAATATCACAAGTAGTATGTTTGTTTGGAATTTGCGAAGAGAGAAGACATCAACAAACTTGTGGATGCGAATGATTTGTTCAAATATGCCACATGCGGTACATTTGTCTGGAGTCTGTAAAAATATAAGACATAAGCACACTTAGGGATACTAGTAAAAGGCTGTCTCTTCGATATAAGCCTTGCCGCCTACCTTCACCGTCTCTTCCTTCCAATACTTCGTACATATTTACAGAGATATCGAATACAATTTCAAATTTTGGGGAATATTTTCACCGAACAGCTATTACACCAGAGGCAATATCTACCCAAATTGTATTTTGATTACTTATCTAAATGACAACCTGGTGTATTTAACACAGATTCCAGAGAATAAAGGAGACACACTATTGTCTGTATTATTGGACATCTGTGCATGATTTTGTTCTTAACACATTCAGGAAAATCTATGTATGAGCTTTGTCTGAGCGGCTGGTAACTATCTATATACAGTGTCAAGTACTCAATCCTATCAGCCATCCATTTTGCATTTTTGCTTATTTTCTGTCCAAATTTGGCATGTAAAATATTAATTAAACTTTTTATGACATTATCCATTTCAACACAGTAATTTATATTCATAGATCTTGTTCTGTGGTAAAAGTCTTTGTACTCATTTTTTTCTTTATCCTTGGCTAGTCCTTTTGTATATCTGCTCCTCCTTACGACAAGCTGTACTTCAAAAAAACAAAATTGTTAACCTTTCGAACGATTATATTTTTAAGTATGGTTCATGTTATTGGAAAATTCATACAAATATTGATAGTTGATACCGTGAACTTTGTACTCTTTTGCGTTTGTCCTAAATCAGTCTCTACATCTTTTCGTTACAATCTTGTTGAAATTTTGCTTATTCATACGTCTTTATTCTTTCGTTGTTTTTAGTCGTATCAATGGAACCTCTAATTTATTTTTCAAACTTCCCTTGGAACACGTAAATTAAGTATTGAAGTCTGCCTCACTGATTTATTTAGATAATACTTATTTATTATATATTTCACTACTAATTGTTTTTGTGTGTGTTGAATGGACAGAAAGAACAAAACATATCAATAATATTTGTATTTGTTTGAGTGGAAAGACAGCAAGAAGATAAAGAGCCATCAGAAGAATGGCTGATCTCCCATCCTACTGAAGGTATTACAAATATACTTGGCACGAGCCTTGCAAAAACCATTTGGCTTCTAAGTGTACACATGGGCAAGCCACAAATGATGTCTGATGATAATAAAGCCCACAGCAAACTAAAGTTATGTTGGAGAATCACTGTAGATGTGTGGTATTTGATGTGGGGGAGTGCATGCGTGCAGGCCAGTGTAAAAATATTTATTATGTGTAATCTGATTTCAAAATATATTTATGCTGTAGTCAAGATATTTCATGTCGTATGTTTCTCCTTTACATAAAAGTTATTCCAACCAGTCAGTATGAAGAAACCTACCTACGCGCATAAGCGCAACATTCATAAATTGGTTGGGGGGGGGGGGGGGAGCGGGCAGGCTTTCTACTTCCTGTTCAGTGCTATATCTTTCGACAAAAATAAGTTCGGAAAGATAAAAGGAAAAAATGCATTGAGCACAAATGTATCGTGAATATCTAATCTACTTTTGAGAACTCTCAGACCTTTGGTAATTTTATCACAGTCGTAAATTAATTTTCCTGATAGCAATGAGGGAACAGGGCCTATTTGGTTGACACTTTGTACTGATCGCTCTGAAACTATAGCTTTAGTTTCTGTCTTTTTGCTTTTTCGACTACAAATATTCATGCGTAGACAACTTCTATTTGAAAATAATAATAACTAATTCTGCATTTTCTCTCCTCTTATTCTTTTTAAGTTTAGTGTACGTTAACAACCAACAGGGAAGAAAGTACAATACGTTCAGCATACCCTTCATCTTTTATTCATTTCAAATATTTATGAAAATGAATATAATTTCTACACATTGAATTATGCCAAACCGTAAATAAAACCACTGTCAATTTACAAACATTCCCTTGCGGTAATAAACAAATTCTTAGTACATCTTTGAAAGTCTGCTGACAAGCTTCTTGCCACATTTCTGCAGGATTTATAGACTTTTTGACAATTTCATGACTACATTGTAGCCATACTACCTACACATTCCATAAATCATATTACAAACGTTAGAAACGGCGCGAGGGAAACACATTTTGACATGCACAAGGTCTTTTTCGGGGAACAATTAAATACATGCACAAAAGCGCTCCACACGCGTAGAACAATGTAATATTTGCATCATGCATATGTAGCAAAGAAACAACTTTCCAAAATAATTAAACTGTTAAAACAAGAGAGGAGAAAGTTAAATGGAATACGACATGTAGTGTAAACCCCAAACGAGATGCTAATATTGTACTTACTTCCGCACTTGCAAATATACTGGGGGATCTAAGGGGCTGTAATGATTCAACTTCATCCAAGTTTTCAGTCATAAAACATAATTGTGTGAGTTTACCTCCCACCCATCAACATCATTGAAACCCTAGCTATCCGATTACGCTGTAACACTCTTGCTAGCTTGCACGCAATGAAAGTCTACTACACTTCCACGTTTACCTGTTAATTTTGTTTAATAAATCACTTAAGGAGTCTCTCACATTGGTTTGAACATGAAAAATGTTTCATTTTAGGAGTGATTATTCATTAATGCATCTGTAGCTTACCCTATTGTGTCAAAACTTTTATTATGTTTTAAGAAGAGCTCCTCCTTTTGATGGATTGATGGATTGCAATCTCCATTTTTACTTTTTTCTTTTTACAATTTAAGATGATTAAAATTAAGAAGTTTGAGTACAATCTTTACGAGGACCAAGAATGGAAGGGAAAAAAAATGGTAAATGCTAAATTCAGTCCAGGTCGAATCCAACGCCTCGAAGATAAAATCCTTCCGTTCTTTAATTAAGGACGGATTCAGGTGTACGTCAATGATGCTATGTGGATATTTCGCAACGAACCTTTGTATTTGTTTCATGCGGTAACTTTGCCAGTCACACCGGATATGTTAGGGGGCAACCACCAGCAACAATAATATAACGTATGTACTAACTAAGACCCGTGGCTCCAAAAAGCCTACGATGTATTTGTATGAGTCCGCGGGCAGTATCTGCAACATTGTTTTTCGGACAAGGCTTTTGCAAAGTGTAGGATAATGATACTATAGGATTAAATGATCATGGTTGGGCATTTATCGAAAAGTAAATTGTACCCAATAACTCATAAAGTATAAGGCATTTATGCTCAGCTTTGTGAGTGATCATTTAATCGTTATAATACAAATTTGCCTCCTTTTGTCAATTCAGTGGATTCTGTCAAAAGAACATTTAATTTTAAGTAGCAAGTAGTTTTCTTTCATTAGGCTCTTCATACGGCCCCTGCATACCTAACTCCATCTTGTTGATTCAATAAATGTTGCTCAAAATCCTGACAGAGCAAGACAACAATACAATTTAAGATCTATTTCGAGGATTTAATTTATAACTGAGCACTAATTTCAAAAGATGTCTGGTTATACGTTACAGCTCTTTATAGTTACTAGATGGGATACATTTTTCCTGATATTGATCAACAATAACCCTTGTCAAAAGACCAGATCAATGTATGTGTATTGGAAACAAAAATCCATTTTTGCGCAGTCCATAACTTAAAGTTTTTATCCTTTTCTTCATTTCGTATTTCTTCCTTCATTTTTCAAAAGATGGAGCCACGTAACTGATTCATAGTGGTATAGATATATACACATGTATAGTTAGAACTCTTATTTTACTTCTACGGTGTCCATGATGTGTATATATCTTACCTCTAATGTGTGTAGATTTTACCTCTAGTGTGTCCAAGATATGTGCATGTTTTTATCTTTTTATGTTACTAATTTTGGGAAAATAATATTAAGGTCTGACTTACTCTACTAAATAATTTATATGTAGCCTAAAGCAGGTTAGCCAAAATTATGATGCTTGATTCATAGTCATCTCAGGTTCTGCATGCATGCTCTCTTTTTGTGTCATTTCTTTAATTTTCCTTCCTTGCTTTCATAGATAGATAGATTGAAATTGTTGGCTTTATCTTGTATATCTACCTATATAACATCGACTGCTTTATCTGGTGGCTTACCTAGTATTCATTTTCTAGCTATACAGTTATCTAGCGAGATATCTATTAGTATCTACAATATGAAATGGCATGTACCCTCAATGCATACAATTATAGGCAAATATCCGTCTCTTCGCTTGTCTCTGTCTGTCTATCCGTCTGTGTATTTGTTTTCATAAAGATACTTTTTATATTTATCAGCGGACAAAATTCTATTTTTGTGTATTTCATCTTAACCTGAATATTTTGCTGTTTCTTTTTATTTATTTTTTCCATTATTTATATTTGTCGCCAACAGTACTGACAATTTTTTTTTGTCTCCAGTTACGTTTCTTCTTTTACTTTCCGTAATTGTTCTTCGTTCCTTTCTTTCTTTCTTTCTTTCTTTCTTTCTAGCTGTCTGGCTGTTTTCCGTCTTACATTGTTCTCTACTCTTTCTTTTTTCTTTCTGTATGGATGTCTGGCTTTATCTTTCCTTAGTGTTTTTTTTTCCTTCGGTTTCTCTCTCTCTCTCTCTCTATTTGTCTCTTCGTTTCCTTTCTTTATATCTTCTTCCTTTCACTTTTATTGTTGTCTTTCTGTCTTCTTCCTATATGCATATTTCATTTTTTCTTTCTGTCGATCTCTCTTTTTTTTTCTTCTAGCATCAGTGCACAATAGCTGCAATATAGATATTTGATTTTATGTTGGTAAGGTCAGATAGATTTTCCAGCATTTGCTGTATTTTTCGATGTGTTGAAAATATGCAGTGCAAACTTAATGTGCACAACATCTGCGCGCATTTAGTTTTCATATACTGGGCATCAGTCAAGTATTTTGAAGAACTAGAAATGATTATATCCTGAATAAACGATTATTTTAAATAAAGGACGTGTTTAAGTTTGAAAATGTACAATATTCAACCTATCCCGTTATCACAAAACAAATTGACACAATAAAGATGCAGGAAGTCTTGTTTAAACAGATAATTTTGAATCAAGTCGTATTGATCTTATACAGGGAAACAAAAAAGAACAAAACATGATTATTGACAACCCTCAAACTATCCGAAGGTAACTGATAACGTTTCTCCTTTCACAATTTCCTGTTACGGTGGTCTGCTCATGTTTTTATGTGTACTGTATCCTCATAATGGGAAGTGGAGGCGTGGCCTCTATCCTGCTATGCCTGCTGTTCATCAGTGGGTGGGTGTACTGGTAAATCTAGCAGTTTAAATGAGCAGATAAGACGATATTACAGTTCCTACTGTGATGAACTGAAAGAACATAAAGAAGAAGAAATAAATACCAATATGAGGGAAAACGTTACCTTAGGTTGTTTTGGAACGAACTGAATGGACTCTCTCTCTCTCTCTCTTTCATGCACACACACACACACACGATTCGATATTTTAGTTAATAAGAGGCATAACGTTCGATGGCACATAGGGATTCATATATATATATATATATATATATATATATATATATATATATATATATATATATATACAGGCCAAGGACAAGTGGAATTTGAAGAATCTATTGGTTCATTAAGAAATAAATATGACTTGATATATTTTTGAGTAATATGTGCAAGAAGTTTTCAGTGGAAAAAGGGGACTCGGGTAAGATTTAAATTGGCATTGGGCGTAGGGCTATCCTGTTTTTCGAACACTGGATGTAAGGCAACTATCGATTAAACGTGAATTGGCCGAGGATGAAAGGGGGAGAGGGCATTTTGAGAACAAAAAAATCCGGCCTCACTAGCTGGGAAAAAAGCGTTGTGTTCAGCTCCACAATTAAGCTGGTGAAAATAATTTCCAGTCCTCCACAGGCAGCAAAAAAACAACATTCTGGCTCGGGGAAAAATCTCACCAACCCCCTTCTAAAAGATGATGAACATAATAAAGTTGCGGGAATGTGTAAAATAAATGCATTTCCAATGATTTATTATGGTATCGGAACCTGTGCGATTTTTCTTATTCCCATTATTCTGTGTGTCTGAGTTTTCTTAGTTCCGTTCGTTGCTTGTGAGATATTTGGTTTTTCTTAAGCTGAAAGTATGAAGTTCTTTTGATTTTTCTTGAAACCGGTAAAAGTAAGTCGCAAACAAGGTCAACGGAAATAAGTTAACCTAACGGTACGTTTTATCAGTGTGCATGACGGAATAGAATTAAACGTAATGTAAGTGGAAAGAAAGAGCGCGTACTGTTTATAATTATACTTTTCGCAAAGTGAACCAATGTCTTTCTTTCTAAACCTTGTGAAATTGTTCCAGCTCTTCCTTCTTTGCACTCAGGAATAATATTCAAGTATATGTGTCAGCTAAAAGTAATTAAACACGCCTTGGAGAACAAATATAATAATTAACATTTTATCAGCTTAGTTTACGAAAACAGTTGTACTGGAGAGAAAGAAAGATTAATGTGGTATAAATGAGGGTGTTTTAAGTGTGAATGATTGTTCCCTCCCTAAGGCTGCCTAAAAGCTCTTACCAGACCCTGTGGTCAAAACACTGGATGTGTCCAAGCTCTTACCAGGCACTGAAGTTTAGACACTGTATGTGTCCAAGCTCTTACCATACCCTGTGGTGAATTCACTTGATGTGCATGCAAATTGAACTAGTGCTTGTACTTAAAACATTTGGATCGTCTATAACTTCAATCAGAGTGAATTTAGAATCATTAGAGTTTTGAAATTATCTTCTCGTTAGCACTTCCACATACAAATACAATTGTGACAATACTGGCTGACTTTCATTTTTATTCCTAGTTTGGAGATTTAAGTTTGAGTTCCATTGTGCTCAGACAGTGTCGTAATTACGATGCCAGACGGTGTCGTACCTAAGATAACAGACAGTGTCGTACACACGGTAACATACAGTGTAGCAGCTACTATGCCAGATAGTGTATACACTACGAGACCAGACAGTGTAGCAGCTGTTGTAACTACGATGCCAGTCAGTATCACAACTACGATGTCAGGGAGTGTCACAACTACGATGCCAAATCTGTTTTTGTTTCAGAGGATGAAACGAGAAGAAAACTGGACAAGTGGAAATTGTTATAGATGCTTAGAATAAACTGCACACGCCAAATTGATCTAGATGGTAAATTTACAACACAAATTACTATTAATATACAAATACATCTGTAAACACTGTGTATTTACATTTTTTTCAAAGAATTTATCTGAACTGAAACAAGATAGAGTCATGGCATAAGCACTGATATAGCGTTCACTCTCTTCACTGATTAAAGCTATCACCAAAATAGGTCATACAGCTACAACTATCCCTTGCAAAATTAGTGTTTTAATTTATTTATACATATATATTATTTATTTATACATATATAAATAGTTCGTTATTTAAGTATGTGGTTGTAGGTGCATATACAACTTTGCATATGTGTAGGTTTGTACAATGTAGAGTCTTTATATTAATTCCTTCAATTTTTCCTTTTTCTTGTTTGAAAGGTTTTTAAAAGAGTGTAAAATTGATCAGAATGTGTTTTAATTTGCTGTGCACTCATTGACTGTTTTTCATTAAACGGCGATATATTGATTAAATATCCACTACAGATGTTGATCTCAAAGGCACACGATCTTTCCTTATTATGATATATTAATCCAGGAGAAAGTTTGCACAATTAATGATGTTATAATCAACAAATGCATCGAATTATAAGGAAAACACCGCTTGGATAAGCTAAAGAGAAGTTTAATTAGACCGTGTTCAGTAATTTAATTAGACTGTGTTCAATAACTATTTATAAGTATTAAGCCTGAAAAATAAATTTTGCTTAATGCTCAGACATAACTACATTTTGACACTTGCACTGGTTTCTCATACAAATAACATTATAGTGCCCTGTGTTTCAGAAAAGAAAGTATAATACTTTGCTCGTCTATCAAGGTCCAAAACTCTTTTACTTTTTAGACCAATTTCACTAAAACTTAAATGTCAGTTACAAAGAATCTATACAGATGAACCCTTTATAACTTTCAAATAATGGACAAACTTTTGTGATTATTTAAATGAGATTAAGTTCGTCTTAAAACAGCAGTATAAGCTCTCGGCGTTTTTTGTCCACTCCTGTGTTTTCACTCTCGTTGGTGCATTGCTATATCATTCGGGAGTTTCCAAATTCTGTAAGTATAAGTCCCTGTTTCAAATTGACTTGACAAATGCCACCTTTTATTTTTACTTCAAACAATTGGGTCATAGATATATCTGTGTGAGGTATGAGCAGATTTTTTCCTACAAATGCTTTGACGTGTTTTACCGCCACTGAGCACTGCTTCTGGGTATCATTTCATATTTTTAAATATTGTTCCAGTTTCATTTCTATTTCTTCTTCCATCACACTGTCTGCTTTTCGTTTAATCCCCTCCTCCTCATTACTCCTCCTTTCCTGATTTCCTCTCTTACTCCACTTATTCGTGCATAACTGAACATGCAACCAGATTGTTTAGATACCCGATAGATCAGACAGATTTTCCCGCGTTTTACAGGACGTTTTGATGCGTTGCATAAATGCAATTCAAACTATGAACGTGTACGTGCATTTTCCGTGTCCTTGAGACAGGGAAAAAAATGTCAGCGCCACAAGTGGTTCGTTTTTCAATTAGCAATTATTTCAGATAAATGGCTTCTTAAAGCGTGGAAATTTGCACAACAAATGTCATCCGTCCTGCTTTTTGAAAAAATAATTGACACGATAAATGTTTAGGGAGCCTTGTTTAAACACATTCATTACATCACACAAATCACATTCTTCAACTCTATAGAAGAAACACAGCATTATTGAAGTCCCCACGTCTGTATCTACCGGCAACTGATAACATTTGTAAATTTATTAACAATTCTTTCAAGGTTGCATTTCACAAAGATTAGGTGCTCCACGTCTCGGTGGGGTCTGTCCTCTCCATAGTTTTCTGGATAGAGATGATAGGGGTGTGATAGGGATTAGGTATTATATCCGTGTGAAGTTTGGGGATTTTGTTCTGACCTAGATATTGACACACTGTGAATGTACAATATAATAAACATGTACCAGGAGTGCATCGGAAAATATCCAGTTGCATTTTTTACTCAGATTATGAACTAATATCTTTAGCGATACATATCAAAATAAAGAATTCTAAATACTTATTGAAATTTTTGAAAAGTAACATATGTATTTTTTAAATAAAGTTATAAATATAAGTTTTAACTTGTATGTCACAACCGAACTGGTGTTCGTCATTATAAATTGAATTTAAATCACTTCGGATGGGCTATGTTCGGATAAGTCAGGAAGCATGCCATGGGTTATGTTTTGATTAATCAGGTAGCTTGAGATGGACTTTATCTGGATTAATCATGTAGCTTTTAATGGGCGTGATTGGTCATGTTTTGATTAATCAAGTAGCTTGGGATGGACTTTATCTGGATTAATCAGGTAGCTTTTAATGGGCGTCATTGGTCATGTTTTGATTAATCAAGTAGCTTGGGATGGACTTTATCTGGATTAATCAGGTATCTTTTAATGGGCGTCATTGGTCATGTTTTGATTAATCAAATAGCTTGGGATGGACTTTATCTGGATTAATCAGGTAGCTTTTAATGGGCGTGATTGGTCATGTTTTGATTAATCAAATGGCTTGGGATGCTTTATGCTTGGATGAATCAGGTATCTTGGGATGGGTTACGTTTATAGAAGTTTATGATATGATTTGAAAATAGAAACTCTATTCCAAATGCCAAGTATATATCCGTAGAAACAAACCATTCTTTCATGATCTAGCTATTGAACAAAGACGCCATTTGCAAATTGATATAATGAGTAAAAGATGTTTTATTTCATTCTTATTTGTGACACATACAGCAAAATGAGAGACATACATTACACGATATTGATGGAATCATGCTGATATCCCAAAACTCATGGACCTTCTTCATACCAAAAACAAAATATAAAAGAGTTGTGTAATTAATGTATATATCTATGTAAAGTGTTTAAAATTTGACGATGCATTGATTCGTTCATTTTCATATAAGCCCTTTTACGCACTATGTAATATGGTCATTTGACTCTTCATTCGGATCCGAGCATGGGTGGCAGGATTACATAGACACAATGCGGATATGACTTATTGCTTAAATTTATGAAAACTAATGCAAATGGACTCAAATGGATTGAAATAATACTAATATATTCTTATTTGAAAACATGATAAAAGATATATGAAAATTTTCTCAGTTTTTGAATTATTGAGCTTATATTATTAATCACCTTCACAGTTCCCATATGTATTAAACTTTTAACGGGTTATGGGTGTGAGCGGCAAAGGGAGTGGGAAAGGAAGAAAGAGTTCAAGATTTTTGTAAAATAAATTTGCTGGGCAAAATTGTATTTTTCAAGAAAGTACTGTCAATTTGTTTTGTAACTCAAGTTTTTTTAATAAAAAAAATATATTAAAACGCTTTCTTCATTTCAGTAGATCATGCACCAATGTTAAGCTTTAAGGACAACATATTAATCTCAACTTAAAATTATACATTTTATTTTCGTAATGGAGGATAACGACAATATAACGTTACAATAACAATATAACGTTATAACAATAGATAGTCCACATTCAATTACTTCCTTCGAACAGCTTATTTGCTATTTACGCAAATAATTGTTTATTTGAACTAATTCCATTTAGCTATGCAACATATACCCATACAGTCCATAGATAATTTGTAATTGACCTTTAAAATGTTAGGCAATGTTCATTGCAAACTTGTATATTAAAGCAACGTACAAGAGTTTTCAAACTGGATCTTTTCTCATGACCAAATTAGCTCTACTGTTATCCATGGTTTTATGGGCAGGAGTATGTTTCTGGCTGTAATAATATTTTGTTCAATCGGAGTTTATTCTTCAAAAAGTTTGAAAATTCTGAACATGATAGCGATGTTGAGTTTCAAATAATAGTTTTGGAACATCTATTGAATAAATGTTGACATTTTTACGAAGAGTTCACGTTCTAACATTAAATATGAATTATTGAAGAACGGCAAAGTCAGAGAATCTGAAACTATCAGCTCGGTGCAAATCATTTCGTCAAGTCCAAACTCTTAATAGCGCTATTACGGTACGCTTCAAACACCAGCTCACAATGCTTTGAGTAGGAATTACATCAAACGCACACGTGAATTCAAACAGCAGCTTCTGATTGGATGGATGCTGAGTGACGTAAATAGAAATAAGTAGACGCAGTTTACATCTTCCTTTACTCTTTACCAACTGTCCATTGCCTAGATTTCCCTATCGGAGTTACATCCCTTGTACTATACTCTCTACCTTTATGTCACCTTCACATTGACCTTCAACCTGACCTTAAGCCTGACCAAGGTCAAGTTATACAGAATTCTCAAATGCAAGATATACTTGAAGATGTGTATTCATTATGTCGAAAGACTTTTTTTAATACAAGAAAATTGCAATGTTTGCAATGTTTACATCAGGAATAAGTTTAGCGTATATATTGCAGGAAGTTATGGCCGTTCTTATAACATTTAAAAATGTGATCTAACTTTAATCCACACTCTTTCGATAGCACAAAAAAGATAAAGCGATTGTGTCTATTGCCAAAATACTACAATGAGGTATGGAACAAACTTTCTCGAAGGCAAGCAGTATTATATATTTCCTATAGTTTATGGTATCGACTCATTTTAATGTTCAAGCTATATTGTTGATATAAACATAATATTTCCGGTTCATGTGGTGTGTTTCATGAAAATTGATCAAACTGGTAAGTAGTATAGTCTGGATCATCCCCCTATACTACTCTCGCACAATTTCGTGGTGGAAAAGTTGAGAGTAATTTCCATAACACATACTAAAGAATCCCCACTGTAGTGTGGAAGATCGAAAAGCGACGCAAAGAACGGATATGGCAACTTCATCAAAATCAGTTCAACATTTCCAGTGATACTGTCAAACAAACGAAATTTATCATGAGTGATTGCAGATATTGCACGGCTGTCATGCTGACATTGTAACTGTAATGGCAATGCTCATAGTTTGAGGCAATACATATTCAAACTAAAATGAAAATGTTAGTTTTACTGCTCATCACAAAGTCGGACTGAAAGCAGATTCTTTTACATTCCAACTGCTCCTTTCTGTATAATGCAAGGGATATAACCGCTTTTAGACAATATAAGGTATATATACCTTGTGGCAATATATAAGTAGTAAGGGAAACAGCGGGTTTCAGCACAGTGGCTCTATTCTCGTTCGAAACTTTGCAGTCCCTTGCCGGGACCTCCGAGCTTCTCACTCAAATAGAAGCAACTGTGCTGAAACCACGCCATCTCCCTTACTACTGCGAGTAATTGTTTTGGGATGATTATTATATTAGTTTTAGATAAAATTTATTTTTAGATAAAAGTTGACTCTGATTTTAGTCTGTATTGGAAAACTGGATAGAGTCTGCGGTCGCAATCAGGTAAGTATTTACATATCAGTTTCTTCTCTATTCTTTACTGCCTCTGTAACCATATCAGGGATATTTTTAATACTGTCTATTGTTTCATTAAAATCTTTAGCTATTAGCTCAGTTAATTCTTTGAATATGGTATTAAGTTCTTTACGTTGATCTTCATCGTAATCATTATTTTTTACGTAGTTTAACACATCTTTTACTTTACTTAGTTGTTTTGTAAGACGAGTTATCTCAAATTCTATTAGATATTTTATTATGTTAGGAATCTCAATATTATGAATCACCTCTCGCAGATTACTCATTTTATATTTATATTATAGTTTTAGATAAAATTTAATTAAAGATTATATCAAGCACGTCATCATAAATTTCTTTACCATCCACATCTTCAAATCCAAATGCAAATGTGTTAATTCCGTCATAGCAAATTCGTTTATCATCAAAGTTACACAAACCAGATTTATTAATGACGTTTGTTTTGATGTTATTCTTGTCCGAGTTTATTGCTGTCATTGTAGTATGTTTATGCTCACCTCGCAACACGTTAAGGTAGTCGTCAAATGTTATTTTTTTGTTTACATTTGTTTTGACAATACCTTTAGCCTTTTTTCTTTATTTTGCTGTGTTCTTGTCGGAAGCCATACATTTTACTTCTGAGTCCAACAAATTCTGTAATAGGAGGGAAGTTTGTTTCGTCTTTAAATTTGCCAATCACTTTCTTCTTATTGTCGCATTTGAAAGGACTTTCTTTTGCGTAATTTGATAAGTCAAATAGCGACTTGTCATTGTAGATATCTTGGTACAAGTCATCTGTCTCAACGTGATAACAAAGTGAGTCTGTGTCGCTAAACAACAGTTCAGAATAAGGATACTTTTGTTTGAAGTAGTCGTAGCAAAATTGGTAGATCAACGTCTTTGACATATCTAGTATAGTTGAGCCAACATAAATCGGTTTGTTTAGTTTTAAATCTGTCTTGCGTTTGTGAGCTGCAACTAAGTTTTCTGTAAATATGTTCATTGACATAAATGTATCTTCATTAGCAACCTTGCTTCGTCTGTCAGGGTTATTAATAAGTTCAATATTCTTTCTCTTTCTGATGTTCTCCATCGCCTTGCCAAGCACAGAGTTATTCATAAGTTTGAAGAAGTCCTTTTCTGAATCTGTTGTTGCAGCTGTTCATTTGTTTGTGTTAAAGTCAATATAGTTTTTGAGCCAACAGGTTTGTCGAAATTTTAGTACGCTATGAACATAAGAAATTATAACACCGTGCTCTACAGCTTGCTTTAACGCGTAATGGTGTAAGACCTATCTTGTTTTGTTCATAAGATTCGAAATGAGCTTTTTCATTACATTTTTTCCAAAACCGTATTGCTTTTTTAGATTGACTTGTTCTGGAGAAAGCATGTCGTCTGTTATCAACAACTGCTCTGCACAAAACGGGTACTCGTTATGTAACTTATGTAGGTTGTTAGGATAAATTAAGTCCACTTCAACGAAATACCCTACGTCTTTAAATCTATCTGGCATAGGTTGACTCATAGCCAAATCGTAAAGATTATATGTACAATGATATATAATATAACTTGACGGCTTATTAGGATCATACGCTTGAAGATATTTGTTGTTTGCGATCGCGTGTTTCTTTGTTATAACGCTGATGCCGCCTCGTATTGATTTTTCTATGAAGTAAAACATATCAGGGTCTGTCAACAATTTTAGTTCGACTTGTGTTAGTTTTAGAGCAGCGTCCCAAGGCAAAAAAGGAAACGAGTAATACCATCAGGGGTCGAGTTTATAATAGTTTAAGCAGGTAGAACTAAATTCTTCAATGATATCTGCCAGTAATAAAACATCTGTTGTAAGATATAAGTCGTGATAATCTCCAAGTGTCTTGCAATTAAACGTGCTATAAATCTTTTGCGCGTGGTTGTAGTCTTTGTCTGATAAGTCTTCCAGCTTTAGTTTAGAATAAAATTGTTCTTTTGGTGGAAGAAGTGTTGCATTAAACCTGTCCCAGCTGTCTATATATTCGTAAGGATAAATGCCTTTTTGTTTTAAGATATTACTGTCTGAACCAAAGTGCTCTTCTAAATAATGAAATTTACTGCAGCCGCTGACTAATGTCTCAAGTGCAGCAGGTTTAAACTGCAGGCTGTCAATAAATCTAAGATTACCTAATGTCACAGACATATATTTTTCTGGTGTATTTGCTATGCAATCTATTCTCTTGTTACGCAAATCAGGATTATCAAAAGCTTTAACAATTATATGTGCGTCATATCCTCGAAAATTATGTAGTATTACAGGAACAAACTTTGGGCATTTAAAATGTAAGTTGCATTTGTCATGTGCTGGACCGCGATAATCTCCTGTGATGTGACAATGATCTTTAACCTTACCTGATGTAATTATTTGATTACAAATATGACAGATATCTGATGTTTCAAATTTAAACTTTTGTTTGTCAGACAGCAGGTTTAGTTTTTTAGGATACTTGTACATTTTTTGTATCTCATCTGCCTCAACAACTAAGTTTTCTAAAATCCAACTTGGATCTACAGCACACACTACTTTGTATGCAACTCCGCAGGGAACGTGTCGTTGTACTTATGTCGTTGAAGATATATCTGGGTCATTAGATACAGTTGAAACTGGCTCAAGTATAGATTCGAAGTCTGTGTAAATAACAAAAGTTATTTTAAGTTGGTGGTCGTAGTGTGTAAACTTTAATGTTTCTTTTCCTTTTTCATGTAGTGTTACTCTTTGCATCCTTTCTTCAGTAACACCAAATACATTTATGCTGATGTTATTAAGTTTTCCGAACTTTGATATTTGAATTTCGTCAACTGGAAATCTAATACCTGTAAATTTTAGTTTATTTTCATACTTTTTATATTGAGATACTCTGTTTGGATTTTTATCTGGTGTATATAATGTTGATAACACTGCCCACATAAAACACTTGTTGTCGCTATTTTTAACGTTTATTAAACACCTGCTATTATTAATTCGTTTATGGTAGCTCTACATAAGAACTGCCTCGTAGTGGACTAAATTTATGTGTGTGAAATATAATAGATTGTATCTATCTCCTGTAGTATCCAGGCTGAACCTGATGATACGTACTCGGCTATTTTCTGATCAAGCTCATTATAAATTAACTTTGTTATTATTTTGTTTAGGTCTGAACCAAGAAGAACTATTTTTTACTTTGATGAAATATAAGCTTCGATTTCCTGTTTGTCTTTGCTTGTTTGTGGCTGTGTAAATATAACTTTATGCTGCACTAAGATTTTGAGTCCGATATGCTTGTCTCGCTCGCGAATTATTGTCGGAGATATCGTATTGTACAACTCTGCCGGAGTTACTGTCACTGTATTTTGTGGTAGATTAACTTGTCAAGAAGTATCAAAACCTGCAAAAGCTGGCGCAATCTTTTTGACTTGGGCTGATTTCCGCATTGCCATTATATTTAATATGCTATTTTGTTTCTCTAATTAGGTATACATCAAATTAGAGATACAAAAACACTATAGTATAACAAATGGAAAATATACCCGAGTATGAAGAACTTAATGAACTTCATTCTCATCCCGAGTGTGATGGATTTTATGGAGCAATGACAGGTAAAGTTTCTTGTGATTATGGGGTTAATCCTGAAATTATAAAAACACCAGCAGGTTATAAAATGCTAAGTGAAGGTCAGGAAATGTTTGTAAAAGATTTTATTTATACTTGTTTTGTTGGACCTATCCCACCTGGGCAAAGAGTATATTATGTTAATGGTTTTGTTACAGATAATACTATTTATAATTTAGGGCTGCAGGACGAGTTTCAACCTCATCCCGTTTACTATAATTACGAAGCAAATGACGAAGGTATTATCAGACACAGAAAATAAAAAATGTTGTTGGTAGTATGAACAATATGGGTTACTTGAAAATTAGAGTTAGTGATCAAAAATTCTTACTCTCGCATAGATTTATTTACGAAGTCTTTAACGGGGTTATTTCACCAGGTTTGTGATAGACCATATTAATAGAATCAAAACAGACAACAGGCTTGAAAATCTAGATTTAGTTACTTCAAGATAAAATAGTAGACGAGGTAATGGCGGAGCAATTAATTTTGGACCGGCTAGGTCAGTAATGTCAATAGATCTTTACAAAAAAAATACGCCGAAGGTTTGATTCTATGACAGAAGCAGCAAGGTATTTTAATATTCATCCTCGAACTATAAAATGCATTGCTGATGGAGTTACAAAATCTGCTTTTTCAAAAAGGTTAGAACTTAGAATAACATTTGAGTATATTTAACTTGTCTTTATTATTCGAATAAGATCTGCTATTTTAATACAAGAGTCGCACCAGTTTATTATTGTATCTACGTCCCACTCGACTAATATCTTGCCGTGCTCATTGTACGACTTTAGTTCTTCTTGTGTTAGCAACACTTTATTGTTGTCTGCTCCAGATGTATCGCTTTCCTTGTTTATACCAATAACAACACTGCCTGCAATTCTCGGTGTTGTAAAACAATAACGTATTGCTTTTTCAAGATCTCCAATATTTTCTATATAACCTGTAGATTGATATCTTATTGTCATTTTATGCTTTAGGCTGACATAATTTTGTGAATTCTGCATTTGGAACGCAGTGCTGGTAATAATTTACAACATCATCTTTTGTAAATCTAGACCAGACTTTCTTGTGTTGTTGTAACAGTAATAGCTCATGCGCCGTCAGCATTATATTTATAAGATCTGGTAACTCTATTTTCAGAAATATATCTTCGACTTCTTTGTTTTTTAAGATATTTTTCATTGCTTCTTCAAGAGTAAATTTGTTTATGATTACTGCAGTTGTTTTACAACATTTTTCAGATATTTTATTTTTTTATTTTACATATTTTTTAGTATGTCGCATACCTCTGCAGAGGTCATACATAACATAAAATCAAGTTCTTATAACGCGAAGTATCACGAGGCTAAAAAAATAAAAAAGTTAAATTTTACAACAGAAGAACACGAACAGTTTCAAAAAAAACTTAAACCTTTTTTAAATGACAGGCATCACTCGACGTTGAGGTGTTTTAAACGGACTAAATCGTCTCAGTTCTTCTTTGGATAAATCCACTAAACTTTGTAACACGCCGGGTCTCTCTTGGACTTTGGTTTTTAGGGAGGGCACATTTTTTGCGGCAGCCGCAGTGGCCAGATCAGACGAAGTCGATGGCCCCGGATTGGTGACTTTCGAAATGGGTTTCCATTTTTGAATCAAATTAGGAAACACTTGTCTTAAGTCCGGTTTGGCAGGCATCATGACGAAGGGCGAAGACGAAGAAGTGAACGGAGGAGAAGGAGACACCGTCGCTGCCTCTTGTTGCTTTCGGGAGTACGTTTGCGTCCTAGCAGCAGTACCTCTCTTTTGGGTAGCAGATGTGGTTGGTTTTTTCTTGGAAGGGCTTTTCTTTTTCTTCTTCTTAGGGGTTTTCTTCTTAGGGCTTTTCTTTTTGGTTTTGGTTCTGGTTTGGGCATTAGGATCCCATTTCAAAAGTGAACGAATCATGACCCCTCCTAAAGAACCGCTACCACCAGGGGTTAAAATGATTTGTTTTTTAGTGCGTGGATCGTTTCTAGATCGGCCAGTTGTGACAACGCCACTTTATGTTTTTGAAAAAAACGTTGGGTTTGATGAGGGATGTGAATGATGCCTTGCAGTAATGGACGTACCGTCAAAGTAAACCATCGTAACACTTTTTTGAGACTAGCTTCTAACAAATGGGCACGGACTTGTGCATTTATTTTGCGACTGAAGCCATTCAAGGCACGAATCAATTTGGCATGAGGATGAGATTGAAAGGAAGTCATATCGAAGACTGTGAGAAAGAAATGACGCGGTGGAAGTTTTTATAGTTTTTTTCTTTCAGAGAATGACTGAAGGGGACGTGTAAATGACAGGACCTCCTTCTTGACACCAATGTTGAAACAATTGGGTACGAAATCTCAAACAGTCGGGAGTGGTAGGTTTTAAATCTTGAGTGAATACGCATGAGGTGTTTGAGTGGCATCGTCGTACGCATAATTCAGCCATGGAGTGCCTAACTGTTTGGCTAACACTTGCACTTGAGATTTGTCTCTGGGGCTTTAAAACAAGACCACGTACGTAATGAGCGTTGAGACTGATGGTACGATGGTCTTTACTTTGTTGAAATAAATTTTGAGTAATATAAATGATGCTGGCATTACGATGATATCCTTTTCGTGTAAACCAAAGTTTAATTTCTTCTTCGTCTTCTCCTAACATGTCATCGAAGATGATCAGATGTGTTTGACTCACGTCAGACACGATCTCATCGTCTTCGCGAGGTATGCCTTCCACAAACGAAATGGCTTCTCCTTGACTTTCACGAAGTAACGTGTAAGACGATTGCCACTCTTTGTAACACCACACGATACGTTGATGAGGACGATCCAACACATGAGATTTGTGTTCGATCAAACGTTTGACATATTCGGTTTTGCCTGAACGACTCGGTCCAGCAATCAACATGTTAAAGGATGGCGTAGATACAAAGTTTCCCAACTTGGACGATCTAACTTTTATTCAATCACTTTGATCACAGAAGAAGAAGAGGCAGACGAGGCAGAGGAAGAAGATGCAGCATGACTGAGGTAGGAAGAATTTTGAGAAGAATACGAAAGACACAAGACATTGTATACGTTTCATACACGTTGAATGTTTTTTCAAAACAACAAGCAAAAACATATTTACAAGTAATGAAGTACGAAAACGCATACAGCAAAAATGGTGAGATACAACAATAAGGCCACCACTAAAAGAATCAAAGTTCTGTATAAACAAGTCAATGTACAACAACCACACACTGGATGAATAGGTGTCCTTCGAATGGAGTGCACACGCACTGGTGGTATTCTAGTCTCTGTGGTGGTGGAATAATGAAATGTCTCTGACGGAAAGGTGGATTGTTCCTCATGTGTTTCTAGGGGTACGACGACTGTGTAGTCCTCTTTTTCTTCTTGAGGTTCGAGTGTTTCTAGGGGTACGACGACTGTGTAGTCCTCTTTTTCTTCTTGAGGTTCGAGTGTCATGGTGAACTTGGGTTTCAAGTGGTCCACTTCTTTTTGTCTTGGAAAATTAGTGACGCGCCAGGTCCTTGGCAAAGTCTACCACTTCTTGTAGCCAAGCATCGAAACCAACACTTTTCCAGTCACCTACATCTTTCCAATTGTAAAGTTGTTGGTGTAACCAACTAGCGATGCACACTTCTTGAAACGTATGAAGGGTAGAAAAAGTTTGACTAATGTAATCTTCACACGGAGGTACACAACAAGTGTTCATCACGAGTCTCAACACTTTGAGCACAATTTGTCTTTCGTGTGCCGATAAAAAGCGTGAATGGTCATGTTTTTGGTGGTATGTACCGTTCATCAAAATAGTCCAGCACAAACACTGTTCCTCCAAAATAGTCCACAACGAATGTCCTGGAAAACGAACTCCAAGAAAAGTAGTCACTAACACACACACGGCAAAGCGTCCAAAATTTAGTGGAAACAGTTCCTGTATCAGGTGTCTATAATCCTCTACGGTCTGAACACGATCGTTGAGTTCCTTCCACGGAATACGTTTCACAAGTGAAGACCACGGTCCTAGCATGGTTGGCTTTTATATCCAGGTTCCCAAAGTTGGTATCTTTTGTGATAGTCTACTCCACAACACCTGTGATAGTTTCTCCCCAGAATCAGTCTTCATATACTGTGGAAGTAGCAATAGCTTACAAATCGAGGAATGACTTTGAGTTTGCGTTTCACTTGTATCTTGACCAATTCTCTGTAAATGCGTTCTCGCAGCTCCAAAGGCAAGCCACGAATATGCTCTTGTAAAGTGTCCGACATGGGTTACTGCTTAGGACCGACCAAAGGTAGTTACTGACAGCGCGGAGACCATCTGGCATGTTCCAAGTAAGCCGAGTCTTTAGGCTCCCAATATTGAAGTCTCACACCGCAACTGAAACACTGGACTTTGCCGCATTCTCCCAAGTAGATAAATCCAGCTCTGGCTACTTCTTTGGGAGTAGGTCCTTGCAGATATTTAGGCTACTTATCTTTGAACATCTATAGTCGACTTTCAAAGTCGGAATAGCCAGCCAAAGCCACAGTCAGCGTCAATTCTTTGCCCACGTAGGGATGGCATACGCAGGTATGGACAAGTTAAGCATCCCCAATAAAAAAGAAAGGGCGTCCTGCATCGCTAGTGGGGCGGTAAGGCACACGCACGGCATCGCATTATATGGTCCCAGAGGAGGAGCAACAAGGTTGTGCTGCATCGCTGATGTCAAAGCGTACGGCATCCGTCTCGTCGCATGGCACCGCATCGCACTCCAGGTCGTGATCGCACTTGGAGTTCACAGTAGGTTCCTCGCTCGGTGGCTGTGTCGAGTTCGGGAGCATCGATGCCTGTGCACTGGTCTCTTTATTGAAGTTCCGCGTGATTTTCTCACTTGGTGGGTGGGTGACATGTGTATTCATCTTCTTCTTTTATTCTCTTCTTGCTCTGTCAACATTGCTAGTCCTAATGAATGGTTTGTCTTGGAACTGGTCCCTTATTTATACTGAAGATCGGCGTGTCCGTACGGCAAAGTGGTTTGGTCTGGAAGTCTCACTCGATTCTGGTACACAATTTGGTAACTTTTTCTACAGGACGACTGACGATTTGGTGATTGGGTAACCGTACGATCTTGTGAGGTTCAAAAGTTTTCACTCGAAAGTCTTGAACTTGTCCAGATAGCAAATCATTTTTCAAAACCTCAAACTTTACCACTTGGCTGGTTCGATAGTTCAGGGTTAATCCTTTGACTTTGCATTTGGTGTGAAGTTGGCCTTGTCGGTCTCGGTATCGGTACCCGTAAGTGTTAGGGCCACCGCTGGCAAAACTCAGGATCGTCTCTTGAGGGTGCTCGTCCGTCCAGGTTCCTAACCGATCTCCTTCGATGGTAGGGTGTGGGCAACCAGGGCGATGGATATACATACAACTGTCGGTGTCAAAGTACAGGACACGATCTCCCAACACTTCTAAAGCCTCGTCGTACAATTTCAAGCGAGCATGGGCTGTCACGTAGGCTGCAATGACCACGTTGCTAAAGTCGTCGGGGTGTACAAATTTGGATTCTTCTTCGTAATTGACTAAGATCAAATCACGGACGATTTATACGTGTTTGACTAGTTTACTTTTGTCGTCCACCAGTTGAAAGTAGCAACTGGGATCTGCCAAGTATTCCGTCTTGGGCAACATCGTACGTTGTGCCATTTTTCCCCGCAAACAATTCAACATGACTTAGGCAAACGATCTTCTTCCTTCGTTCTTTTCTACGTCTTCCAAAGTGATGCCTTCTACGGCACGGTACTGTTCTTTGAATTGGACTTGGTCTTCTGGAGTCTGATACCAAGAGGGATAGCCGCTGGCTTCTTGTTTGAGTTTTATAAATTGGTTGACGTACGCTGAGAAAATGCCTGGATTGGAGGCGTCATCCTTTAGGTATTGTGCTGTGGTAGGAAAGTGCCAGACCTCTACACTTTCAACAAGCGGTATCCCCGATCCAGAACCCGAAACAATTCGGCGCTGACCCACGTCCCTGTCAAAGCGCGTTCTTCCTCCGTGTGGTGACAGTGGTGATCTTGGTTACATGTTTCGGCACACGTACGGCATAAAGGAAACATCAGTTTTCCTTGGTAATGATGAGGTAAGATAGGATGGTATAAGTCGATCGGGGGTAAGACTTTGTATTTGATCAATCCTTCGTAGTGACGAATGTTTTCCACGTCGATGTGTTCTGTCAAGATTTCAGGGTGTCCGGTAGGGAATCGTTTGTATTTGCACACCCAAGGATACAACGAACATACGTCGATGTATTTGATTTCTTCTCCTCTTGATTCGTCTACGTCGTACAGCAAGCGTGTTGCATTGGTTCGTCCTCCAAACAAACTGTGGCGCGGGTCTAAAGGTTCGATGTCGGCCACGTAATAACTTTCGGCAATACGTTTAAATTCAGAATCGGTTTTAAAACGTCGATCGTACTCGTGTTCCCACATTCTACCACATGGTATCCTTGACTTTCTAACTTCAGACGTCGTTGGTAAGTGCGTTCGTACAACTCTTCCATGGTGGAATCTGAAAAAGGACTTTTCAGGTGTCGTTGAGGAAAACAGGTAGGGCATCCGTGAAATAAGCATCCCTAAAATTCGTACACCGTCTGAGGGTTTTCTAAATCCCAACCATCCACTGAAAGACTTCCACTTTCTTTTCTCCTCCTCCGTTTCTGGCATATTGTATCCATTTGTCTTCCTTTTGGCAAAAATAATGGAGCCAACGCAAAGCTTTGGCTGAGTGTTGACGACTGGCAAAGAGAGACGTGTTAAGATCTATGATGGCGAGTTCAATATCGGGCATGAAGTTTTTGGTGTACACTAAGGTACAGGCTTTGGGTAGGGTGCACGCTTCCTTCAAAGGATCGACTTCTCCGTGATCTAGAAATAATTGTCTAAACTTTCCACAGCAACGGCGTAAAATGTTCACATCAGATCGGCAATACCTGAGCATTTCTTCTTGAAAGTCAAACGGTTCTGGCTCGTGAGCATGGTACCAAACATGAAATGCTTCTCGGTGTTCGGTGTGCATACCGTCGTGGTCGTAATAGTGAACGTCAGGCAAATGCGGTAGCGCAACGTATTGATTGGCTTCGGTATTGATGAGTATGGCAAATATTCTTTGGCCATTTCTGTCATAACAAATGTTTTAGGAATTCGACTCAAAGGCATGGCCAAATAACTCATAGAATCTTTGAATTGGACTTGTCCCACTTGGATGTAGATGAGTTTGGCTCCGTTCATGGTGACTTTGGGGCATTCGGAACCTTGCTGTGAATAATATGTTAGAAAAAACTGTCCATGGTATCCTGCGAAATTCTCAGCCATGACGGTAGCATGGCGATGACAGGTTCCGTAACGTTGAATGTCCTCTTCGCTCCAAGTGTCGTCAGTAGGGTCTAAATCCATTGAGCAAACTCGGGCAAAGTGTTGGGGGCATGAAAAAAAATTTCACGTCCTCCTGGAATCCTACTACAATGAGGACAGTGAACATGGATAGGTTCTTGGATGCACTTATCACAAGCTTGATGAGCAACGCAGAAATTTGGAATGTGAATCCCCGTCTCTTGTATGCATTCAAAATCGAAAAAGATGAAATCCACTTGGGTCTTGTTCTGATCACTCTTTAATTCTTTCTTCAGTGTATTGTCGTACTTTTGAATGAAACATTGATGATCAAAATCCACGATCTGGTCACAAATGCGGCATCTTTTCTTACCGACGCAAACGTGATTCTTGGGGTCGTTGGTTTGAATCAGGTGTTCACACGTGGAACACAATTTCAATAAATCACAAGCGCTCTTTTGCTGGTGAACTTGTGTTCTGCGATGTTGTTCGTAACAAGAGGGGCTGACAAAGGTTCGTCGACACGTCGAGCAATGCACGTGTTTTTCAGGAAGGCATGGCTTGGCAGCTAAACAGCCCCGACATCTCTCTCCGCAATGAATGTGTTTCTCCCGACTGTTAAATCATTGGTATCATTTCTCGCAGTAGTAAGAGTATCCCAGAAATCCTGTGATACTGGTGATGGCATCGAAATGTTCTTGATGATAATAGACGTGAATGTATTTTCCTTCGGGAAAATCGGGTCCTCGAAACAGCAGAGAAATGCGAACTTCTTGAGTGTGTACTTTCAAGGTGTAGCGAGGAGCCAAGACGTCTTGAAGTTGTTGCATTTGAGAAATGCCACACACGGTGTCTTTCCATATCCCTGCTTGTCGTAACAGGAGTTCTGCTTCGTTTCGTTGTTTGGCTCTGTCCGATTGTCGAATGCTCTTCCAGGCTCTTTTCCATTCTGCTGTCTCATTTTTGTCGGCATACGTTTGCCCCACCACGATGGCACGGGCCAAGCACATCTGGTCCTGAGAATTGTCGATTTGGACGACACTGTGTTTGGTACTGCGAAGGTCATCCACCAGTAACACTTTCCTGCTTCGTCCGCTACCTCGAGGAGGGGATACATGAGTCATTTGAAGTGTGTCTTTTCTATCGGTGATGGTAAACTTTTCATTGGATTCTTGAACGTGTTCTGTTGTGGTCATGAATTTGGCTGGTGTTAATTCTGCCGGGGTACTGAACTCGATCCAGACAGGAGACTTCAAACTGTCGTGATGGATGGACAGTCTCAATCGATCGTCCTCTTTGGCTCTGCATTGTTGTTTCAAGTTCTGTAACACAGAATCGAATAAATGGGTAATAAACCCTGCAGCTTTCTCGGGAGGTACTTCGGACTTAATGTCTTTGAAGTGGACGGTGTAAGTGTAAGCCGTGGTTCGAAATTTTCTGGAGGTCACTTTTTGCGTCTCACGAATACGATAGTAATTTTCGGGAGCCACGGTACGACTTTCTTGGTGAGGGGTGGTGAATTTTTTGGGTTTCGTAGAAGGTGTAGTTTCAGGCTCACTCATCTCCTTTTGAAATTGCTGGCATGAACTTGAGCTAGCACTTCAGCGAGCGGTGTTTCAGGCGGCACGGAAAGTCTCAGTCGTCGTGGCCTCTTCGTTTCTTCTTCTTCTTCTGTTTTCTCATGGATTGGGCGTGATCTTTTCGTCTTGATGTCTTACTTGAATCTGATTCAGTTTAACACAGGCTCTCTCCCTATATATAGAGAGACCTTCCAACCCTCAGAATCACTATTCGTTATTCAACTTTCAAACAGCGAAGATGGAAGAGTCAAGAAAACAGATTGCTTTTCTGGTCAGAGATTAGCAGACAGTCCTTCGAAAGTATACCAGTAAGACTCAGGACTACTCCTCTTCTCGAGATAAAGGTCAAGATACTTGCTATATCTGCCAAGGGAAAAGACATTGGGACCCAGAATGTCCACAACGTCAAAGTAAAGGAAAAGAAAAGAGAAACAAAGGAAAGATATTTGCGATCATTGTCAAGAAAAAGGACATTGGTCTTCAGAGTGTCCTAAGAAACAAGAGAACCCACAAGAGAGGGAGGAATCAGAGGGCTCTTCAACCCCAGAAGAAGAAGAAGAAGAAGAACTCATCCCCGTCGTCAAGAAAGGCAAGAAAGCTAGACGACTGGAAGACAGTGAAGAAGAAAAAAAAAACCTTGATCCATGTGAAGAAATTCAACACCAAGAGAGACAGGCAGTGAACGATGAACTTTAAGTGTTGTGTTATGTTCATTGTGATTTTAAAAAAAAGAGAATATACCAGAATGGAAAAAAGTAAGTGTCTTTTTTTTTTTTTTTTTTGTTTAGAGTATGAACGCACGCACGCACGCACTCTTACACAAACCAAGGATGGGATTTAAAGTTTTACTTGATTTTGGCAATTGGATTATTTCTTTTCTAAGAAATGTAGGTGGCCCTGAAAAGGACCGTTGGGGTGTTTGTTTAAAAAACAAACTTATGGACTGGACATGATCAGCTTCAACTCTCTCAATCCCTATTCCTCCTCCTGCTGCTGCTGCGTTGGTGGTAGTAGCAGTAGTAGTGAATGGTGGTGGTGGTGGTGGTTGTGGTGGTGGTGGTAGCATCTCAGTTGTAGTAGTAGTGATGGATTGAGAATGTTTCGCTCGTGATGGTCTCTTTCTCTTGGGTTGTGTTCAATAAATCTGATACATGTTTCTCAGATTCTTTAACTCATCTAAAATGTCTTGTAACAAACTCACCGTTTTGTTTTCCTCACTCCCTTCCTTCTGTCCTTCACACTTCTCCTCTTCTAACGTTTTTATTTCTTCTTCTTGCTTTCTTCTTTCTTCTTCTTGCTGAAGAAAGGCTTCTTCGGCTTCTCTCTGACGCTGTAAAAAAATTCCAATTATTCTTGTTGCCTCTTTTTTAAATCGTCGATGACAGGCAAATATGGTGGTACAGCAGCAGTGGTGGTGGTTTCAGGCAAATATTCTTGAGAGGAGGACAGAAAATCCACAAAATCTAAATTAAAATCTTCGGGTTGAAAGTTCACCACTGCATTCGCTGCCGTCGTCGTACTCTCCCTCCGAACATAAGAACTTTCCATCTTCGCAGGCTCACCCCAATACATGGTCTTCGTAGTATCCGTCATACTTATGCCGTCCAAGGTAAAACCCTACGAACACTGTGATGCCTTTATATTTAAGATGACGTCACCCCCCTGCTCTCTTCCGATTGGAAGAAAAAGTTACCCTGATGTAACGCGCTTTTGGATTGGTAGTTCATTTCGATCCGTTTCGATCCTCTCTTAGGATATATATATACCACCGCTTGTGTCATAGAGCTTCATCGGTTCTCAAGACTAGAAGATGTATACCTCAGTTGAATCTTCCACCATCGTATTGGGAATGTTATTCAACCCAGACTTCCCGATGTACGTCAAAAAGATTCATGGGCCATTGCCAAGATGACAGATACAGCGATATGGAAAAGACGAATCTATATCGAAAGACAAGGCTGTCTGAAGCGAGTCCTTCTCTACAGACCTGAAGTCCGTTGAAGCTTAAGAAGAAGAAGACCCTCCATGAGATGTCCACTGTGAACTTGGTTGACACCACTCCAACGGCCCTTTTCCAGGCCACCCACTTTTCTAGAAAAGATTATAATCCAAAAATTGCCTACTCCACTATTTGTGTGTTTTGGTGTATGTATCTATTCCCGTACGGGTCTCAAGTGCCCCACGCCTGTTCATTTCCCCTTAAGGCTCAAGTGCCCCCCTTCCATGTTCATTTTCCCTTGAGGCTGTAGAGGTCCCCCATGTTCATTTTCCCTTGAGGCTGTAGAGGCCCCCCATGTTCATTTCCCCTTGAAGCTATAGTGCCCCCCTCCACGTAAATTTCCCCTTGAGGCTGTATAGGCCCCCCTTGAGGCTATTTACCCCCCCCATTACTACTACTGTTTCTGTTTATTATCAGGAATACATGAGAGTCTACACAAATCATACTGTTTATTCCTACAAATACAGGAGTTATACTGTTTAATATTGGGAATACATGCGAGTCATGCTGTTTATTCTTAGGAATGCATGAGAGTTATTGTTTATTACTAGAAATACATGAGTAATACTGTTTATTCCTTACAATACAGGAGTTGTACTGTTTATAACTAGGAATACATGAGAATCACACTATTTATTATTAGGAATACATGAGAGTCTTTGTTTATTAATAGAAATACATGAGTCATACTGTTTATTCCTACAAATACATGAGTTGTAATGTTTATTACTTGGAATACACGAGAATCATACTATTTATTATTAGGAATACACGAGAGTCATTGTTTATTACTAGAAATACATGAGTCATACTGTTTATTCCTACAAATACTGTTTATTACTAGGAATACATGAGAATCATACTATTTATTACTTGTAATACATGAGGGTCGTACTGTATATTACATGAAATACAAGAGAGTCATGGTGTTTATTATATGAAATACAAGAGAGTTGTGCTGTTTATTACATGGAACACAAGAGAGTTATGCTGTTTATTACATGGAATACAAGAGTGTCATGCTGTTTATTACATGAAATACAAGAGAGTCATGCTGTTTATTACATGGAATACAAGAGAGTTATGCTGTTTATTACATGGAATACAAGAGTGTCATGCTGTTTGTTACATAAATACAAGAGAGTCATGCTGTTTATTACATGGAATACAAGAGAGTTATGCTGTTTATTACATGAAATACAAGAGAGTCATGCTGTTTATTACATGGAATACAAGAGAGTCGTGCTGTTTATTGCTAGGAATACATGAGAGCCCTATTATTTATTACTTGGAATACATGAGTCATAATTTGTATTACTATTAATACATGAGTCATACTGTTTATTACTAGGAATACATGAGTCATAATTTGTATTACTATTAATACACGAGTCATACTGTTTATTACTATGAATACATGCGAGTCATAATTTGTAGTACTATTAATACCCGAGTCATACTGTTTATTACTAGGAATACATGAGTCATAATTTGTATTACTATTAATACCCGAGTCATACTGTTTAGTACTAGGAATACATGAGTCATAATTTGTATTACTATTAATACACGAGTCATACTGTTTATTACTAGGAATACATGAGTTATAATTTGTATTACTATTAATACACGAGTCATACTGTTTATTACTATGAATACATGAGAGTCATAATTTGTATTACTATTAATACACAAGTCATACTGTCTGTTACTAGGAATACATGACGGCATTACTATTTATTTCTTGGAATACATGAGTCATACCATTTATATTTATTACTATAAATACATGAGTCGTACTCGTGTAGAGTTCATGTTTGCTGGAATTTAGATGCATCATGTGAAACTGTCTTTTATAGTAATACACAGTTTAATTTTGCAACAAAAGTGTAACAGTAACTATATGGTTGGATTGTTTTGTAATAAAAATATATTAGTATCTGTATTGTTGTCTTGTTATAGTTTCAGTGATGTAAGATTTCTTATGTAATGTATGAGAAGCAATAATGCGCTGGCTAATTTACTGTCCTGAAACCAGTTGTATTGCATATATATTGTACATGTCATCAGGTTAATTAGTCATAATAAATAAAAGTATAAATTCAAAATGTTTATTAGTTTTCACTTTGTTCTAAAGTTATCTATTTTTATTTGCTTTTCTACCATTTTTTCATCCAGTCTATCAAAATATTTTTCTTTGAAATTTAAATTAATATTGCTTGCTTTATCCAGATATATAATATATAATATATCTGGTGCTTGGTGAAAGAAAATGTAATATCATACAGTGTACACCCCCCCCCAAATTGGCTGATTGATAATTTTAATTAATTCATAGTTGACAGTGCACATGATCATTGTGCTCATAAAGTAGCATTATTGGTTTCAACTTTTAAGCACTGATATTTACTGTTATGTCAAAACTCTATACATCATTTTATCGAAGTAATGGTTATCATATGATCTGTACAACCCGTAGAGTGACTTATTTTGACATAACCTTTTATTGTCTGAAAGACATCAAAATCTCTTCAATTAATTTAATTGAAAACCGACCGAGAATTTTAATAGCTCAGTTGGTAGAGCATTGGACATTAAACACAATTCATAGATCAACTTGATGATTTTGGTGTTGCACACAGCATGACATCGGGGTCATTAATGCACATTTTTGTATTGGAATATAACAAAATAAATAAATATTCCAGAAAAAGAAGTTTTTTTATTCTTACATGAGCAAAGTATATTCAGTTACGGACACCAAAGCTTATTGCAGTGCGTACAAATATCATTTAGTGAATTTTGACCGTTTTTCCTACATATTACAATTGTCATTTGTACAGTACACATTCTTAAACGTGAGCCATAAGGTGGCGCACATTGTTATGTTGTATCATGTGTCTCTTCCCCATTTCATTTTCAAATAATAAATCCAAGCTATGCACCATCGACCATTACGAAACTTTGCAAGCAGTTTGCAATTGGGGGGAAGAAAGCATTAAAGGTCAAAGTAACAAGGAATAAAAGAAGAAAAACTGTTGTGCTTGCATTTGAGACAAGGAAGATTCCTATGCACTTTTTGCTCAAAGGTAAAGGTCACGGGGACTGAAGGAAGGGAAAACAATTTTTTTTAAAATTACGTAAATTATGTACCACATGCCTTGAGTAAAATTTTTAGATCACTTGCTTTTGAGACAAGGAAGACTGGTTGATTTCGGAGATAAAGGTCAAAGATCAAGGTCAGAGGGACTCGTGTAAGGAAAACGGTTTCCGACAAGTAACTCTAGTCCTATGCCGGAAACTGAGACCAAACTCTGTGGATGGCTTTCACTTGAGACAAGAAAGGCACCTATCGATTTTGTGGTTAACATGTCAATGGTCAAGGTCGTCGAGAATGACAGAAGAAAAAAAGTTTCCGCAAAACAGCGTTATATGGCAGGTATATAATGAACCGTTTAAGCAGTGGCTGTGCGAGGGTTCGAGGTGCCCGTTGGCAATGTTCCTTAGTGGTGCCACTACCGAGGCGCCTGGGGGAAAATTTGTCTTTAGTGGAGTCACCACTTAGCTACATAAAACAGTTTTTATGTCGGTTGCCAACCTCCCTCCTCCCCACCCCCCTGGCCAAAAAATACATTTTGTGAAGAATTGCCCCGTTACACTAAGGTGAAGGTAAAATACTATGAAAATTCCATCTGTAAAACAAGAATATAGCTCCCGATGGCGTCCCCCTTCGCCTGGCGCCCGGGGTAATTCCCCCCTCCCTTGTGCCACCAGTGCATTTAAGGTACTCTGGTTCTTAATAGGTAACCCTACTGACAGCGACAATCTTGCAGGTAATTTTGCGTCAATGGTTAGAACTAGCCTCACTGAAAAACTTAAACCATTATACTCCGATTTCAGTTACTTTTATAGACCCTCCTATCCGTCAATTTTCTTCACAAAAACACAGGCCACTAACCCTCAAAATTTTATGAAAAACAGTAGCACTGAAGTCCATCCAAACTAATACTTTATCCAATTTTTGATACTAAGTGCGAGGCTCGATTAGCTATTGATTGCTTTGTATCCCCAGCTCACGTGCCGTCCAGTAATTTAGATAAGATAAAGTCAGTTATTACAACACACACATGTTTAATGATCGAATATTCTAATCGAGCTGTCCTAACTATTAGTTCATATTTTAAATTTTACGTATTTTTAAGTAATAGGTGGGCGCCAGCAACTGATTGTATACCCCAAAACTTACAAATGTATTTCCCATTATTGACGAAGTACACTGGACTGAGATCATACTCCAAATTAAACAGGCCACTAACCCTCTAAATTTCATGAAAAACAATAACGCTGAAGGCAATCCAAACTAATACTTCATCCAGTTTTCTTGGCGGATTTATTTCCAAGTATTGACGAAACGCACTACACCAAGTTCTTACTCCAGCCTGTTCGAGATGGTTTACTATTGACCCGTTAGTAGTATACGGGGAGTGTTGAGGGTCGTGAGGGGACTCTATGGGGTCCTACGGGATTTTAACGTTGCGGGGACTCTATAGGGTCGTGGGGGTCTCTATAGGGTCAAAAATGAAAACATTTATAGGGTCGTGAGGGGACTCTATGGGGTCCTACGAGAAATTAACATTGGGGGGCCTCTACAGGGTCCTATGGGATTTTAACATGGGGGCCTCGACAGGTACCAACGGGAATTTATCATAGCGGGGGTACTTGGGGTACAAAAGGAATTTTAGCATACCGTATGTAGTGACGAATACAACGTCATCTACCATCAAAACTGGGGTGGGGTGTTTTGATAGTAGATGACGTTGTATTCGTCACTACATACGGTATGCTAAAATTCCTTTTGGGGACATGGCAATCATGGAATATAATTAATCTTTCTTGAAAAATGGGTGGTCCTGATAAGGACCGTTGGATGTTTTGTTGAAGAGTTCATCTAGAGGAGGTGTGGGCACCTCTCAGGCTTTGCCCTGCACGCAGAACAACTTCCCCTCCATGTTTTGAAACTCATACATTTGTTGTTATTTTTCAAAAGAAATGGAGGGTCGTTTGTTTCCGGATCCCAATTTTCTTTATTGGCGTCCTGCTCCTCCATCATCCAATGTGGTTTAATAGGGATCTTCTTCTCCCTCTCCTCCTCCTCCTTCTTCTCTAGGTCTTGGAGAAAGTGCCACGCCACCTCTAAATGAACTCTAACTTGTCTGATCGTTTCTTGTTTATTCATGTTTGTTGAATAAAGGGGATAGCTCAAGTGTGAAGGTGTTGTTTTAATATACTAGAAGCGCGGACGTGAAGGAAAACTTCCCTTACACCTAAAAAACATCACCCCACTACCCCGCGTCTGACGTCATTCGTTTGACGTCATTCTAGGCTTCGCGGATTTTGCACTCCATCACCCCTTACTCTAAAAGCGCGGACCTAAAAGAAACTACTTTTGATAAAAATCAAACACACACCATACCAACCATATTTTTTTATAAACCAAACACACATCACAAACATACAATCCATATTTTTTTATATATTTTTTTATATTAAACTTTCACACACCACACATACATTTTTTTTTTACTTTTTTAAATTTTTTTTTATATTCAACACACGCCACAAACATACAAAGGGAAAAGTTTTTTTTTGTTGGGTGGGCTATCACAAACAAACAAACAAACAAACAAACATACAAACATATATATGGCAATTTGAGAGTAGTGATCTTTTCTAGAGATTTGGGGGTGGCCCTTAAAAGGACCGTTGGGTTTAAGAAGTTATGTTGTTTTTTTAACTTCTTAGGGGTGAAGTAGCAGCAGTGGTAGCAGCTAGAGCAGGGCGGCCACGTTTAGCATTGGGTCGCACAGCTTTAAGACAGGCAGGTCTCTTTCGGGTGAAAGAGAAGGCAAATTCTTCACAGTCAGTCTTTCAACTTACTTCGCCGTCAGGTAGTTTGTTAGACTGCATAAGTTGTTGTTGCTGTTGCTGTTGTTGTTGTCTTTGCTGTTGTTGTTGTTGTTGCTGCTGCTGTAGTCGTTGTCCCACCTCCCATTCTGTTCTTTCCCGAAGTATTTCTTCTCTCAGGACCTCTTCTACTAGATCATGCGCCATTTAAATGAACGTCATCGCCTTTCTCTCCGGGTGGGTTTCCATCAAATGATTCTTCACCCTCTGAATCTTTACCGTAGCTTCATTCAGCTTTGTAATCTTGGTTGCTGCCATCTTCTTTTTTTTGGAACTGTTGAGATCTTGACGAGTCAACGAGAATGACTACACTGGCCAACGCACCGCTTTATATGCTTAACGCGCGGACGCAATGGAAAACATGGTAAGGTTTCAGATCGACAGTGAGATAACAGATAGAGGAAAAAAATAAGTAAGATTTTTTTAGATCGATAGAAAGAGAGATAGAACATAATTATTTTTTTTTAAATTCAATAAAAAACCACACAACACCATTTTTTTTCAACAATAACCATTTTTTTTTTTAATTAACAATAATCATTCTAACATAAAATACTAACAATTCAACAATAATTTTTTAAACAGGAACATATTTACAAGGTTGACAACGTTGGGGTGGTAAACTAAACCTCCACCTTTCTACATCGACATCATTCTGATTGACATTACGCTTGTGAGCTAAAGACAAGAGATAACCAAAATGTTCACAAAACCATCGTTGTACTTTAGCATCGTTTTTAGCATAGTCACTATTAAACCAAGTCAGTAAATGTTCTAAGGAATATCCAAGACTTCGGTGATGAAGAAAATGTACACAATATTGTCCACACACCATGGAATCCGATCCTTGCAATCGAACATTATTGAATCGAGTCGAGACGGCATTTCTTCTCATAAAGTCGATGATGTCCTTTTCCAAAGGAGGTAATCCATAAGAATCAAAATATTCCAAACAGTGAGCGTTGGGAAAGTACACGGCAACCCAATGGGTTCCTGGTAGATGACTGTCGTCGGTATTGATGACATAGGCATGAACGTCTTTCGGTTTACGATGAGGTAGTTCATCTTTAGCACACACCACAGGATTCCAAGAAGAAGTGTAGGAACTGTGAGTCAATAGGTAATGAAGTTCCCTGGTATCCATTTTCTTCTTCTTTTTTGTCTTCAATGGAAATAATAGGTCACCAATTCACACCTGACTTTATGCTTGAATTGATCTGTCTAGTAATTCCACGAATATTCACGTCGGATAGTTTCTGCACTCTGTTGAATGAGTCCTTCGATTCGTCTGATCTCTAGATAATCAAGTGGAGGAAAAGAAGAAGTCTGTAAGACTTTATACCACTGTTTCAACACGTGTTCATCTGAGATTTGGGACCAGGCCGTTTCCAAATATTCATCCAATTTTTCTTCACCTGTCAACATCATACATTTGTCGTGTTGTATCTGACTGGGATGATCGTTTTGACATCCATAACATTGTTCTTTAATCAGGCTGTTAATTCTTTCAGTCAATTCCTGAGCATAACAGGACACTAACTGTTTTTCTTGTTCTAGCCATCGACAAGCCATAAATCCAGTAAACACAGGAACTGAATTGTTTTCTTCTTTTTTAGGTTCTGAACGAATGACTTCGTCATCATCATCATCCTTTGTGGTAGTTTGTGACTGTTGAATAACTTCACAAAATCCCTCATCTATCTCCATAAGTTCTTCTTCGTGCTGCATCTTTTTTTTCTTTTCTTCTAATAGTCTAGAATTACTTCTCTCAAACTGTTGATATCTAGAGTATTATCAAATTCTGCAAACAAGACGACGTTCACTGTCTCGGCTAGAGGAGCTGTAAACTGAAGTTCCACTCGAAGGGGGCCTGATTTTATAGGGTGGAAATGTCCTTCTTCGCTGCCTTGGTCCGGAGTGAAATCAAATCCCCACAAGGCATACCCTCCTGCATTATCGTCGTACGAAATGCCGTGGCTGGTGTTGGTGCCTAACTGTCCTGTGGCTTCATACAGGGTCAAGTAAGATCGTAAGTAATTTTTTACGTTGGCGCCAAAGTCAGATTCAAAAGGTCTGGTACACAAGGTCTTGCCATCTCGACTGACTTCTATCTTGGAGATATTAAAGTGCTGAAACTGGAACGGATTCTGATCGTGGACTCCGTTGAAGGCTGAATTTCTGACCATACCAATCAGCAAGCGTTTGGGGAGCTGTCCTTGGAAGACGTGATCTTCGACTATGGATCGGAGTCCAGAGGCCACAGTAAAGGTTTTCACTTCCACACGTCTAAGAGGATACTTAGCAGTGGTTCTGCTCAAGGTTTGACTGATGTCGTTGGCCACTTTCGGTAAGACTTCTACACGTCGCACGTAAAGTTTGGCTTCTTGGATGACAGTTTTCCACTCGTTAGCAAAAGCCATCAAATGGAAAGCGGTACTACTGCGATTCAGTCTCAGGCGTACATCTACTCCGTTCAAAAATTACTTGTCTTGCAACCACATGTCCAAATGCAAACGATCCATCAATTCTAAACTGTGCCCTCTGATTTTCTTTCGACGGTCGTTAAATCCCACATTGTGCGGCTCTGCTGGAGTTATTCTTGCATTAGCAAAATCAATACCATCAATCCTCGCCGGTTCTGACACCTGTGTGTTGTCGAACAATGTCGGAGTGTCAGGTTTCCAGACCACTGAAGCATCCAGATGAGTGTTCTTGGCTTCTTTTCCATACGTCAAGAGATTTTCCAAGTAAGCACGGTAAGGGTAAGTATCCAAACTGCTGCTGACCAGTTTGTTATTCAAGTACAAATCTATTCCACTGAACAAGGAATGCACGAAATTATTGACGGGAGCTACTCTGGAATCGCCATCAGGAAGGCTGCTGTCCGCCGTTTTGATCACTTTGAGTTTCAGGTACAAGTAGCTGTCATTCAGATCGATGTAATCTTCGGTTTGTCCTTTGATTTCAAATTCGATAGGAGCTGAATCCGACAAAGACGATACAGGATGAAATTCTACCCATTGGGATTCTTGCATCGTCATCATGGTGGGAGGCATGGTAAACATATCCAGTTCTGACTTGGTACATTCGCAAGAATCTCGGTGCATCATTTTCAATGGTTTTTAATAATCAAACACGTCTAATTCTCTGACGGTTCTTTTTCTTTTCTTATTCTTTTTGGAACTGCCGTGTGTTCTTTTATGAACTTTGAAAGGATTTCGATGTTGTCGTCGTCTCTTTCTGCCTTGTCCTTGCTGTGAAGTAATGCCAGAGCCTGAAGCGTCAAGCGTATTTATAGGATTTTCTCGGAGACCTAAAAGATCTTTACCAGTGTTCATCAACACATTTTTGCCTGCTCTCATAAAGACTTCTTTAGGATTTTGTTTGTCGGTGAGGACGTTTTGCAAAAATTATTTTCCTTGTGTCAAAGCAGCATCTTTTAAGGCATGAAATCCTCGACTCACCATCGGTTTCAAAATAGGAGCTACCGTCCGAAAAGCTAATCTTAACATATCTCCTAAACTATGTCCTCGTTGTCGAGCCACTCCTCGGTACACTGGATACATTTTTTTTGGGGAGGTTACAAGACGTTAGAGAACCTTTTTTCGAAAATGTAGTTTCACCGTGACTTTTCCTTTGTCAATGAATGGTACACTTTGTCCCAAATCTCCTTTTATACTAATGTTGACACTGTCAAAATATGATTTACTGACTGAAAGATAATGAGGGTGTACAAATTCACGGTGAACGTGAAACGTGTTTCCACCTTCTTCGTACGCACCAGCATCAGTATTTACTTTGAAAGGAATGACTCTCAGTAAGGGTGCAGCTGTGTGTCCCACCACGCTGTACTCTATCACATCGGAGTACACAAACATTAAATTCAGTCCAATGTTCACTTCGATAGGGGTGCGAAAAGTATCTGCGAATTCTATGTTGGTTGAAACTTTTCGATTGGTATACTCTTTATTTCCACCCAAAATAGCATACAACCCAGGAGAAAATTCAATGGTCATGAATCTTCTCTCCTGCTCGGGTATACCTTTTTCTTTAGCAGTTTTGTCGCTGATGACATCACCATCTGGGTCTACCATATAAAATGTCATGTTGAAACGGCGTGCCACATTATTGAAACTGACACGTAAAATTTTTCGGTTATTGTTTAAGGCTTTGCCAAATTGACCATCAATTATGGACTCAATAGTGTCCACCAAATGTCCAGAACTAAAGTAATACCCCGTAGGAATTCTCAGGGTATACTGACCGAAGACCTTTTTGTTTCATCTGAGACCTTTTTGAATGATCCCTTCATGTCAGGATTATTTTTGTCTCCTTCCCAGATTTTAGGATCATTTTTTTCCAAGTCATCTTGTACTTTTTTGTTCAAGATTTCCACAATGATTGTGTTTTGACCTTTGTTGATGTTCATGATTTGCGTAGGATGAATGATTTCTACCAAACTGACTTCCCAATGAGCATCGTGATCCAATTGAATGTATTGAGGTAATTTGGTCGTGAAACAACATAAAGTGTTGTTGGGAAACACATCCATGGAACTGTCACTAGGCAAAGTTAAATAAAATTGGTCATTCATAGTTCTAAGGTGGTTCTGGTCTCCGAGGAGTCACTCAAGTGAACAGAAGAATGATGTTCAAAGGGTTCTAAAAGAGAATTGGTATTATGGTGACTGGACGAAGAAGAAGAAGGTGGACAGGCGTTGGTCGTACTCCCGTGGTGGTGACTGTTGTCCGTTGTTGTCGTAAATTTCAAAGAGGGACTAGGTAAAAGAAAACCGATGCAACTGCTAAGTAAAATGGTCCACAATTGTTTGTCTCCTTGTTGCAAACTCAAATTGGCAATGGCTGCTCCGATGACACAATACACTACAAAAATTTGGCAGAAAAAGACGATTTGATTTTTAGGCACACGTTCTCCGCACCACACCCAAAGCGGTTGTTTTTGTAATTCTTGAAGAGAAGAACTCTGCGAAGGAGTCGTTGAAGTCGTGGCTGCTGTGTTGAATGGCATGTTGTTGGGTTACTTCTTTTTCTTTTTATAGTCGACGACTTGAGAAGCAGCAATCCAAGAATCAAAACTAGGAGGATATCCTTTCCAACGTACTTTGACTTCTTCTACTCGACGTTTGCCTACTTTGCGTGTTCTTTGTTCGAGAATGCTTTCGATGTCGTACAAGGCGTCTTCTTTTTTGGTCACTCGTTGTAACTCAGGCAAGTAAAATGTTCCTTTGAGTACTTCACCGTGCATGTCTTCCAATTTATAGACGGGAGGATCACGACCACGGACGGGGGTAGTGACACGAAACAATTCGATGGTCCAGTTGGGTAAATAACCTTTGTCAAAAGTACTTTTGGTTTTTCCGATGCGAACCCAATCTCCCGTCTTTAACTCCAACAAGTTTTTCTTCTTCTTTTTTTTCTGGGGTGAACCAAACAATTTATCAAACACGGTCACTTCGTTTTTAGGGCTGACCTCTTCGGGGGCACATCCGATGCTACGATGGTACGATTGATTGTACGCTTTGACCAAACGGGGTAACACGTCCATGTACTTGAGAGTATGTTGATGTGTAAAATATTTCCACATGCGTTCTTTCAAAGTTCTTTGAAAACGTTCCACGATACTGGCTTTGGTTTCAGGATTTTCGGTAGTAAAAAAATGAATTTGTCTTTGCTTCAATTCTTTTTGAAAAGCTTGATTTAGAAATTCTGTGCCTTTGTCAGTTTGCCATCGTAAAGGTTGGCGTCCACTTTGTTTCAAGACCAATTTTAAGGCACGTACCAATTCGGTACTGCTTTTAGAAGTCAAAGGCACGACCCAAGCAAATTTGGAAAACACGTCGATGACACAAAACAAATATTTGTGACCACGATTTTAAGTGGCCAAATGAGAGACGTCGGCTAAATCGGCTTGCCATTGATGATCGATGCCTTCCACTTGAGTTGTACTTCTAGAAAATTTACGTCGAATGGGTTTGTGTAACGTGTACGTCGATTGTTCTTGTAACCATCGTCGTACTTCGGGTAAACGTACACTTTTCAATTTACTTTTAGCAGCTCGATATAATTTTTGAACTCCTCCGTAGCCAGCAGCATGACCAGGATTGTAATAAATGGTGGCTAAAAGTTTCTCCATGATTCCCTCAAGAATAAGTCAACCAAATACCAATGCTGTTTTCTTCGTGGGGTATCTTTTTAGATTGCTTACGTGTCCGACGTGCCACTGGTGTAAAAGAAGATGTTGTTTGAACAGGGGTCATTGGTTCTGTTTTGACTTCTGACTTCACTTCTTTCTTTTTCTTTTCTGAGGGTAATGGGGTTGACAACATCTTTTTTATCCAACCCGGTGTGGCTAACTTTTTTTCTTTTTAAGAGTAGGTGGAGTTGGTAATTCTTCTTCTTCTTCTTCTTCTTCTTCTTCTTTTTCTTCTTTTACTGTCATTCCTGTGCCGGTGTCTGTTTTAGTGGTCACTTAAGGTTCGCTTTTCATCAGGGTCTTAAAATCTCTCAGAGTGGGTGGAGCTGTTTCGTCGACTGCTTTTTGGCGAAAGAGTTGTAGACGTTGTAAAAGATGACCGTACCGTTGCGATTTTTCTGTTTCTGACAAATTGCTTCGTTCCATCAGGGATTGTAATTCTTGTTGTAACTGGGACATCTCGTTGAGATTAGGATTGGGTGGTAAATGAGGTATCCGTTGTTCGTTCCAACGATGAAATTCCATCCATCGTTTGTAAGGTACTAAAGTTAGTTTTCGTCCTTCCATTTCATCCAAAGGTACCAAAAAGGTGTGGTCTTTTCAGAGAAGGGTGGTCCTTTTTATCTTCTTTTTTTTTGGTTATCGCATGACACCTCCTAAAAGCGGTCCAGCAATCGTTCCTAACAAAGGAGGTGCTATTTTTAACAACGGTCCTAACAACATAGGTAGAAATCCTCCTCGTTGCACCAACATTTTTTTCTTTTGTTGAAGAGGTATTTTCTTTTTCACCATTTGACAAAGAACGTTCCGATGTTTCCCTAATTTTTGTTTTTGTATCTTGGACAAAGGTACCGTTCCTTTCAAAACGTTCAAACAACATTCACACACGGTGTCGATGATTTCTTTGGGGGCTGTTTGAATGAGGTGTTTTCGCATGGGAGGATTGGATTTGGTCAAGACAGACAAGACATCCCAATGTTTGGCCAGACGAGGTGGAAGTCGTCCTTTTTTGGTGGCTTTACTTTTCTTCTTTTTTTGGTGGTGGTGGTGTGCATGCACGTTTTGGAGTCATCTTTTTTTAGTAGGGTAGAAAACAAGTCTGAAGTCTCTGGTACCCTTCTAATTTATACTGGAACACGTCTCCACTGATTGTCTGCACGACGTACCATGTTCATGACAGGCCTCACTCGACGTTGAGGTGTTTTCAAGGGACTAAATCGTCTCAATTCTTCTTTGGATAAATCCACTAAACTTTGTAAGATACCGGTTCTTTCTTGGACTTTGGTTTTAGGGGACGGCACTTTGTTGGTAGCGGCTACCATAGCCAAATCAGCTGAAGTCGAGGGTCCCGAAGTGGTCACTTTCGAAATAGGTTTCCATTTTTGCATCAAATTAGGAAACACGGATCTTAAGTCTGGTTTGGCAGGCATCATCGTAAAGGGTGGTGAAGAAGATAAAGATGAAGATGTGGACGCAAAAGGAGACCTCGTCATTGGGGACTATTGTGATGGTGATGGCAATGGTGGTGGTGTTTTGCGGGTGTACGTTTTCGTCCTGGCCGCAGTACCTCTCTTACGGCGGGTGCTAGTGGTAGTTGTGGTAGGTGTTGTTTTCTTCTTCTTGGCACGACTTTTCTTTTTCTGGTGGGTGACTTTCTTCTTTTTCTTGGTGGTTTTATTCTTTGGACTTTTCTTCTTTTTAGGAGTTTTGGATTTTTTGGCTTGGATATTAGGATCCCATTTCAAAAGGGAACGAATCATGACCCCTCCTAAAGAACCACTTCCACCAGGAGTCAAAATGATTTGTTTTTTTAGTCCGTGAATCGATTCTAGGATCGGCTAGTTGTGACAATGCCCCTTTATGTTTTTGAAAAAAACGTTGAGTTTGATGAGGGATGTGAATGATGCCTTGCAGTAATTGACATTCGTCAAAGTAAACCATCGTAACACTTCTTTAAGACTCGCTTCTAACAAATGAGCACGGACTTGTGCATTTTTTTCACGACTGATACCATGCAAGGCACGAATCAATTTAGCCGAAGGATGAGCTTGAAAGGAAGTCATCTCAAAAGAGTGTGAGACAGAAATGACGTGGTGGTTGTTTTTATAGTTTTTTTTAAAAATTGGCTGAAGGGGACGTGTAAATGACAGGACCACCTTCTTGACCCCAAGGGTGAAACAATTGGGCACGAAATCTCAAATAGTCAGGAGTGGTGTGTTTTAAGTCGATGAGTAAATACTCGTGAGGGGTTTGAGTGGCATCGTCGTTCGCATAATTGAGCCAAGGAGCGCCTAACTGTTTGGCTAACACTTGTACTTGAGATTTGTCTCTGGGGCTTTTAAACAAGACCACGTAATGTGCGTTCAGACTAATGGTCCGATGGGCTTTACTTTGTTGAAATAAATTTTGAGTAATGTAGACAATACTAGCATTACGATGGTGCCCTTTTCGTGTAAACCAAAGTTTAATTTCTTCTTCGTCTTCTCCTAACATGTCATCAAAAATAACCAAATGGGTTTGACTCACGTCAGACACGATTCCATCGTCTTCGTGAGGAATACCATCCACAAATGAAATGGTTTCTCCTTGACTTTCTTTCAATAACGTGTAAGACGATTGCCACTCTTTGTAACACCACACGATACGCTGAGGTGGACGATCGAACAAATCAGCTTTTTGTTCGATCAAACGTTTGACAAATTCGGTTTTACCTGAACCACTCGGTGACGCAATCAACCTGTTAAATGGATGGCGCAGATACAAAGCATTCCAACTTTGACGATCTAACTTTTCGTCAATCACTTTGACCACAGAAGAGGAGGTAGAAGAGGTAGACGAGGTAGAAGAAAATGATGTAGCCATGACTGAGGTAAGAAGATTTTTGAGAAGAAGACAAAAGACCCAAGACATTTTATATGTTTCATACACGTTTATTTTTAAAAAAAAAACCAAAAAAAAAAACCAACACGACAAAAAACATATTTTACAAGTCATTAAAGCGAACGAGTGATAAAATAGCAAAGTAAAATGATCAGGTACACGATTAAGGCTCCCACTAAAAGAATCAAAGTGTCATAGAAACAAGTCAATGTACAACATTCTGGTCTCCTAGAAAAAATGGAAGACCTAGGCACTGCTTGGGGTGGTATTCTTCTGGTTGTCTTTGTTTTTGAATGCTCTGACCGTAGCGGTAAGGAAGGGTTGTGTTCCTCAGGAGGTATTTGAACAACGGTGGTGTGGTCATCTTTCTTTACTGTTGTGTCAGGTTCTTCTTTTTCTTCTTTCAGGGTTTCCCATTGAGGTTCCCATTTTTTCACTTTTAGACTCTTATGAACATGTTGCCAAATCTTTGGCAACCTGAGCCACTTCTTGTAGCCAAGCATGGAAACCAAGGTTTCTCCAGGGTCGTACATCTTTCCAATTGGAAAGTTGTTGGTGTAACTCACTAGCAAAACACACTTCTTGAAAATGTTTTATAGACAGATAAAGTGTGACGAATGTCTTCTTCACATGGAGGTTCCTCACTGATTTTTATTACCACTCTCAACGCTTTAAGTACAATTTGTCTTTCGTGTACTGATAAAATCAAGTTTTTATAATCTTCTTCTTCTACTAAGTCCGAAGAAGAACAAAGGGTCATATTGTTTTTTTGAACTCAACAAATTAGTCCAAAACAACCACGGGTCCTCCAAAATAATCCAAGGTAAACACTTGTCCTCAAAAATATTCCACAACGAATGTCCTGGAAATCGAATTCCAAGATAAGCAGTCACTAAGACACACACTGCATAGCGTCCAAAATTCAATGGAAACAGTTCTTGTATCAAGTCTTTTTAATCCTCTAAAGTCTGAACACGATCGTTGACTTCCTTCCACGGAATTCGTTTCACGAGTGACGAGTAGAGCCCAGACATACCGGTACATGATAGGGGTCGATGGCTAAGGTAGGTATCTTGGGTGGCATGTTTTTATAGCCAGGCTCCCAAGGTTGGTACCATTTGAGAAAGTCTCCGTGAACGTAGCTATTGCAATAGACGTTTCCCAGAATCAGTCTTCTATGACTTTGGAAGTAAGCATAGTGTACAGCTCGAGAAATGACTTTGAGTTTACGTTTCACTTGGATCTTGACAAACTCTTGGTAAATCATTTGGCGCACTTCCAAAGGCAAGCCACGAATGTACTCTGGTAAAGTTTCCGACTTGGAAAGAAGTAACTCTCTTTTGTGTTCTTCACGATACTCGTGATAGTTTTTCTTCAAAATCAGACTTCTGATATGTCGAAAGTCACGGTAGTACGGAAATCGAGGAATGAATTGAAGTTTACGTTTCACTTGAATCTGGACAAACTCATCGTAAATGCGTTTTCGCAACTTCAAAGGCAAGTCACGAATACGATCTTCTAAGCTTGGTATATACTGAAAAATGTGTTCTTGCAACTCTAAAGGTAAACCACCAATGTACCATTGTAAAGTAGTATCCTTCTCCGTCATGTTTTTTTTTTTACTTCTTCTTGGTGAGACAATACTCACATGCCAACCAAATGGAATCGGAAGGTAATTCATATCCCAAAAAGTATTAGTGATTATTCTATCTAATTTCAAACGACGTAAAGGAGATTCGTCTTGAGGTGACAGTTCTTGTAACAGTTTTTGGAATTCTTGTCTATTAGTCACATTTTTTTCCTTCACTTGGTTCCATCGAATTCTATATTCCACTGCCACATTGTAGGTGGTACCCTCCAATTTCTTAAAAGTGGGATGTAGTTTTTCATGAATGTCTGACCATTTGAATATCTTAGCCCAAATCAGATGTCTTATCACATTCAAATACCAATGGTTAAAATGTTTGTGTCGCAAAGGATGTAACTGTTCTTTACGTTTCACTTGAATCTTGACCAATTCTTTGTAAATACGTTCTCGTACCTCCAAAGGTAAAACACGAATACGATCTTCTAAGCTAGGAATATACTGAAAAATGCGTTCTTGCAACTCCCAAAGGTAAACCAGCAATGTATTCTTCCAAAGAAGTATTCTCCTCCTACATGGAATTTTTTAAAACTACTTCTTCTTCTGTTTGGCATCTGGCTCATCGTACCCGTACTCTTCTAAGGCCACTAAAGGTAAGAACTGACAGTGCGGAGACCATCTGGCATGATCAATGTAAGCTGAGTCGATAGGCTCCCATTGGTGAAGTTTCACACCACAACTGAAACATTGAACTTTATCTCCTTCTCCCACGTATTTAAATCCAGATCTGGCTAAAGCTTCGGGTTTAGGTCCTTGTAGATATTTTGGCCACTTGTCTTTGAATGACTCGAGTCGACTTTCATACTTGGAATAACCAGGCAAAGTCACAGGTATTCTGACATGCGAATATTGACCAATGCCTATTCCCTTGTTGTCGTTATGGTCAATACAGGTTTCTTTAGTATTTCCACTAAAGAAAAAAAGTCGTACTGCCTCTTTAGAGGGTTGTCGATGAGTGAGACTTCCAGAGGGTCCTGAATCCAAGATGTTGCAACATACGGAATCCGTTTGAAGGTGTGAATCGGGGATGCCAAACCGTACGGAATCCGTCTCATCGCATGGTACTGCATCACACTCCAAGTCGTGATGATGGTACTTGGAGTTCACACCACCACCACCAACACTAGATTTCTCTCTTGGTAATGGTGGTGGGTGGGTGGTAGTTTGAGTACTCTTATTGCAGTTATGTGGAAGGATAACAAAATGACTCATCTTCTTGCTCGGTCAACGTTGAAAGTCAGAATGAAGGGTTAGGCTTGGAAGGGTTCCTTTTTTATACCTGTCGACTGTACCATCCGCAAAGTATTGTAATGTGATCCGTGGAAACGCTATAGAAAGGTAAGCACAGTTTGGTGACCATCTGACATGTTCCTGGAGAGCTGAATTCTTACAATCCATACGAATAGTGACACCACAACTAAAACACTGAACTTTGGTTCCCTGTCCAAAGTAAACAAATCCTGCTCTGGCTAAAGAGTGGGAAGTAGGTAATCCATTTTTCCTAAGTTTTTTTCCTTTTTTAAATGTGCTTCATCGATGAGGACAATAACAATAGTCAGGCATGTGTTTAGGCCAATTTTTGAACGTCTTCAAGCGACTGGCACACTCACAATAGTCAGGCAAGGCAAATGTTGAAGTCATCTTTGGTGTTGTCTTTTTTTTCTGTTCAAGAGGGTTTCCTTTTTTATACTCCAAACCAGCGTGTCCGTAAGGTAAAGTCGTGTGATCTGGAAGTCTCACTCGTTTTTGGTACACGATGCGGTACACTTTTTGAACAGGTCGAGTAACGATTTGATGATTAGGTAGTCGTACAATCTTATGAGGTTCTAACGTGGGTACTTGAAAGTCTTCCACTTGTCCAGACATTAAAGCATTTTTTAAAACCTCAAAGTTGACTACTTGGTTAGTTCGATAGTTGAGAGTCAATCCTTTGACTTTACAGGAGGTGTGAAGTTGACCTTGCGGGTCTCGGTATCGGTACCCATAATTTTTAGGGCGACCGCTGGCAAAAACCAGAATGGTGTCTTGAGGGTGCTCGTCTGTCCAGGCTCCTAAACGATCTCCTTGAATGGTAGGGTGGGGGTAACCGGGTCGTTGATTGTAGATGCAACTGCAATGACTACGTTGCTAAACTTGTCAGGTTTGACAAACTTGGGTTCTTCTTCGAAATTGACTATGATCAAATCATCGCGGACGATTTCAACGTGTTTGACTATTATACTTTTGTCGTCCACTAGTTGAAAGTAACGATAAGGATCGGTGACGTATTCCGTTTTGGGTAAGATCGTACGTTGAGTCATTTTTCCCCACAAGCAATTGAGCATCACTTTGGCAAACGATCTTTTTCCTTCATTTTTTTCCACCTCTTCCAAAGTGATGCCTTCGATGTCACGGTACTCTTCTTTGAATCGTTCTTGGTCTTCGGGAGTCTGACACCACGAAGGATAACCACTAGCTTCTTGTTTCAGTTTTAAAAACTGATTGACGTACCCCGAGAAAATGCCTGGATGATTGGTGGCGTCGTCCTTTTGGTATTGGGCTGTAGTTGGAAAGTGCCAGATTTCGTACACTTTCAACAAGCGGTATCCACGATCCAGTGCCCGAAACAATTCGGCGCTAACCCACGTTCCTGTCAAAGACCGTTCTTCCTTCGTGTGGTGACAGGGCTGATCTTGGTTGCACGTTTCAGCACACGTCCGGCATAAAGGAAACATCAGTTTTTCTTGACAATGTTGAGGCAAGATGGGATGGTACAAGTTGGTCGGAGGTAAGACTTTACATTTAATTAATCCTTCGTATTGACGAGTGTGTTCCACGTCAATGTGTTCTGTCAAAATTTCAGGGTGACCGTTGGGAAAACGAGCATATTTACACACCCAAGGATACAAAGAACACACGTCGATGTATTTGATTTCTTCTCCTTGGGATTCATTCACGTCGTACAGCAAGCGAGTGGCATTGGTTCTTCCTCCAAATAAACTGTGGCGCGGATTTAAAGGTTCGATGGCGGCCGCGTCGTAACTTCGAGTAATGTTCTTAAATTCAGGATCGGTTTTCAAACGTCGATCGTACTCGTGCTCCCACATTTCTACCACTTGGTATCCTTGACTTTCTAACTTGAGGCGTCGTTTGCAAGTCTGTTCGTATAACTGTTCCATGGTAGAATCTGAATAAGGGCCTTTCATCTCTCGATCAGGATAACAAGTAGGGCATCCGTGAAACAAACAACCCTGAAACTCGTATACCGTGTGCGGGTTTTCTAAGTCAAAGTCATTGACGGAATAACCTCCAATCTTCTTTTCTCCTCCTCCGTTTCTAGCATGTTGTATCCATTTGTCTTCTTTTTCACACAAGTAATGAAACCAACGTAAAGCTTTGACCGAATATTGACGACTAGCAAAGAGAGACGTGTTGTAGTCGATGATGGCCAGTTGGTTCTCGGGCATGAAATTTTGCCTGTAGACTAAGGAACAGGCTTTAGGTAAGGTGGCTGCATCTTTCAAAGGATCAACTTCTCCGTGATCGAGAAATAATTCTCGAAACTTTCCACAACAACGTCTTAAAATATCCACATCAGATCGACAATACTTCAACATCTCTTCTTGAAAGTCAAATGGATCGGTCTGGTGAGCGCGATACCAAGTGTGAAAAGCTTCTCGCTGTTCGGGGCGCATTCCGTCGGGGTCGTAATCATGAAGGTCAGGCAAATGAGGTAGGACAGCATGTTGATTAGCTTCCGTGTTGAAGAAGTGAGGAAAGTAGCCTTTAGCCATTTCTGTCATGCCAAACGTTTTTGGCATGCGACTCAAAGGCATGGCCAAATAACTCATAGAATCTTTAAACTGTACTTGTCCTACTTTCATGTAGATGAGCTTTTTTCCGTTCATGGTGACTTCAGGACGTTCGGTGCCATGGTTCAAATAATAACTGAGTAAAAACTGCCCATCGTATCCCGAAAAATTGTGAGCTATGACGGTGGCATACCGATGACAATCTCCATAACGTTGAATGTCTTCTTCGCTCCAACTGTCGTGGGTGGTAGGGTCTAAAACCAATTCAGCAAACTCAGACAAAGTGTTAACTCCACGAAAGATTTTTTCACGTCCTCCTGGAATTCGACTACAATGAGGACAGTGAAAATGAATCGATTCTTGAATACACTGATCACAAGCCCGATGAGCCACACAGAAATTTGGAATGTGAATGCCTGTTTCTTGCATGCATTCAAAATCAAAAAAGATTAAATCTACTTGTTTCTTGTTATTGTTCTTCTTTATTTCTTTATTCTCTGTCTTGTCAAACTGTTGAATAAAACATCGATGATCAAAATCGACGATCTGATGACAAATAGAACATTTTTTCTTGCCAGCACAAACGTGTCTCTTGGGGTCGTTGGTTCGAATTAGTTGTCCACACGTAGAACACGATTTCAATAAGTCGCAAGCACATTTTTGTTGGTGACCTTGTGTCTTTCGATGCTGTTGGTAACAAGAAGGACTGACAAAACTTCGTCGACACACCTCACAATGGACGTGATTTTGTTGTTGTTGTTGTTCAGGAAGGCATGGTTGGTCTGCTAAACAGCCCCGGCATCTCTGACCACAATGAATGTGTTTCTCTCGACTGTTAAACCCATAGTTGCATTTCTCACAGTAGTATCCGTATCCCAAAAATCCGGTAATACTAGTGATGGTATCAAAATGTTCTTGATGGTGATAGAGGTGAATGTATTTTCCTTCAGGAAAATCGGGGTCTCGAAACACCATATCTCCGCGCACTTCTTGAGGGTGAACTTTCAAAGTATAATGAGGAGCCAAAACATCTTGAAGTTGCTGAGAAATGCCACACACGGTCTCTTTAGGGATCCCAGCTTGTTGCAACAGGAGTTCTGCTTCTTTTCGTTGTTGGGGTTTATTAGACTTTCGAATGTTATTCCAGGCTTTTTTCCATTCTTTACTCTCGTTCTTGTTGGCAAACGTACGCCCCACCACAATGGCTCGAGCCAAGTATTGTCAATTTGGACGACACTGCGCTTGGCAGTACGAAGATCGTCCACCAATAACGGTTTTCTGCTTCGTCCGCTCCCTCGAGGAGGAGCCACGTGTGTCATGTAGAGTGTGGCCTTTCCATCGGTGATGGTAAACTTGTCATTGGATTGTTGCACATGTTCTATTTTGGACATGACTTTGTCTGGCGTTAATTCTGCCGGGGTGCTGAACTCGATCCAAACGGGACTCTGCAAGTTGTCATGATGGATGGCCAGTCTCAAGCGATCATCTTCTTTGGCTCCACATTGTTGTTTCAAGTTCTGTAACACAGAACTCCACAAATCGCTAATGAACCCCGCCGCTTTCCCGGGAGGTACTTCGGACTTGAAGTCTTTGAAGTGAACCGTGTGAGTGTAGGCAGTGGTTCTAAATTTTCGAGAGGTAATTTTTTGAGTCTCTCGAATCCGATAGTAATTTTCAGGAGGAGCCAAAGTACTAGATTGTGTTTCTTGGTCTGGGGTTCTGGTGTTGGTAGTGGTGTTGGATTTTGTTTTGGGTGGTTTTGAAGGTGGTAAGGTTTCAGGTTTACTCATCTCCTCTTCGAAGTCACCTGCATGGACTTGAGCTAGTAGTTCATCTAATGGCGTTTCAGGTTGCACGGAATGTCTTCGTCGTCGTGGTCTCTTTGTTTCTTCTTGTTCTTCTTCTTCTGGTTTCTCATGGTTTGGGCGTGATCTTTTCATCTTAAAGTTTACTTTGAAACTGATTCAGTTTTTTTCACCCAGGTACCTTTATATAGAGAGAGGAAAGTATATAAAGAGAGACCTTCGTACCTTCAGAATCAGTCTTTGGTGATTGAACTTTCAAACTGTAAAAGATGGAAGAGTCAAGAAGAAGAAAAAATCAATACTCTAAGAAAGGACATCCCTCTGAGTATAATTGGGATTATCTAGCCCGAGGAAGAACAGTGAGAGATAAAAGTCAAGATACTTGTTATATCTGCCAAGAGAAAGGTCATTGGGCTCCAGAATGTCCACAACGGCAACATCAAATCAGACATAAAAGTCAAGATACTTGTTATATCTGTCAAGAGAAAGGACATTGGGCTCCAGAATGCCCACAACGTCGAAACCTAAAAAAAGAAAAGAGAGACAAAACAAAAGATATCTGTTATCATTGTAAAGGACCAGGACATTGGTCTTCGGAGTGCCCTCAGAAAGAAGAAGAAGAAAATCTACCAGAGGAAGCCGAAGGATCTTCAAACCTAGAAGAAGAAGAAGAACATATCATCAAGAAAAGTAAGAAGAGAGTGAGAAGGATGGAAGACAGTGAGAATGAAGAAGAAGAAAATATGATTCCTGTGACGATCAGGATTCCTATGAAGAAGAAATTCAAGAAGAACAAAAGAGACAGACAGTGAAAACAAGGAACTTTTTTTTTTTTTTTTTTGGAGTGTGGTGTTATATGTTATTGCTGAATTATTTTTGTAAAAAATGGCAGAATACACCAGACTGGAAAAAAAGTAAGTGATTTTGTGTTATTTTGTTTTAGAGTATAGATGCACGCACGCACTCACACTTATATACAACACAATGAGATTTTTTAAAGTTTTACTTGATTTGGCAATTTGATTTCTTTTCTAGAAATCTGGGTGGCCCTGATAAGGACCGTTGGGGTGTTTGTTTTTTCTTGTTGTTAAAAACAAACTTATGAAGTTGTTTACATAATCAACTTCAATTGTCGTAGTCCTTTACCACGACCCAATCCAAATCCTGCTAATGCTGCTGCTACTGCTGGTGTTTTGTTTATGGTGGTAGTCACTGGTGGTGGTGTTTGTGGTGGTGGTGGTGGTGGCATCTCACTAGAACTGGTAGGTTTGAAATGTTTAGCCCGCGATGGTCTTTTTCGTTTAGGTGGTTGAGCCAAAGAATATTTATATAATTCCCTCAGATATTTCAACTCTGATAATATCTCTTCTAAAAGACTCACCGATTTTTCTTCAGGACTGACGACTTCCTTTGCTGTTTCCTTCTCCTCCTCTTCTAACTGTTGTCTGATTTCTTCCTCACTTTTTCTTCTTCTCTCTTCTTCTTCTTTCTGCTGCTAAAGAAGAAAGATTTCTTCATCCTCTCGTTGTTTCTTTAAAAAATAACCCATCTCTTCCTGTTGTTTCTTTTTAAATTCATCCATCACTGGTGTAGCAACAACAGTAGCAGCAGTAGTAGCAGTAGTAGTCTCAGACTCAAACTCTTGATTTAGAAAATCTAAATTAAAGTCTTCCGGCCGGAAGTTAAGCAAAGCAGCAGCATTAATCATTGAAGGCTCACTCCAATACATATTTGTCTTTCCGGTCTCCATGAAGGTTGTCGAAAAAGTAATAAGCCCTACGAACGCTGTGATGCCTTTATATCCGAAATGACATCATACCCCTACTCTCTTCCCATTGGAAGAAAAGCCGACCCGCTTGTAACGCGCAATTGTATTGGTAGTTCATTTCGATGCATTTCAATCCGATCGTAAGGTATATATACCACCTCTTGTCTATAAAGCTTCACCGGTTTTTCTCCAAGACCACTCATAAAGAAAAAAAACAAGATGTTGTTTATTAACACAGACTATCCCATGTATATCAGAACTTCATGGGTCATCACCAAGATGACAGAGAATGCTTACTGGAAAAGACGAATGTATGTGGCAAGACAAGGCTGTTTGAAGAGGGTACTTCACTACGGCCCGGAAATCAGAAGAAGTCTTAGAAAAAGAAGGTCTCCTAAGAGATTTGAATGTTAAAACCCCAAAACAAAAAAATCCAACGGTCCTTTTAAGGGCCACCAATTTTTCAAGAAAAGATTAATTTTCTATGATTGTCATATATAAAAATGTATGAATGAGGGTATGCTTGTATAGAGTATCTTTGATAAAAAAAAGATTAGTGTGTTGTGTGATTTTTTTTGTTTTTGTTTGTATGCATGTATGGTGATTTTTTTCTTGGAAAAAAAGGGAATGTTTTCCATCACGTTCGCGCTTCTAGCATATAAAAGCGGTACCTTCCACAGTTGCGCCATTCACATTTCATTGCTGAACTATGAATACGGTAGAATTGTTGCAGGAAGCCTGGGATGTGTTGGTAGGTGTCGAGTCGTTGATGGAAAGGTTGGAGTATTGGTGGAGATATCCTGCCACCAAACCATTTGTCACCAGCCAACTAGCGGTTCTCAAATCAGCGAGAAGGTTGGTGAATGATGTTTTGGTGGAGGAAAGACAAAAAACTTCCTTAGCTCCATGTCGAGTAGGGTTCATCAAGAAGAGCCTGGACTTACTAAATGAAGTGGAATACTTCCTTCACCTTGTTCAACAAGATGAATGGTTGTATCCACCTCCTAGTAATGTCAGGCGCGAAAAGGTGAACCTTCATCTCGTCATAACATTATTAAAACAAGTTTTAGAAAAGGAAGTGGCTCACATTAAAATCTTGTGGGCCCAAGAAAGAAGAATCAAGGAACAGGCTAAAAAAGAACAGGATTTTCAACGCCTGAATTTAAACTGGATGAAAATTCAGGATAAGTTCAGACGGATGAAACATCCTGACTGGCTACCTGATTCTTTACCACCACCACTCCCAAAGAAAAAAAGAACTCACACCACCTTCCTAGGTTTCTTTACACAATGTTGGAGGAAATAATAATCCTCCTCCAATGGTCCTTATCAGGACCACCCATTTTTCAAGAAAGATTAATTATATTCCATGATTACCATGTCCCCACGCCCCGTATGTAGTGACGAATACAACGTCATCTACTATCAAAACACCCCACCCCAGTTTTGATGGTAGATGACGTTGTATTCGTCACTACATACGGTATGCTAAAATTCCTTTTGTACCCCAAGTACCCCCGCTATGATAAATTCCCGTTGGTACCTGTAGAGGCCCCCATGTTAAAATCCCATAGGACCCTGTAGAGGCCCCGCAATGTTAATTTCTTGTAGGACCCCATAGAGTCCCCTCACGACCCTATAATTTTTTTCATTTTTGACCCTATAGAGACCCCCACGACCCTATAGAGTCCCCGCAACGTTAAAATCCCGTAGGACCCCATAGAGTCCCCTCACGACCCTCAACACTCCCCGTATACTACTCCCGTTTCATGGCAATGTTTTGTTTATAATATATATATATATATATATATATATATATATATATATATATATATATATATATATATATTCTAATTGTTTATTGTTTCCTTTGATTATCCCAACTGGGATACTGCACGACATACCATTTTTAATGAAAGAGATTGGTTGTCTGCTAAGAGAGATTTAATGTGCCAAAAGTTCGCCAAAGTTATGGGGAAAACATAGCTTTACAGGATCCATAATATACAAAGACGAATCATCTTAGTAATGAAACGTTCATTACAACATGAAACCACAAAACTAAGTGATATTGCAGAATGTTTTCCCATGTAAGGGATAGCTTTCAATACAAGTTTTAAAAATTGGAGAACAAAAAAGAAAGAAGGAAAACAAACTGAGTGAAAACAAAAGGACTCCGGTTTAAAGAAGTGTGTATTCACTGTGTAAGGTAGGATTTCAAGCACGTTCTCATGCCTAATGTAAAGTTCTATATATTGGACTATTTTAACATTTTCCGTTGACATATTAAACCTTGTAGGCATCCCTATAAAATCGTACTGAAATGTTTGAATATAGGGAATGCGCTGTGTTTTCCAGAAATTATGAATTTTTAAGAATGTTTGGCATAGACAATGCTGTTTGAATCACAAAATCATTGTATTTTCTATCAAAAATACATTCGTAAATTTATTTTGATGTTTTGATGCAGCACATTTTGCAGAGAGGAAATAGCGCTATAAGAGAAAACTATCTTACCCTGAGATATTCTGCTGTATCAATTATGTTTTTTTGCAATTTCATTATCTTGCACACAAAAGAATTGTATCTATTAAATCAAATTACAAATTATGTTTCCAAATCAAGTCATTTACATGTATGCTAATTAGTTGCAAAGCACTGTGAGCATGTAAAATGGGATGAAAGCTAGGTATTTATCCATTTCAAAAGGGGACATAAATCTAGTAATGAAAGCTATACAAAATAAAAACATACTTTTAAAAATGAACTAAATTTTAATAATAATAATAATAATAATAATAATAATAATAATAATAATAATAATAAGAGTTCTAACATCATTACTTTAAAAGACCAGGTCTTCTTATTTTTTTCATTGTTTATCTACATTTGTTTGGTGCGGCTAGTCAAGAAGTAACACTGTCTGTTTTACTGATTTTGAATTTGCTGTGATGGGAGGAACAATGTTGCATCAGCCAATTTGCAAGCTTGACTGACAGATTACGCCAGTATGAAGCTAGAGTAGCCATGGGAAATTTATGTATGAAGCAACATCCTACATCAATGGTATCACCGTTGCAATATTTGAGGTTTTATAACCCATGTTATATCTTCTCATAGTTACATCATTCAATTGTCAGGGCTGTTCCATTTAAAAATTAATGGGGGGGGGGGCAAGTGGTCTAAGGGGCTTGCTTTACAGATCACTGACATCTCAACTCTGCCCGCGTGGGTTCGAGTCTCGGCTCAGCCAACATGGGTATGTGATAAAGCTTGCCATTAGCTTACTGTGTTCCTGTGGGACAGCAGTTTTACCCATGGTTTTCCTGGGTTCTCCTCCCACCAAATATACTGGCCGCCACGTATAGCCTATTAAGTGATGAAAGATGGTGTTAAATCCACAAAACCAAAGCAAACCAAACTAAACATACATATGTACATGGTACCCAGAGAAGTCACTTTTTAAAAACATTGATGCCAGGGTAGTCTGGTTAATCACAGAGTTCGTATACAAATGATAACAAATTCTAAATTATGTCTATGGGTGACTACTCCATATGGAAAGCGCCTTCGTGGATTCCAATTATGCTGTACTGGAACAGCCCTCATAATGTAATGCTTTAATGCGTTCACACACACACACACACATACCCAAACCTGTGTGTTCAGCGGTCACTCATGGGAAAGGGCCAAAGTGGCCTTTGAAGACAGGTGACATCTGAAGGCAGGTTCAGCTCGCAAACTTGGTTCATGATAAATACATGGATTATGCACCGAATAGCATTAACATTATTAGGAGTAGTAGTATGCTTTCAAAATACATATATTTTGTTTAGCTAATTAGCAAATTGACAAATAACAAAATAATAAAATAAAAAGTTTCACCTTAATCCATCATATACATTAAATCATCGCTTATCAGTAGAAACGGCGTCTGAATAAAATTACTAATTGACAGCTTAACTGTGATTGTCAAACACAGGACTAACTTTTTCTGTTAGACCAGCTGGTATAATTAGGCATGAAAATAGATGTTCACACTTCAAACAATTGATGGATTAAGCAGTTGCTCAAATTCACGGAGATCAAAAGACAGTCGGCTTTTGTGATAGATCGTTGATGATTAGGGAATGAAAAGAAGCCTCCTGGGGCTATTGCTAGTAGCATATAAACCGTAAGGGATATTACAAGTGCAGTGTACATGTATCTTTACTCAATAGGTGTGATTGCACGTAATCGCTTACAAACGTTGTTCTCAAAATCGGCCATAATATCTCGCTGACACTTAATAATTCCTTTGATCTGAGTTCGACGGACTCCCATTACTGATGCAACTACACGACTAGTGTCCACTATCCAGGAAACGAATTGCTTCGATTCTCTCATGTAAGGACAAAAACCGCTTTGCTTTCGAAGCCAACATGTTGACACCTTTGGATTTGACTGACAGCGTGGTTGGAGTACGGTAAGTACAATCGATTTAGCATGTGAGCATACAATGTCAGGACCATATTTCTGATCAGATCCGTACAAGATTTGACACGTGAGAGTACGATATCAAGACCATATGTCTGACCAGGTCCGGACACAGTTTGGCATATGAGCATTCAATGTCCGAACCATATTTTTGACCAACTCCGGACAAGATGTGGCTTGAGAACATACAATGTTAGGACCATATTTCTGACCAGATGCGGACAAGATTTAGCATGTGAGCATACAATGTCTCGACCATATATCTGAATGCATTCGAACAAGATTGGCATGTGAGCATACAATGTTAGGACAACATTTCTGACCACATAAAGAAACAAATTTGGCATGTGAGCATAAAACGTCAAGACCATATTTCTGACCAGACAGGTACAAGATTTGCATATGAGCATATAATGTCAAGACCATATTTTGGACTAGATCAGAACACGATTTGGCATGTGAGCATACAATATCACGACCATATGTCTGACTAGTTCCGGACATAGTTTGGCATGTGAGCATAGAATATCAGGACCATGTGTCTGGCCAGATCCTAACAAGATCTGGCATGTGAGCGTACACTGTTAGGATCATATTTCTGACCAGATCCGGATAAGAGGTTACATGTGAGCATAGAATATCAGGACCATAATTCTGAGCCAATCTGGACTAGATCTGGCACATAAGCTTACATTGGCAGGACTATATTTCTGGCCAGATACGGACAAGATTTGGCATGTGAGCATAACATGTGAGGACAATATTTCTGATTATCTGGGGATCTGGCATGTGAGCGTATAATATCAGGACAAGATTTGGCATATGAGCATACATTGTTAACACCATATTTCTGACCAGATCCGGACAAAATATTCCATGCGAGCATACAATATCAGGACCATATTTTTGACTAGATCCGGACAAGATTTAACATGTAAGCATAATATGCCAGAACCAAATTTCTGAGCAGATCTGGACAAGATTTTTCATTTCCGCATACAATGACAGGAGCATATTGCTGAGCAGATCTGGACAAGATTTGGCATGTGAGCATACACTGTCAGTACCATATTTCTGACCAGATCCGGCAAGATTTGGCATATGAGTATACAATCTGAGGACCATATGTCTGACCAGATCCGGACAAGATTTTGCATATCAGCATACAGTATCAGGACCATATTTCTGACCAGATCCGGGCAAGATTTTGGATTATGAGCATGAAATGGCAGCACCATATACATGACTAGATTCAAACAAGATTTGGCATGTGAGCATACAACATCAGGGCCATATCTCTGACCAGATCCAGACAAAATTTGCCATCCGAATATACATCGTCAGGAACATGGCTTCCACTTGATCCGGACGAGATTTAGCGTGTGGCCATAAAGTGTCAGGACCATATTTATAACCTGATCCGGACAAGATTAAGTACGTGAGCATAAAATGTCAGGACCATATATTTGATGTTATCCGGATACGATTTGGCATGTAAGCATGCAATATCAGGATTATATGTCTAGCAAGGTCCGGACAAAGTTGAGCATGTGAGCATACAATGTCAGGACTATATTTCTGCCCAGATCCAAACAAGATTTGGCATGTGAGCATACAATGTCAGGACCATATGTCCAGCCAGATCCCGACAAAGTTTGGGATGTGAGCATACAATGTCAAGACCATGATTCTGACCAGATCCAGAGCAGATTTCCCATGTGAGCATACAGTCTCAGGGCCATACTTCTGACTAGATCCGGACAAGATTTGGCATGTGAGCATAAAATATCAGGACCATATTTCTGATAAGTTACGTACAAGATTCGGCATGTGAGCATACAATGTCAGGACCATATATCTTTGCAGATCCGGGCAAGATTTTTCATTTGAGCGTACACTGTCAGGGCCATATTTCTGGCCAGATGCGGATTTGAGTATGTAAGCATAGAATGTCAGGACCATATTTCTGAAAAGATCCGGACAAGATTGGCATAAGAGCATACAATGTGAGGACCAAATTTCTAACCAGAGCCGGACAAGATTTGCCATGTGAGCATAGAATGTCAGGACAATATAACTGAGCAGATCCGGACAAGATTTTTCATTTCAGCATGCAATCTCAGGACCATATTTTTGAGCAGATCTGGACAAGGTTTAGCATTTGACAATACAATGTCAGGTACATATTTCTGATAAGATCCGGACAAGATTGGCATGAGAGCATACAATGTTAGGACCAAATTTCTAACCAGAGCCGTAAAAGATTTGCATTGTGAGCATAGAATGTCAGGACCATATTTCTGAGCAGATTTGGACAAGATTTGGCATGTGAGCATAAAATGTCAGGACCATATTCTTTATAAGATCCGGATACGATTTGGCGTGTGAGCCTACAATGTCAGGACCATATTCCTGAAAAGATTCGGACAAGTTTTGGCATGTGAGCATACAATGTCAGGACAATATTTCTGACCACATAAGGAAAAGATTTGGCATGTGAGCATAACACGTCAGGACCATAATCTGACCAGACAGGTACAAGATTTGCATGTGAACATATAATATCAGAACCATATTTCTGACTAGATCAGAACAAGGTTTGGCATGTGAGCATACAATAGCACGACCATATGTCTGACTAGTTCTGAACAAAGTTTGGCATGTGAGCATTGAATATCAGGACCATATGTCTGAGCAGATCCCGAAAAGATATGGCAAGTGAGCGTAAAATATTAGGAGCATATGTCTGACCAGGTTTGGATGCTTGCTTGGATGCACTGATGGCTATTGATACCACTCTGAAGCTGGGAGGGCCGGGAGATGGATGTCGCTTTGCTGAGTACTCCGATGCTTTTCTGGACCATGTTGTCAATGGCACCAAATGTCTTGTCAGGACAGAAAGTCAAAGTGGATTTCCTATCTTACCATTAAAAGGTGGGGTATATTTCTCTTGGGTAAAATCTCTCTTGTCTGCTTGAGCAGTTAGCAATATGTAATATATATATATATATATATATATATATATATATATATATATATATATATATATATATATATAGAGAGAGAGAGAGAGAGAGAGAGAGAGAGAGAGAGAGAGAGAGAGAGAAAGATAGAGAGCTACAATAAAATAACACTTATCTTTCCAATACAGACAAAAGCGGTCTTCAAAATTAGAAAGCGAAGACGTGAAGGATAATTGTCGCGACAGACATGTAAGTGCGATCGATCGTACCAACGCAAGCATGCATCCAATTGTGATATTACATTTCGCGTTTTCTACGAAGCAAGAAAGTGTACATACGATACCACACAGTTGTTGAAACTACGCTGATATACAATGTCGTAAATAAGTGTAATAAGTACAATGCCATATCTGTTTTTTAGTCCAGAGAGTGACATAAGTCCATAAACAGGCAAGTGGAAATTATCAAAGAGACTTCGAACAAACTGGACAACACAACTCAATTAGATATAAATTATCAAAGAAAAAAAAAAAAAAAAAAACAAACAAAAAAACAAAACAAACTATGTTATTCAACAAAGTAAATATTTGAAATATATTTTCTTAATGGCATCAAGATTGAGTCTCAGCATAAGCACTGATATAGCGTTCACTCTCTTGACTGACTAAAGTTATCAACAAAATTGGTCATATATCTACTAGGTCAATGTATTCATATTTTCAAAGAATATATATATATATATATATATATATATATATATATATATATATATATATATATATATATATATATATATATATACATATCTTGTAACACGCACAGGGGCTCCTCTACCGAGCGAATCAAACACCTGCGTGAGGTTGAGGTGGAAGTCCCTTGTTTTCCCCTATTTTTAAGGACTTCCCGACAACATTCTTTGTCAGCTGGAAGTTCTCGTAACGCGCCAAGACTAGAAACAATATTTCTCTAATCAATAAATGAATGACCACAATGTCACAACTATAACTTCACAACTGCATGGCTTTTCCTTGTTAGCATGCCGTGGCACAAAGCACATAAGACAATTCAAACACCCAATGCAGGGAACTATTTTCCGATTCCATCCTTGGGTCAATCAAACAACAGTCTGAACCACGTTTCGCAATTGCACTTCCAGCAACTGCTACAATGAAAGGCATCATCCAAACAAAGGGATGACCTCTTCCCAATTATTCCATGGAACAAAACAGTAGTTCTTATCACGAATAGCTCCCACCAAAATGCACAATCAATCAACATCTCTGAATTAAGATAGGAACTACTTGGCTCCATGCCCACTTATGCTAGTCTGACCCCATCTTAAACTACGAAACCAATCCACACCATTGCAAAGTCTCTTAAAAACTGTAAGTATGACGTCTGTTCCTATAAATTGGCTAATTACTCGGGCTGGGAAATATTTTCCCAACACCGACTTCCCATAATCAAACAACTAATCACTAAAATCTAACGAACCTATAAATGTAGACGTAAATACAAATATACAAATGGAACATACCCAAATGTATTACAATATATATATATATATATATATATATATATATATATATATATATATATATATATATATATATATATATATATATATATATATATATATAGAGAGAGAGAGAGAGAGAGAGAGAGAGAGAGAGAGATACATATATCATAATTTAAGTATATGGTTGTAGAAATATGTAAACGTTGCATATGTGTAGGTTTGTTCAATTTAAAGATTCATTATATTAATTCCATAGATTTGTTTTTCCTTGTTTCCAAATTGTTCTAAATGAGAGTAGAATTGATCAGAATGTTGTCTTTATTTGTTACGCGTTGAGTGACTGTTTCTCTTTAAAGCGCGCTACATTGGTTAAATAGTCACTATCGATGTTGATCTTATAGGAATACAACCTTTCCTTATTCTGACATAATTATCTAATCTAGGGGAACGTTTGCATTATCAATGATTTTATAATAAACAAATGCATCGAATTATAAGAAAATCATGGCGGGGGATACGAAACACGCCTCATGGAATACGAAAATCATGGCGTGGGATAAGAAACACACCGCATAGGATACGAAAGTCATCGTGTGGAATAAACTAAACAGAATTTTAACTTAACCGTATTCAGTAATTTAATTTGCGGGTGTCAGTAATTTAACTTAACCGTATTAGTAATTTAATTTGATGGTGTTCAGTAATTATTTGTAAGTATGAAGTTTGTAAAATACATTTCGCTTAAAAATAAAATTAAAGTTCCCTATGTTTCAGAACAAATGTTTATGATATTGTGCTCGTCTATTCCGAAGAGCTGTAGTTAAGACTGATCATCACACATTCCAAAGGACCACTAGCATGTAGTTAGGATATCCACAATTGGTTTAAATGGAGATCAATATTTGTATTCTATCCAAAATCACAATTCCAAACACTGAACTAGACAATGAGTAAAATGGGTATAGCTTGCGTCTTTCCCTCAGTCGGTAAACAGCGAAATTGCATTGTTTTATACTTTGTTGCACCTTGCTTGGGGAAGAATCTCTGTCTCTCTCTGTGTCTATGTCTCTCTCTATCTCTAAGTATGTCTGTCTCGTTCCTCGCTCGCTCGCTTGCTTAAGAGAGAGAGATAGAGAGAGAGAGATTAGAACCCTTTTTGGACTTGTGTAAAAACATCAGATTTACTTGGCATGCATCAGTCCATTTTTTACATATTTCATCTTAACTTGAAAATTTTATCGTTGCTTTCCTTCAAACAATAGGTCATGCATATGTATTGTAGTAGCAGCAAAATGTTTTCGTACAACTGCCATTGCGCACTGCTTCTTGGTTTCTTTTCATATTTGTATGTTACTATCTAAGAGAAACATCATATACTTCATTGTTTCACTACATTTTTTAGGTGATCTTCACCAGATAAGCTATATTCATAGTATATACATTTTTTACGTATGTATATGAATAAATTTACAAAATGGAAAGAACAAATACATGAATAAATGAATGAATGAACATGAGTCGCAATGCCGAAAGAAGCATTTTGACAGTCTGTATTTATTTATTTATATTCTTTTTATTTATTTATTTATTTATTTTAACGTATGTATACATCGGTGTATATCTATCATTAATTACCGCTCTTGTACTATATTTGCCAGGGTAGGATTCTAGATCCGTGTGACCAGAAGGAATACTGTATCATTCGAAAGTAATGATTGCAAAACTATGTACAACCACTTTTGTATTGCAAGCAAAGCAAATAGAATAAATGTGTACATAACACTATATCATTTAATGTAGTAGCAATATACACACAATATCCTGTAAAATATTGTATGATATGTTGAATTATCGCATATGTGTTTTAAATGTATATATTGATCATGCTAACTTTATAGTGCTTTGACTGCAACTTGTTACATACAACTGTGCAGGTTTATTGTTACAATTATATATATATATATATATATATATATATATATATATATAGTTTAAATATTTTTTTCAGCTGATGAAGATATTTTCATATGCATTTTACTTGAATCAAATGACAGTATGTTTTAGTTTATTTAAAGCGCTGTTTCTTTTAGTATATTCTGTTGGTTTTGTTTTACACAGCTAAAGTTATTTTACTAGTTACTTCCCTTTAGCAAATTGTTTAATTCTAGTTCCAGTTTCCCTCTGTTTCTTCTTCCAGAACACTCCGCCTTTCTTATCTCCTCCTCTTCTCCTCCTTTAACTATTTTCTGTTCTTCATCCTTTTTACTTCATGTTTTTTTAACTCATAAATGCACGACAACCAGATGATTTACAGACAGCCTGTTATACTGAATGGATTAGAAAGATTTTCCCGCGTTTTACTGTACGTTTTGATGCGTTGCATAAATGCATTGCAAACTATGTATGTGCATTTTTCGTGTACTTGAAACTGGGAAAGAATATTTGTCAGCCCTAAAAGTGGTTTGTTCTTGAATAAGTCATTATTTCAGATGAAAGGCTTGGAAACTTAAATAACAAATGCAGCCCGTCTTGCTTTTCGCAAAACAAATTAACATGATAATTGTTTTCGAAGCCTTGTTCAGACAAAGTAATTTCATACAAATCACATACTTCAACTCCATAGAAGAAACACAACATTATTGAAATCGCCACGCATGTACCTCCCGGAAACTTAAAACTTTTTCACATTTACTAACAATCCTGTACAGGTTACCTGTCACAAAGATTAGGTGCTCCGTGTCACGGTGGGGTCTGTCCTCTACATATTAGTCGGAATAGAGATAAAAAGGATGTGATAGGGATCATGTATTATATCCATGTGAAATTTGGGGATTTTATTCTGACATAGATATTGAAAACTCTGCATGTACCGTATAATAAACAGTACCAAGGGTGCATAGGGAAACCTTTAGTTGCACTTGTTTTACTCAGAACATGTAAAAATATCTTTAATTATACATTTATAATAAATAATTGTAAATACTTATTGAAATTATTCAAAAAGTAAAAAATTTATTTTAAGAGCATGTTATAAATATATGTATGAATCTCGTATGTCAAAACCAAATTTGTGTTCGTCAATATAAATTGAATTTAGTTCACTTGACATGCTTATGTCTTGATTATTCAGGTAGATTAAGATGGGTTGTGTTTGGATTATTCAGGTAGATTGAGATAGGTTTTGTTTGGATTATTCAGGTAGATTGAGATGGGTAATGTTTGGATTAATCAGGTAGATTGAAATGGGTAATGTTTGGATTATTCAGGTAAATTGAGATGGTTTTGTTTGGATTATTCAGGTAAATTGAGATGAGTAATGTTTGGATTAATCAGGTAGATTGAGATGGGTAATGTTTGGATTAATAAGGTAGATTGAGATGGGTAATATTTAGATTATTCAGGTAGATTGAGATGGGTAATATTTGGATTATTCAGGTAGATTTAGATGGGTAATGTTTGCATTATTCAGGTAGACTGAGATGGGTAATGTTTGGATTATTCAGGTAGATTGCGATGGTTAATATTTGGATTAATCATGTAGATTGAGATGGTTAATGTTTGGATTAATAAGGTAGATTGAGCTGGTTAATGTTTGGATTAATAAGGTAGTTTGAGATTAAGGTAGATTGAGATGGTTAATGTTTGGATTAATAAGGTAGATTGAGATGGTTAATGTTTGGATTAATAAGGTAGATTGAGATGGGTAATGTTTGGATTAATAAGGTAGTTTGAGATGGGTAATGTTTGGATTAATAAGGTAGTTTGAGATGGGTAATGTTTGGATTAATAAGGTAGATTGAGATGGGTAATGTTTGGATTAATAAGGTAGATTGAGATGGTTAATGTTTGGATTAATAAGGTAGATTGAGATGGGTAATGATAGGATTAATAAGGTAGTTTGTTGGTTCCAAGATGGTTCCAAGATGGCCGCTATCGCTTAACAGGCTTGAGGCAGCTTCTCCGGATTTTTGTGCCATTTTTCATGATTTATGTACTTGTTGTCTTTCTTCGTCTACGTTATTGTGTTCATCATGCATTGGCTGTTCTGTTGGAATGTGTTTCATCATCTTCTTGTTTTGGAAACGAGAACTATTAGACTTTTTCTCAGCCGTCTTGCTCCGCTGCTACAACTACCTTTGTTGTTGAATATACCGCCGTCACGTGGTAGTCGCCAGTCAACCCGTTTATGCTATGATGGATCCTCATTAATTGCTTTAAATGACCACTCCTTGGCTCTCCACACAACATTGTGCACTAGACTAAACGACCTGGGACTACATTCATCATTACTTAAATGTAAACGGAAGCGAAATAAGAAACGTTGCTTCAAAGCTGGCCGCCTTAGAACAGGAAGAAGAATTCCAGTTATCTCCCTTTCGCCATTTCCGGCACAGCGATTTGAAAACTCGGCCGTTAATTTAGATAACTTAATTCAAATTCCTCTGAAATCATCAACCTTTGTGTTAACTATCCAAGAGATACCACTGCGCATCGCATTATTCAATGCCCAATCAGTAGGACCACCGAAAAAGCGCACAGAAATAGTTAATTTTATCAACAATCAGAATATCGACATCTTTTTCCTGACAGAAACATGGCTAAAAACATCAGGCGATGAGCCCAAGTGCGCGGATCTAACACCCCCCGGTTACTCCATCAAGTCGTTCCCCCGCCACTCCCGCGGAGGTGGAATTGCTGTCATCGCAAAGAACTCCATGATCAACCGTCTTAATCACACTACAACCTTCAATTTCTACCACACATCGTTTGAACTAGTCCAAACCACACTCACACTGGAACAAAGGTCAGTTCATTTTTTCTGCCTCTACCGCCATCCTCCTAGTAGAAAAAACAAGCTGACTGAATCTCACTTTTTTTAGCAGTTTCCGAATCTCTTAGAGTATGGAAATTCGATAGGTGGCAACCTGATTATTCTTGGAGATTTCAACTTTCACTTTGACTGTCCTGGAAACCGATACACATCAAAACTCGTAGATTACATTCACGTTTTCAACCTCAAACAGTCAGTTAGCCAACCCACCCATAAACATGGTCACATTTTAGACTGGATTCTTCATAGACCTGATGATAATATTATACAGTCCTCCCAGGTGTCCCACGAACTTGCATCAGGTCGCTTCTGCATTATATGCCATCTTGACGTATCAGTCCCTAACCCTCCACCTTTATTTGCTACTAAGAGAAACCTCCGTATGATAAATAGAACCCAACTAATGCATGACATCCAAGCAATCCTAACAACTTTGTTACCTCCTACAGCAGAACAACTTGATAACTGCCTGCGTTCATTGCTTGACAAACATGCCCCAGCAACCAAGTGCAGAGTGTCAATTCAAAAGCATTCTCCGTGGTATAGCAGTGTTAGCGACCAGCTTCGCACTGCTAAAAGAGACCGCCGTAAGGCTGAGAGGCTTTGGCTTTCCACCAGACTCACTATTCATAAGCAAATCTACGAAGCCGCTAAGAAGAATGTTACAAACATAGTCCATGCAGCGAAATCAGCCCACTACAGTACTAAGATTACTGACAGTTCCAGCTTCAAAGAGCTCTTCGAGATTACTAACAAGCTAATGTCAAAGAACAAATGTACACCACTTCCAACTACCTTCTCTTCAGTCGACCTTCCGGACCAGATTGCAAATTTCTTCCGTGACAAAGTACAAACCATTAGAGATAAGCTTGACAACACAATTTCAATTGACTCGTCTGCGCCATACAGTTGCGATACAGAATTTCAGCGGCAACCGTTAGCAGCATTTGAACCTGTCTCTATGGATTTAGTACGTACAATCATGATAAAGAGTGCTCCAAAGTCATGTGAACTTGATCCGATTCCGACATCACTGCTGCTTGAGTGCTTAGATCCAATATTGCCTTCACTAACTGATGTTATTAATTCTTCTCTCTCATCCGGGGAATTCCCATCATTTTTCAAAACTCTCATTGTAAAGCCTCTGCTGAAGAAACCAACACTTGACCATAACAATTTAAAGAACTACCGCCCAGTTTCTAACATCCCATTTATGTCAAAAATCTTAGAAAAAGTTGTTCTATCCCATCTTGTATCTCATCTGAATTCAAACAGTCTTTTTAGCAACTACCCTTCTGAAAGTAGTTAACGACCTTCTCTCTGCTTTGGATAGTGGAAAGATTACAGTCCTCACCCTCCTTGACTTGTCTGCAGCATTTGACACAATAGACCATGATATATTACTTCACCGTCTCCATCATGTATTTGGCATTCACGATACAGCCTTACTCTGGTTCAAGTCCTACTTGGTCAACAGGACACAAATTGTGTCCGCAAATGGAAAACAATCCAGCCCAGTTTATCTATATTTTGGTGTTCCACAGGGTTATGTTCTTGGACCTGTTCTCTTCATTCTATACACTCAGCCGCTCTCAAGTGTCATAGATCGTCATCCAGTGTCTCACCAATTGTACGCTGATGACACCCAAATATACAAATCGAGCCACCCAACTGAAGTTGATGCTACCATCCAAGGTGTAGAGAGGTGCATTTCCGATGTGAAATCATGGATGACATGTAACAAGCTGCAGATGAATGATGATAAAACTGAATCCATTCTGATTACAACACAAAGACTTTCTCATTCACATCCTTTACCTCAAACAATAAATATCAGCAACACCAACATTAAATTCACACAGTCAGTACGAAACCTAGGTGTTACTCTAGACAGTACTCTCTCATTGCACCAACATGTCATGAACATATGCAAGGCTGCATATCTTGAGCTGAGAAGCATCAGCTCCATTCACAATTATCTTTCAGTTGATGCCACTAAAACACTTGTGTGTTCCTTAGTACTTTCAAGACTGGACTATTGTAACTCAATTCTCTCTGGTTCGTCTCAGTATCTACTTCAGAAACTTCAAAAAGTTCAAAACACAGCTGCTCGGATCATTCTTAGAGTACCACGAACAGAGCACACCTCCCCCCTGCTCTGTACTCTACACTGGCTACCCATTCGATCCAGAATCAAACACAAAATTTGTTCTCTATGGTACGTTTCATTGACTGGCTCCAGTCCAACATACCTATCTCACCTCACCCATGTGTACACACCAGCAAGATACTTACGCTCCCCTTCCAACACTCGTATTCTCATTATTCCCACTATCAAAATGAAGTCCTACGGACAACGTTCTTTTGCATACCAGGGCCCAGCAACATGGAACGAATTGCCCACTGAACTTAGACACAAAGGCAGAGTGATCTCATTCAAGAGTGCTCTTAAAACTCACCTATTTCGACTGCAAGAATAGACCTAAAGACTTAATAATGTTTCCTTACCTTAACTATTTTCAGCATGTTTTTGTTTTCTAATTTAATGGTGTTTGTTTTTCGTAATTATATCATTATATATGTTTTTTACGTGTTTTCTAATGTTGTAAAGCGCTTAGAGCTTCTAAAGATTAGGCGCTATACAAAATCCTCATTATTATTATTATTATTAGTTTGTGATGTTTAGATTAATAAGGTAGTTTGTGATAGGTTATGCTTGGATTAATAAGGTAGATTGAGATGGGTAATGTTTGGATTAATACAGTAGATTGAGATGGGTTATGTTTGGATTAATGAGGTAGATTGAGATGGGTAATGTTTGGATTAATAAGGTAGATTGAGATGGGTTATGTTTGGATTACAAGGTAGACTGAGATGAGTTTTGTTTGGATTAATAAGGTAGATTGAGATGGGTAATGCTTGGATAAATAAGGTAGTTTGTGATGGGTTATGTTAAGATTAATAAGGTAGATTGAGATGGGTAATGTTTGGATTAAAAGGTAGATTGAGATGGGTTTTGTTTGGATTATTCAGGTAGATTGAGATGAGTAATGTTTGGATTAAAAGGTAGATTGAGATGGGTTTTGTTTGGATTACTCAGGTAGATTGAGATGGGTACTGTTTGGATTAATAAGGCAGATTGAGATGGGTAATGTTTGGATTAAAAGGTAGACTGAGATGGGTTTTGTTTGGATTATTCAGGTAGATTGAGATGGGTAATGTTTCGATTAAAAGGTAGATTGAGATGTGTTTTGTTTTGATTATTCAGGTAGATTGAGATGATTAATGTTTGGATTAAAAGGTAGATTGAGATGGGTAATGTTTGGATTAATAAGGTAGATTGAGATTGGTATCATTTGGACTAAAAGTTAGATTGAGATGGGTAATGTTTAGATTAATAAGGTTGACTGAGATGGGTTAAACTTGGATTAAAAGGTAGATTGAGATGGGTAATTCTTTGATAAATAAGGTAGTTTGTGATGGGTTATGTTAAGATTAATAAGGTAGATGGAGATGGGTAATGTTTGGATTAAAAGGTAGATTGAGATGGGTTTTGTTTGGAGTATTCAGGTAGATTGAGATGGGTAATGTTTGGATTAAAAGGTAGATTGAGATGGGTTTTGTTTGGATTATTCAGGTAGATTGAGATGGGTAATGTTTGGATTATTCAGGTAGATTGAGATGTGTTTTGTTTTGATTATTCAGGTAGATTGAGATGATTAATGTTTGGATTAAAAGGTAGATTGAGATGGGTAATGTTTGGATTAATAAGGTAGATTGAGATTGGTATCATTTGGATTAAAAGTTAGATTGAGATGGGTATTGTTTAGATTAATAAGGTTGACTGAGATGGGTTAAACTTGGATTAAAAGGTAGATTGACATGGGTAATTCTTTGATAAATAAGGTAGTTTGTGATGGGTTATGTTAAGATTAATAAGGTAGATGGAGATGGGTAATGTTTGGATTAAAAGGTAGATTGAGATGGGTTTTGTTTGGAGTATTCAGGTAGATTGAGATGGGTAATGTTTGGATTAAAAGGTAGATTGAGATGGGTTTTGTTTGGATTATTCAGGTAGATTCAGATGGTTAATGTTTGGATTAATAAGGTAGATTGAGATGGGTAATGTTTGGATTAAAAGGCAGATTGAGGTGGGTTTTGTTTGGAGTATTCAGGTAGATTGAGATGGGTAATGTTTGGATTAAAAGGTAGATTGAGATGGGTTTTGTTTGGATTATTCAGGTAGATTGAGATGGTTAATATTTGGATTAATAAGGTAGATTGAGATGGGTAATGTTTGGATTATTCAGGTAGATTGAGATGGGTTTTGTTTGGATTATTCAGGTAGATTGAGATGGTTAATGTTTGGATTAATAAGGTAGATTGAGATGGGTAATGTTTTGATTAAAAGGTAGATTGAGATGGGTTTTGTTTGGATTATTCAGGTAGATTGAGATGGGTAATGTTTGGATTAAAAGGTAGATTGAGATGGGTTTTGTTTGGATTATTCATGTAGATTGAGATGAGTAATGTTTGGATTAAAAGGTAGATTGAGATGGGTATCGTTTGGATTAAAAGGTAGACTGAGATGGGTTTTGTTTGGATTAAAAGGTAGACTGAGATGGGTTAAACTTGGATTAATAAGGTAGATTGAGATGGGTAATGTTTGGATTAATAAGGTAGATTGAGATGGGTAATATTTGGATTAATAAGGTAGACTGAGATGGGTAATGTTTGGATTAATAAGGTAGACTGAGATGGGTTAAACTTGGATAAATAAGGTAGTTTGTGATGGGTTATGTTATGCGTAATCAGTTAGCTTGGTGTGTCTTTTTGTTTGGATTAGCCAAGTAGCTTGGGATATGTTATGTTTGGATTAAAATCGGTTAACTTAGGATAGGTCATGTTTAAATTAATCAATATTTGTGGATGAAAATATATTTGTGTATTCCATCAAGCAAATACTTTTTGATAACTATATTCAAAATCTGAATTTAGATTTTCACCCAAATGTATTATATATAAGAACATTATAAATGTGGGTGATATGCAGTACGATTTTAAAAAAAACAAGAAAAACCAAAAATCAAACTGGATGCCATCTAAATGCCAGATATATATCTGTAGAATTAAACCATTCTTTCATGATCTAGCCATTGAACAAGGACGCCCTTTGAAAATTGATAGAATGTGTAAAAGATGTTGTAATTGTGATTAGAATGCTATCGAACTGAGTTTTATTTCATTCTTAATTGTGAAAAATACAGCAAAATGAGAGAGACATACAATAAACGTAATTCCTATATTCATATCGATATTCAAAAACTCATACGCCGTCTTCGTATAAAAAGCGCAAAAGAATCCTGTAATTAAGTATGTATCTATATACAGTGTTTAGAACAAGACTAAAAATTAATTCTTGCCATGAGTGGCAGGATTAGATTCTTACGGATAAGAGTTATTGCCTAAATTTTTAAAACCAATAAAAATGGATTATAATGGATAGAAATAATGCTAAAATATTCCCCTTTGACAACATGACACAGGATATTTTAAAGGTTGCTCAGTGTTTGAATTATTGAGCTAATTACTGACCTGCACAGTTCCTATAGGTATTGAACTTTTAAAGATGAGGGGGGGGGGCAACGAAAGAGGGAGAGAAATAGCATTCCGTTCACTATTCACGTGCTGCCTCAGCTGATGTTCATTAAAAAAAATAGTTGATGATGATGTAATGATAAGGGTATAATTTATCATATACTGATAGAGGTATAATTGATGATATACTAATGAAAGTATAATTGATCATATGCTGAGATATATAATTGATGATATACTGGTAAAGGTGTAATTGATGATATATTGTTAGAGACAGAACCGTCGCAAGTTTGCTCTTGACGATACGGCGTCCCGGGCGTGCGTCGCTTTTTGCGCCCCCCCCCCCCTTCAGAAAAACTAACGCAATACTCCTCGAAATGGCTCCCCGAGTGGTCGCCCGTATAGCCTTCCCCTTACGACAGCCCTGAATAGAGGTATAATTTATGAAAAAGCGATAAAGGTATCATTGATGATATTCTGATAAAGGTATAATTTTAATTTAGATCAGCATGATCTACAAATATGTACTCCGCCAAACTCGGAGGAAAAGAAAGAGAGAAAGAGAGGAAATGATATTAAAACAATTGCTGTCAAAGTTTGCTTCGCAACTAAAGGGATGTACTAACACTCTCTCATACCAAAGACATATTTACGAAAATACATACACACTATGTAGATGTTTTTTTATTGTGTGCCGAAAACAAACAAACAAAACGAAGTACATTTTGCTGGACACAATTGAGTTTTTGTATTCTTGTCCAGAAATTACTGTAAATTTGTTTTATAATGCAATTGTTTTTTTTCTAGGATTAAAAAGGTAGATATTAAATGCTTTCTTCATTTCAGTAGATCATACCACAATGTCAAGCTTTAGTGCATTTCCGAGAGAAGTAAGGAGAGCATATTTATCTAAACTTTAAATTATAGATGTTATCTTTGTAATGAACGATTATGACAATGTATCTTTATAACAATACAGGGCTCACGTTTTATTGCTTCCTTCAAAAAACTTAATAACTATTTCACAAAAGACTGTTTATGTGAAATAATTCCAGTTACCGGTGTAACAGATGTCTACACATCCTATAAATAATGTGTACTTTACCTTCAGCATGTTAGGTAATATGCATTGCAAACTTCTGTATTAAATAAATTTACAAGAATTTTCAAACTGGAAATTTTCTCATGACCAAATTCGCTCTACTGTTATCCATGACTTTTTGTATATGGAAAGAATCCGTTTCTGGTTGAACAAATATTTGGTTCAATTGTGTTTTATCCTTTAACAAGTCTAAAAGTTATAAAAATGATAGCAATTTTGAGTTTCAAAAATTAATGTCCGGAAAATCTTTGGACAAACATTCACACTTTTACAAATAGTTCATGTTCTTGCATAAAAAGTTCTTGTACTGCTGACGAATGATTGTAATAATCATCACAGTAAATGAATCTATAAGGATCAACACGGAGTAAATCGCCTCATCAAGTCCAATCTGTAAATAAGTACTACTAGGACACGCTTCACACAACCGACCAACAATCCTCTTTGTAGAGATTACATCAAATGCACAAGTGAATTCAAATAGCGGCTTCTGATTTGGTGAATGCTGTCTGTAGCGTACTAACGGGGGGTGAGTGTGTGGCGCGGACGGGGCGGTTGCCCCTGGCGCCAGAGGTCTTGGGGCGCCAAAACAGCTGATAACAATTCGGGCCTCGTATTCTGGCCCTTTGGGCCATCATCGTCGCCCCGGGCGCCATTTACCCTTAGTACGCCACTGAATGCTGTTAATAACGTAAAAAAATTAAATCCATATTGTTCCTTTACTCTGTATGAACTGTCCATTGCGTAGATTTCTCTACCGGAGTTACATCCCTTGTATTATACTCTCCATTGTGTGTGTACTAGAAAGACATGCCGCAAAATTTACACAACTATCATAGTATCAAGTGTATTTTACCTGTGGAACAATGTTTTGTGGTATTGACTGTGGAACAATGTTTTGTGGTATTGACTGTGGAACAATGTTTTGTGGTATTGACTGTGGAACAATGTTTTGTGGTATTGACTGTGGAACAATGTTTTGTGGTATTGACTGTGGAACAATGTTTTGTGGTATTGACTGTGGAACAATGTTTTGTGGTATTGACTCAGTTCTTCATGCTTAAAAGAGGAATAAATGTCGAAGAATGAAACGGCCATTGATCAAAGAAAAATTTGCTAGCTTTCTATAATTTGTATTCAAATTTTGAGAAATATAAGTTATTGTGCAGTTGATCAAGCGCATTCAAGCGCATTATGGAACCAACGTTACCAAAGGCAAAAATTATTATATATTTTCAATACGTGACGGTACTTACTCATTTTATTATTCAAGCTATAGTTTTGCCTTAGACGTAAATTCTTGGTTTATCTGGTGTGTTCAATAAAAATTGATCAAACTCGTAGAATTTCTTTGTATTCTTAGCATTCTTTTCGCCAGGCCATTCAGTATATGTGACGGTGTAAATGATAGACTCCAGACCTTTCGCCAGGCCATTCAGTATATGTGACGGTGTCAATGATAGACTCCAGACATGTGTCCATTTTACCATTAATATGCGAAATATCATCCGATAACACGGTCATTATTCTGTGGTTCTTTTGGCATTCAAAATGAGAGAGCTCGCTCTCCCTATAGCGCGGGGACAGGATAATTTTCGTCCTCTGGCTGTTGTCTACTACGTAGATGATGTGGTTGACAATAGCTGGTAATAATAATAATAATAATAATAATAATAATAAATCCTCATTATCACTGTCAATGTCATCATTACCATCATTAACGTTATATTTTATGTTGTCGTAATGAAAATTATAATTATAAAATCCTTCTTACAATCGAAGATTAACAATATAACAAATATAGATATAACAAAATAATAATAAGCAACATTAAAACAATAGAAACCCAACCACTCGTAAGATCCCGGCTACTTTGATGAAAAAGAGGTTTCGTTGTCCCGTGAGACAAAACATTTGCCTCCTCATAAGAAGCGAACATTTTGTCATTATTTTTCATTATGACAACAGCGACAACTTCACGTCAAATACCATATATATAAGTACCTGTTAACAGATAATTTTACCATCGTTTAATTTTCGCTTACTTGTGCGGTTGGAATGAGACTGAGAATAGTTCAGCGTGTAAACTAAAAACTGGCAACGTTATCAAAATGTGTTGTTCATAAATACAGCACCATTAATGCCGAATTATCTCTACTATAATTGCCTTAGCAGCAGATATAATTCGAGGAGCAATAACTAATAGTCTAGCAATTACGCAACTATCTGTTCAAGTTATTTGATCCTAGTTTAGCTGAAAGTAGTAGACAAAAGAACTTACTGGAAGAATGCCAGATAAAAGCAGTAGAGATCAAAGAAACAGGTCACATAAACTTGACTATTTGAATAAAAGACTGATAAAATAATGCTTGATCATTTAGTAACTAAACAACCTGGATGATGCCTTTTTCGCAGTATGCGTTTAAATGCATATACAATGATGTAAACCTTGAAAACAACATTATTATATATCAGATTTGCTCTTGAATCGAAGCTTAAAAGATTAAACTCACTCTTCACCGTACGACCCTCACCACTCCCAACACCCCATTCGTAAATTCACGTCACGTTCAACCGTACTCATAGGCTGATTATATAAATATCAGCGACATAAAAGAGCGGTAGGATTTTGATGATCTAATATGTTGCAATATATTACAGATGTGACATTTTGTAAACTATTTTACCGTATCGGACCACAAAGCATTGTTGTCAAGGTAGTAAGTGGTAATAACTTCATAGAGACCCGAATGGCGTCGTGTCAAAAACATTATGTGCCTTGGATGCAATGCAGTTTCCATTTATTTGTTCTAGCTCACAAAGTGCTCATGTTTAATGCTGCAGATATAACTTCTGTAGGCAAATACAATCGAGCGTCGTATGGCTCGATGGAAAATCTTGTATTTTCACATGTGAAAACATACTGACATATAGTTCTCATATGAAAATATGGGAATAACAAATACGAAAATTATTCGCCAATTATGTTCCATATTTAAAGCTTAAGTATGTAATAAATAACTCTTAAACGCAGGAAAAGATATCGCAAGGAGTTAAATACCTCACTCAAACATATTATTGTATCACATACACATAGAGCAATATTCAAACAGAACAAACTTTACACATAGCAATATCAATGCTAACTCCAATTATAATGACTGTACCTGGTAGCTTATTTGTGTCGTTTGATATGAAGGTGAAAGGATGCTAACAATGCAGTGGTAAACAATTTAATGCTTGAGAAAGGTATCACCATATCCTGCTGAAGCGATGATAGTTTCAAGTTTAAATTAATACAACATTTTCACAACATGCAAAGATTGGTAGTCACCTGTATCTTTTAGAACAAACATGACAAACGGGAATTAACAGAATATATTAGATATTAAATTGAGAAAGTTGAGATCATGGGCAGCTAATGCAGAGAATTAATTTCACAGAAGCTGTACAGCTTGTAGCATATGGAAACGAATTTAGAATACCAATGGACTTTTAAATACTAACTGATCATTGTCGACTGTGTCAGTGTGTTCTTCCTAGTGATTTCAGATTGAAAATTACACTTGCAAAAGCCCCTGAAGGGATTGAAGGCAAACCAAGATAATGAACAAGACAACATTGGCCTCCAGTACGATACAAATTCCTCAGAATGCATTGCAAAATTGGTTAATGATAAGTACATAAAGAGAATACCTTTCTTCTACGACTACATCAATATGCAAAAAAAAATGAAAAAACACATGGTGTTTTGATATTGTACAGAAAGAGCGGAGAAAGTGATCCTAAAAAGTTATACATATCGTCAATATAACAAATCTCTGTGACTGAAGAAGGTATGCCTAATATGGTTTATTCCCAAGGTTTCCAATTGAGAGAACAGTTTGCAGAAGCTACTAAGTATTTCTTCGATGAACACACACAAAATCCAGAAATCAGTAACGAAAGTGTTGAAAAGTTTTACACTGTGACTCATTGTATCTGGCTAAATTTGAGAAGTACACACAATAACAAGTTACATAATACATAATAGCGGTCTTAATTTCGGCAAGAACATTATTTGAACGAATATCATGGTCTACTAATATGTGACGTGAATAATTATGGAAAGACAATGTTTGCACTTAGTCTGATAGAAACTAAATACAGACAAATTTTCCATGTAATTCTCACCATTTTTATAATTCTTCTCTGCATAACTTTTACTCACGTTCTCTTTTTCTATCAGTTACTTTGTAATATATCTTTTGACGAAGATTTATAGACTGTTTATCAGCTGCTGGAATTTCGTTATTCAATACGTCAGTACTTTTTCATTAGCATTTATTCCAAGACTAAATGTATATTATGACTTTTAAAATTGTTATTACAAGCTACTATGCTATATATTTTCATTACAGCATCAATTAGTAACAAAAATATACCATCACCACCAATAACATAGTTTAGTCTAACTTTCGAATCTGAAATGTATTGCTGAAATTTTATTGTCATAGCCTTGTTCACCCAAATTTAAATTTTCAGTGAACCTGTATGCAGTGTCTTGCACATTTGAAACAGACTGCGTAATATATGTTCAATGTAGTACATGTTCGCATAAAATACACATCACATACGATATTATACTTATATTTAGTTTAGATGTTCCTTATTGTGTTAGGCCCTTGCTATCTTGTAGAGAGAAATAAGTCCATCTTGTTTCCTCTTTTGTTTTTTTTTTTTGTTTATTTGTTGTTTTTTTTTTGTTGCCGTTAACAATGAATTATTTTCTTTAGCAAACATTTTTCTCCAGTATTCAACTTTTTCAGCTCCATAATTATATTTGCATATGTAAGCATCTTTTAAATCATCTGGTATACTACTTTACTTGATTGTTAAAAACAATCTGCACTAGACTCAACAGTTTGTAAAACATTTCACTTCCTGGGACGTAAATCATCTTCTTGAGGCCGTTGTTTGTTGGATTAAAAGATTTGTCATCAGATTATGGTATTTTGCATTCAGACAACAGTCTTCGTATCTGAAAATCGATGCTGATCTTATATATTCATTTTACTAATTCTGCTATGCTAATATCAGTTAGACGCCGATACCATATTGCACATCCTGATGTTGCCATCTATACTGTCAAATTTAATTGATTTTGACAGAAATTTATATCACACAGTACTCTATATATTTTTCCTGGATCATCATGGTCAAATTTTAAAGTGTAATTGTCTAATATGTTTAATAGCTTGTACATAAAAGAATTGTTCTCTGTATGGTATGTTTATGTATTTGTATATGTTTTGCAATTTTTGTATTATATGGAACGTTAAACTGAGCTGTTGGACATGGGTAAGGTGAACTGCTTGTTAGTTTGTTGTTTATTTATTTATTTTTTATGTTTTCCTTTTAAAATCTACAATATGTTATTTATTTATCCAAAGTTTTCAATTGTACACATTTGAAAAAAATATAATAATGGCTGGAAGACATTCAACTATTGTTTTAGCAATGGTTTTAACCTAATGAGTATCTAAATTAATTGGCTACGGATATTGGCATAGTCGCAATTCTCCAATTGAATTGCGATAATAATGATTTATGTAGACTCTGTTATAATTTCAGGATTGGCTTAACTAATTTATCTTTCTTTCATGGGGGTAGGGTATTGGTTTTTAAATATAAATTGATTTTTGCCAAAATCAACAATCATACTTTTTAAAGGAACGTAGCGTGGATGGTAGGGTGTTGGTTTGTTTTTGAAAATTTGTTTTGTGTGGTTGTGGCGGTGGTGGGAAGGTAGCTTTTTAAATTAAGAAAGGCTGTGTGCTGGTATGTCGCGTGATCTACGATATAAAAACTATGCTACTGATAGACAGATAGATAAATAAACAAGACAAACAGACAGAAAAGCTTCATAAACAGAGAGAAAATGCGTGGAATGACTCCACACACACACACACACACACACACACACACACATATATATATATATATATATAAATATATATATATATATATATATATATATATATATATATATATATATATATAAACTATATAAGTCGTTCTAAACAATCACAAAGAAAAACTAAGTTTAATATACGGGTTGCTAAATGCCACTGCGAACAAAATAGCCAAGTAACTGTAGAAAGTCTCATAGCTTATTTCTGTAGTATACGAACATTATGACGTTGCTGGAGACCTGTATAGCGTCGCGAGGTGCAGACTATCAAAGCAAATAAATTAAATAAGTATAATGTGACTTTTTATAACTAATTTATTATAAGAATATAGAGTACAAAACAACATTCATAAATTATAAACTTGTGGAAAGAAATGCACCTGCTTATACTTGATTGAAAAAAATATGTACTAGGCTCAACAGTTTGAAAACAAAATTCACTTTCTAGCACTACCCACCCCCCACCCCCACGCGCACCAGTGAAGATGCTTATTTATTTACTTTGATATTTTTATTGTTTATTTTGCTGCTCTTTTTACGCTCGGACTTATTATGCAACTGTTTAAATTCACCTTGATAACTCGAACCAATACTTCATAAATGGCCATAATTCGGTATATATGCCTTGTTCCTGTTCTGACAAGCCAATATTCCTACACCTACATTTGTATGGAGATTGAAATACTACAAATATGCCTTTCTCTAGACATTATTTGCAGAAAATCGGACAGCTAAACAATTTGAATTCCATTACAAATAATTGATACATATTTTTGCTTACAACTGATTGTTCACTCTAAGCGTTTTGTTTCCCATTCGAACACTGTGTTAATCATACTGAGCTAGATACCCTTAGTATCTGTTTCATATTGAATGCTTAAATGAAAATGATTTACCCCAACAGATAAACATTCCCAAATTCTTTATTAAATAACATATGAAGCCATAGTTCAAATGTTGAAGCCATAATTTCTTTAAACATTTAATCCTGTTCAAAATACGAAACTGTAGAGTGGAACCTAAGACAACAATTTGTAAAGTTGTATCTATGTAGTCCCGCGAAACAAAGGGTCATAGAATGGCTATGTGTTAGACGTTCTTACCTATGTCGAATTAAAAAAATATATATATCCAGCAAAGTACTTCACCAAAGGAAACCGCGAATCCAAATAAATAAATTTAAAAAAAAAATAACAACAACAAACAAACAAACAGAAAAAGAAAAACCCCACAATGTTACAATGAACCATTCATGTGGTACTTTACCTGGGTATTCAGTAATTGCCATATTGTATATTACCCCGTTACCTGAACGCATATGATTCTATATAGCATAATTTGAATAGTTACGTAAGAGAAGAGTCAGGTAATCTTATATATAATAAATATATATAGAAGAAATGCAATTTTAATAAATGTCTCTCATTTATTCAGAAGTGTTGTGTTTTACAAATTTCCACAATATATTTCATTGCTTCCCTTCCAGTTCTTATAAGCTTCATGTACTAAATTAAAGGTCCAAACTGAGACTCAAGATGGAGTTAGGAATGGCTATTCCACAATAGACACTATCTTTGTTTTGTATAGCCTTATGGCATTTATTAGACATTGAAAAAGGAAACTGTTTTCTACTGTTAGTGATTCTAAAAGTGCCTTCGATATAGTATGGTGAGGAGGATTATGGTATAAATTGTATTCGAGAGGCATCAGGGGAAAGTTTATTCATGTTATATTACGTATTTATAATGATATCAAATCGTTTGTCTGTGTACATAATGAATTTTCTTTTTTTTTAATGTGAAAAAGGTGTAAAATTAGGGGAAATTTATCTGTTATTGTTCTCTTTATTCCTAAATGACTAAGAATCCGTTTTATATTTAAATGGGTGTAGAGGTTGCGCTGTATACTCCAAATATACTGATTTTGTAAATATGTTAAATATTAAGTTGCTTTTATACGCTGATGACACCATACTTGTCGTAGATACTCCTAATGACATGCAATATACCCTTTATATGTTTAGTAGATTTAACAATAACTTGAAACTTACAATCAATACATAGAAAACAGAAACTATTGTATTTGATTTTTAAAAAAAGATCACAGTCACAAATGTAAGATACGAAATGCCTATTATTGATGTTATAGATGAATATAAATAGTTAGGTCTTATATTTTACAAGAATGGAAAGTTCTCCAATGGCCTGAAAAATGTAGTATTTATAGCTAATAAAGGTATGCAGTTACTTAAAATGCGTACACGCAATTTACATTTGCGTAGTGGTCGTGAGCTAAAACTGTTCGATAAGACTATTCTAGATTTGTAAGATCAGATATAGTTGAAAACACTCATCTTTCTTTCCTTAGAAGTGTGTTGAATGTCAAAACGTATATATGGTATTCAGTGAATATATATATATATATATATATATATATATATATATATATATATATATATATATATATATATATAATATGGTATTCGGTGAACTTGGTCGGTTCCCTGTAATTATTAAAATTAAAAGTCGCACGATAAACTATTGGGCTAGATTAGTTAGTGGTTATGAAGAAAAACATATCTTGTGATATGTATTCTCTCTTATACAAACATTTTTGAGATAATTTATATGACGATAAATGGATACTAAGAGTAAAATATATATTAGATGATGTTGGGTTTAGTTAGGTATAGAAAAATCAAAGTTTTGATTCAGTTAAACGGTGAACAAAGTCTGTAGAACTACGACTAAACAATCAATACAGACAAATTTATGCAGCTAACATCAATACGTCATCTAAGGGTCTTAATTACAGGTTATTTAAAACTAGTTCAGATTTGAAAAAGATCTATTTATCATTACCAGAAATATATCTAAAAGCCTAATTAAGTTTAAAGCAGCAAATCATAGATTTCCTGTTGAAACTGATAGATAGGCTAATGTTTCCTATGACGAAAGATATTGTACACTCTGTCAGTCGCAAGAAATAGGTAAAGAACATCACTATCTTCTGCCTTGTTCTTATTTTAGGATTAAAGACAAAATATACACGTTATTTTTTCCATTTCCAGGACTAACGTTTATAAATATAATTATTTAATGAATACAGATAACATAAAACTCTTGAAAAATATGTATTGGTTCTTAGATTATGTTTTTCGAATTTTGTAATACCTGTTAACCATTATGGTATGATATCACACGCTATATTCATGACCTGAGTGTAATAAAGTCTTGTCTTGCCTTGTCTTAAAATAAATTTGTATATAGGGCTGATTCCTACCGTCAAGCTACTGACAAAGACCATGCAGAAATAAGTATCATAGTAAATGGCTTTATCTTAGAGATTGCAGCTGTTTTGTTTTTAGTTTATTTAAAATAAAATGAATTCCTTTGATAAAACACATCCATATATAATTTTTCAGCCTTTTTGATGTTTGAAAATTTCCGCAGCAATTAAGTCATACAATTTCTTCTCAGATATTTCCGTTGGAAATCAAAACATTCATATATATTCAATAGACTCATGGATTGCCAAATACTTAATGGAACGAAACAACATATGATATTAACTTGCATCCTTGATGTAAGATTCAAGGTTTCTAAATATCGAGGTTCGATATAACATATATTCTTTATACTCTAAACTAAAATCAAAATCCTCAGAAATGGAGAAAACTTTGCAATATATATATATATATATATATATATATATATATATATATATATATATATATATATATACATATATATATATATATATATATATATATATATATATATATATATATATATATATTGCAAAGTTTATATATATGTAAGCTTTGGCTTTACTTCTTTAAAACAATTGTTTAAAAAATGTTAGGCTTATGTCCCTTGTAACTTTCCAAATCTGAGAAGAAATAATGATGGGCTACCACTCTGTAAAGTATAAGTATTTGTAACAGTGATCTATAATAAATATGTATATTCTAAATTCAAAAATAAAATTGTAAAATGGTTTTTCCACACTTTCTTTGCATCAGTTAGGTTTACTCTGAATTCTCAATTTAAATGAAAGATCATCGAAGGCGTCAGTTTCTTTCTTAGTTTCGTAACTTACCATTTTGCCTCCACAAAACTTTGCCCCTAAAATAACAAATCTTTTTTAACTTTCATTGCTGAAAGATATGTTTTTCTTTCTTTTTTTCGGGGGTTTGGGGGGGGGGAGAGAATAGGAAGAGGAAAACTGTCTGGTGCAGATAAGTTCAATGCTTTACTGATGTAAAGGAAATCTTTACACCAACTAGAAAACATATCTCATACGAAAAGATGTACTTTTAGAAGTAAGGAATTCATTTGTTCAAGACTCTTTCAGAATTCAAATAATTTCAAGCATGAAACAAATGTTACAAGTCTAACAAGGTTCTTCAAGATGATCCATTCACATAATTTAAATGGGACTCCTCTGGCCTTAGTACCATAATATGACACCCGCCATTTCATTCGTATAATAAGAACAGTGTTTTATTCGGGAGTTTTGGTATCAGAAGTTTAAGCAACGTATACAGTCCGAATTGTTTTCTTCTCAGTCCTATTGGTCCTTTGAGAAAACAAACTGTATACTTGAATGTATTTCTTGTAGATTCTTACCAATATTTTCTATTTTATATCAGCTCGGCGGTGCAGCGTGTTCTTTTTTACTTATAAGCGTGATTTGTGTTTGTGTTTTGTTATTTTTATCTTAACTTCACAATAAAAGGCACTTGTGAATGTTTACAATTTTGCATTTTAACAAAAAAATAATACAGTAACGCTAATACGTACTCATATGTTATATTCAACACCTTTGTATGTTTTAATATAAAAACTAGCTTTCCTAGAGTCACATTAGAGATCATAATTCCATGTATCGTGATTACGTGCATACGTTAACGTTTTTGCTAATGCTTTATTTGCTTCCATTCAGTTCGTCATAGTAATATTAATATCATGTCTTCATCTCTTTTTGAATCGAACGCTTTCAGCAATGGATGAAAATACTTCCATAAAGACAGTCCTGAAATCATTCCACTATATTTTCAAATTTATCAACATAATACATTTTGTACGGGGAAACCCATTTTTAATGGTAGTTTAGGCATAGACTTTATATAGTGATGGTGCTACAGAAATTTAAACGAATCCCTACATCATCACAAATAAACAGATTTTCATGAAGAATACGCGTGTTTTTTTAGTCTAAACTTTAACCTGAAAAAATAAAACTCAAGGAAGTTATAACTTTGATTTCATAAATATAAAATGGCACGAATCGCACTGTTTGAAATAGGCTTCATGCATTCTTTGAGCCTACTGCACATGAATTTCTGTTCGGAAAGGTGGGTATGGCAAACTAACATAAAGATCAAACATGTCTTTTTAAATGTGCAAGACTAATGTAAGCTTTTAATGTCGTTGATTCTGGCGCAAATTCAATCAAAACTAATGCTATAAAATGAAAAAAAAAATATTCAAAGTGAATTGCAAGAACTCTTTATTTGCACATGTCATTAAGCTTCATCAAAAACTATTGCATAATCTTGTCATGCGCTCCTTCAAAGTGCTCAATGGTATTCTACAAATTCAAAGACTTTCCTCACATTAACAATAAAACAATCATGCATAGAAAATATTTGTTATTATCGTCCTCTTTGTACAAAATTTATATTTTAAACTTATTCAAAAGTGCTTTCCTGTTAAGAAAATCAAATCATCCAAGGGTTCCAATATGTCTTCCTTTTCCCCAGAACATATTTGTTATCTGACATCAAGGGAAAAGCAAAAGAAAATCAAGGCAAGAGTCATAATCACATTAGTTGAAATGGGTCGAACGCCGCTATTGTTGCCACCAGTTGAATTTGTATTATTCATATTTGGTGTGGCCTGTGGTGTTAGCACTGTAGTTGCTGTCGATGCCGTCGACGGTACTGTTGTGGTCGGTGCTGTCGTTGTCATCGACGATGTTGTTGGCGTGGTCGTCGACGGTTCTGGTGTGGACTCTGATGTCGCTGATGTCGAAGTACCTACTGTTTGATCGGAGGAAGAGAAGAAATATTTTATCAAATTTATAGTATGCAGAGTTGTTGGATTTATGTTTTGCAATTTTATTTACTAATATCTAATATTCGGAGATTACATAGGTAATTTTTGCGACGGTGCAAAATTTTATCAGATGTATAATTTCTGATAAATATTCAGCAAGATTAAAATTTGATAGGGATTCGGATGGCAAAAGTACTTTAATATTTAGATACAAGTAAATTGTCCGATAAAACTGAATGCATCTAAGACGAGAGACAGAACATTAACTTATGAAACAAACAAACAAACAAACAAAAAGCTACACTGGAAAAGTACATAAAATGTGTTCGAAAACCAACTGTAAATATACGTTAAGTTTCAGAAAAGGTATACAACTTATTTTCATGATATTGCCTTTTCTAATATGTTATCAACTAATCAGGAACAGCAAAAATGTTCACCTTAGATCTGGTATAGGTTGTATTAGAGAAAACTAATGGAGCTATGCCCTGCTACGCGTACAACTCTAATGAAACTAAAATTAGGAAAATAGTTGAACCTAAAATACAAAAGAAATGTTTGGTATAATTTTAACAAGATTTCTTTTTAATTTTGAATTGGTTTTAGTGGTAACGGAGAGACGGTTCCACTTTTCATACTGAAATGCAACTGCTGGATAGTTATAAAGAGTGTTATGAAACCGATATTAAATTTAGCATGACACAATATGTTGTATCCAATGCAACATTATTACAGGCATTATTTGTAGGTAGACAAACAGCATCTGTCTAAATTATGTGAAACTGGTGATATTGTTTGACTAATGCTGGATCGATAGAAAGCAAGGGTAGAATGTTATATTCACTTACCTGTCTTATGCAGTAACATCACAATGCTCAAAAGCATGAATATAAAAGCTGATCCTTTCATCTGAAACATAATACATTTATGTGATTGAGTCCATTGCTTTTGTGCGTTATATATGATTAAAATTGTAAGCTAAATTCTATTGAATTACTGTAAATTTAATTGTGGTCTTCACTATTTTAAATTTGAATAGAATGATGACAAATAAAAGGAAATACTTATACTGAGTTTAACTGCATTTTGTGACTCTGCAATCAGTACACAACAAAGAGATTAAAGTGCTGAAATACATATATAATTTGCGCTTCAATGTAGACATAGATGAACTTCAAACCGCTTTCTCTGGTAATAATATTTTTATGTTAAAAAGAAAAAAAATAGTATATTGTTTTTCGGACAAAATATAAAAATACAGTCAGATTGTAATGTTATATTGTATTTGCATTGTATAAAGTGCATGAAACATTTATTCCATTATTTTGTAATGAAAAAACTCGTATATACGTATATATATATATATATATATATATATATATATATATATATATATATATATATATATATATATATATATATATATCAGTATGTACCTAATTTCTAGTGAATAATATAGGCAATGTATTATATGAAGGGTTGCATGTGTTAAAGCAATTAAAACAGTAAATGTATATCTATTGATATATAGCTAGTCATGCAAATTTCGTTCCACAACTGTATTTAGTGACAGATGGTCCAAACTGAGTTAAACTTAGTCTTACTATAGCAAATGCAGAAAATTGATTACGGTACTTACGAGTTCAAATTTTGAATATGGATTTATCTATATATCGTCGCGTGTAAGGCTATCTCCAGGAACTTAATATTTAAAAAAATTAAAAAATATTATGTATATTCCTATAACCGGGAAATAAATGACACACGCCAACAATATTATACAGGAACTCAAACAAAATATTTTATTAGAAAATACAAAGTAAACAGTTTGAACATTACATTCAACTAAGAGTATTATGTGAAAATATTTTGGTTATGACTCAAGAAATAATTTTGAATAATGTATATAGAGTTATAAAAGAATCTGTCAAAAAATAGGTAACAAAGAGGGACGCTAAAATATATTTAATGCAAGTATTGGTGGCCATTTCACACACACACACACACACACACACACACATATATATATATATATATATATATATATATATATCAGAGGTATTAAATATAAGTTTAAGTACAGCAAATGTATTAATATATATATATATATATATATATATATATATATATATATATTCCGCATAAGTTGATTTTGAGAAACCTGTTTGTAACCCAAAGCAATCTGTTTCAGAAATAATATCTCTTTACCTTTAAGTGGATGCGGTATATATTTTAATTTGAAAAGTAAAAGCAGTTCACCAGATTTGGTTCCAAGCTTAAATTTTTTATAGAGCAAACAAAAATGGCAATAGACAGAAACTTTTTTACCTCATGTTTATAGTAAAGAAATTTTGTAAAATATTTGCTTCCAACAAAATCAGTTCAATAAAGGGTCGTTTATTTGATTTGAATTGGTAGTATTATACTGTGCACAGTGTGAAGATTGCAAGTAGACTCTTATTCGATCAGTAATTTTACTGAATATAATGTAACGTAAGATATAGATAAAATCACGAGTTTTGACACCTGAATTTCGTTGACTCTAATGTAATACAGCAAATACAGATGTACATATACACAAGCTAAAGTTTTCCTTCAATTCTCATTTATCAAGTGATTGTTATTGGCTTATAAATAGTTCTATTTGTTATTGGCTTGTAAATAGTTATATTTACCTGTCTAATCTATGTATATTTTTGTTTATTCCCCGTGAAAACCTTTTATTTTTCATCAAAACAACAGACGATGTTATTGAGTCTCATGCTGTATAGCTCACGTTACTGGCGCGATGAAATATCTATGGTTTCTAGCGTCCGAAGATTAACATTTTTACCTCACTAATATTCTCTTTCAAACGGTGAATTTGCAACGAGTATATTTTATTTTACGGAAAAATGGTATATTTAATCTTTCTTCCTTCATATCAGTTTGAGTTGCCGGATTTTAAGATGTCGTCAGACTTGCACACTTTTTTGTATCTATGTATCACTACAAAGAAGATGTATCTTGTCATCAAACTTTCAGTGTGCATATAATGTTTGATAGTATATGCAATATATGTATGGATATTTTGAATTGGAACAATGATCAATCATATTTCTGAAATAAAAATGTGCACATTTTCAACTCGCACGACAGCCAAGATAACAATAATACTAGCTGGTCAAATTATAGGATTATTAAAATTATATTTTGATTAATGCTTCTAAGCATTAAAGGAATACATTATAAGAAGACGTCTAGGTTCAAAATGTGTTCACTTTTCCCCGTCAGTATTGTAAGAAGCTTAATTGCTGATACAAGTTATACAAACTTTGTAAATCTTTCTTGCCTTTAAGAGCTTTTCACGAGAATTAAAGTTAAATAATATGCAAATTAAAGTAAGAAAAAAAAAAAAAAAAAAAGAAAATAAGTGAATACCTTAACTTCGGCAGGTTGCATCAGTCAGTAATTAATTCTACATGCAGCGCCGCTTATATAAGTTTACATCACCAAGGCTACCATTGTCAACAATCAAACGATTGGATATAGCGTCTTGTATCAGATTTATTGCGTTCAAACAAAATGCCCTTTAAATGTACATTGATTCCTGTGATATAGAAAATATATTTAAAGTAGCATTGGATAGGTTCGTGTTTGTGATTTTTTAAAATGATATGTTTGATATCTTTAAAAACACAAAATATATAATATTTGTTATAATGGTGGCATTGGTCTGATATAGAAGTTGGTATGTATGTATGTATGTATGTATGTATGTATGTATGTATGTACGTATGTGACGTTTTGCACAAAACAATATCATTATTTTTTAGTGGCTTTATAGGAATATTTTAACTTTAACACATGTCAAATTCATAGACAGTCAGTCAAGTTCAAAATTTTCAAGGGCTGGGGACACGGGATCACTGTGTACAAACACAAAATGTGTTCTTACCTGGGGAGAGAAGGAAACACAAGGAAAGAACGCACACACACAGATAGATAGATAGATAGATAGATAGATAGATAGATAGATAGATAGATAGATAGATAGATAGATAGATAGATAGATTGATAGATAGATAGATAGATAGTTAGATAGATAGATAGATATAGTGTCGTGACAAAAGTGTTGCATCCGTGTAACGCAACGTAATGTCGAGCCTGAAATGTATTTCTCTAATTTTATGCAAAAATGAAATGAAATAAAGGATTTTACTTACTTTCTCATTAATACTTTGTTACATATCCCTAAATAAATTACTCCTTGGAATACACTGGTATAAACTTATTAATTGGCAAAGAGGTATTGACTACCAATTCAGAATCCTCCAGTTATGTTCAATAATATTAATATATGGGCTCTTTAAGGGGCGTGTCAGAAAGCTAATACCAGTGTCGGTCTTCCGCTTATGAGTCCTCAGCGACTCACTGGAGGGGCATTTGTCATACTTTACCAAGTAACATCGTTTAGAAAAGTGTTTTGTGAGAATAGCTGCACGTGACTCTCCAGATAAAACTTTACTACTGTTCAAATTGCCATCAGTTTTCAGCAAAGGTACCATACCACAGTATATCAAATAGCCCCACACCAACACTTTGTTTTCCTTGTGCACTACATGTTTCAACCTTTGTCGCGTTTGCCCCTGTTATTACAAACAACCTCCACCTGACATTCATCAATACATATCGAACATTTCCAACCATTCTGCACGTACATCTCAATTTTCCACATACATAAATTAATTCGCCAAATTCCGTTCATTTAGGAAATAGTGAAATTCTTCCGTACATCAGTCTGAAAGTATCGCTCAAAATACAAACGACTCTGAACGGTTTTTATGAGTACTGGTGTTAAGACTGACTGATTTAATTTTCTTGCGAGATGATTTCTCAATATGGCGCCTGTTTCTTTTTTTGAGCCGAAATAGGACCAGGTAACCATGCACACTATGGTTTCCAGACCGGCTACTTCTAAGAAGATATTCTACAGAACCTGTTGCACTCAGTTTTTTTAAAACTTCAAGTATTTGTGTCAACCTTGTTATGGCGCAGTATGAGAATCTTTTCGATATATGCCATTTCTTTACGTTGGTTTAGTAATTTGCATCGTACGATATTAGTTTACACCGGTACTTAGCAGACGCATTATTGACGTTTGAATAACCTTGTCGGTGTTACTAGTATTTACTTACAGATTTCCGCTCATCTAAACGAACATTTTGTGCATTATACGTTGCACTCTAACACAACGTTAACTTTGTTAACTGGATGGAACACTCTTGACATAAATGAATAGATATAACCCGAAGAACTTGATTCGAATCTCAGGAGGGAACGAATTAAAAATTGTCTAACCTGTATTATTCTTTCTCCATATTTAATTTTACATTTTACTTCATATTATCACGCATTCTCCTGTAGGACACCGTGATATCACTTTACACTGTGCCGTGCCTTGTGTGTATGTATGTATGTATGTTTGTATGTCTGTATGTATATATATATATATATATATATATATATATATATATATATATATATATATATATATATATATATATAATCTGACTGCAATGGGCACTAAAATTGCCAATATTTTAATGGGAAGACTTGAGCAAAAGCTTCTCAGCGAGGCACCCTATAGACCTCTAAGCTGGTGTAGATTCATTGACGACATATAATCGAAATGGATCGAAACGGAATACAATTTCAAAATATTTTTTTAATTCGCCAGTAACTTCCATCATACAATTAAATTTACGTCGGAGTCAGCAAACAGGTCCAGTATATTTTTAGATACTCAATCTACCTTTCTTGAGGAGAACATAGAAACTGACCTGTATTCTAAACCTACTGACTCTCACCAGTATCTACTCCCTTTCTAGCTGCCACCCCCAGCACGTAAAAAAATATCTCCCTTACGGTATATGCGGTCGTACCAAACACATGTGTTCTAATCCTGCTACCTTGGAAAATAGACTCGGAGAGCTCAAGGGTCACTATTGAAGGAGAGGATACTAAAAGAGCTACATTGAGGAGGCTATTAACAAAACTAGACTCCTCGATAGAGGAGCTCTCCTGAAATATAACTCCAAGAAAACCAACAAGCGTGTCCTCTTCGTGATAACTTTCCACCCCGATGCCCCGAACCTACAACAGATCATTCGTAAGCATTGGCACCATACTGAATCGCCCGAACGTCTGAAGGTTATATTTAAAGACGTTCCTATGGTTGTGTACCGTAGACCTAAAAATCTCAAGGACCATCTTGTGCGTGCCAAGATATCTTCAAACAACCCCACAGATTCAGGCACATAGCGTTGCATAATTTGCAAGCATATGCCAGAGACCGAATCTTTCAGAAGTTCGACAACATGAGTTAGCTACACAATTAGTCAAAAGTTAGGATGTCGAGCCAAGAGTGCAATCTATCTTCTGACATGCTAGATCTATGGCACTCAATATATTGCCGAAACCGTTGATTTCAGAAAACGAATGAATAATCATAAAAGCCACATTCGCAACAAAATCAACGCGAAAGTCGCCAACCACTACAACTCGACTGGACATTCAGTTGAGTTAAGTTCCTTGAGATGCTACCCATTTAATCAAACTTGGAGTGGACCGACACAGAAAGCACACTTTTAAGGAACGATACTGGATATTACAATTGAAAACTCAAGAGTTTTTCGGACTAAAATGAAACAAATCTAACCTTCCCGTAGCAGTCTTATCAAAATTATAGCCAGTCATCAGTTTTTCACTCGTACGCAATTTGTTGCGACAATATTTACCCAAATATTAACATGTATTATTTTATTTTAATTGTATTGCCATTATTGTTATTATTATTATTATTATTATTATTATTATTATTATTATTATTATTGTCCATTATCCCCTAAACAATTCTCTTGACATCTTTCCTTTAGAACCTCCATGCATAACTCTACCGGGATATAATTTCTTCCGCAAATCCTGCAGATGGCGTTGCTTTTTCATCATGGTGTGCTTCCATCCTTTATTCACAACGTGAAATTAGGTCAAAACATGTTGGTTCCCTATGTGATAGACACAATAACCCGCTCTTTTATTATTATTATTATTATAACTGTTATTATTATTATTGTAGCACAACTTTTTAATATATCTCTTGTTGTAAATTCCCCATAGTGATTTTAACATGTATGAGTCCAGAATTTATTTTAAATTGTGTCTTTTCTCTGTTTTGTATATGTAAGCTGTTTATTCCCCTGACGAAGAGCTTGTTTAGTTCGAAACGTTGGGAAACCGTTTTAAATTTGCGCCGTTATCAAGTTTTTTCTCTCTCCCCCCCCTTCAATCTCTATCTCTCTCACTATTAGGGGGGGGGGGATGACGGGGCAGTTGCCCCGGGTGCCAGAGGTCTTGGGGCTCCAAAACAGCTGATAAAAATTCGGGCCTCGTATTCTGGCCCTTTGGGCCATCATCATCGCCCCGCGAACCATTTACGCTTAGTACGCCACTGGGCTCATTGTTATGTTATTTAAAACGATTCCCATACTATTGTATCTAGAATTGGACCTGATCTCATAAACGCGTCCAAATTAATCTGCAAGGTAGCCAGCTGCATCATACGAGGAAGTTAATATAGGTCCTTATACCAAACCATTAGAAATATGAAACTAAAGTTAGACAATGAATGTGAAGACGCTATACAAATATCAGCACTGTTAACATAACACATTCAACCATCTATATGTTGCCATCTGTGATTTCAAGTCTCAAACGCCGCTGTTAAAATAACCGTGAAAAGTGTCAGTGATGGCTTTCATTCTTTAAAATGTACAAATTTGTATTGCGCTCTAGAAACATGCTACACATTTTGAAATAATTCCTCATACGGATTACAATTTCCATTTCCGAATGTTCACATTCGCATCGACTGTATACTATTCTACTTTATATAAATCTCAAGATATATGACAAATTTTCAAGATGGAATCTGTATATTTATTAACATTCTGTTGATTCCCACAAAAATGTAAAGTTTTACCACATCGTGTTGTAAGCATGTTACCTTACTCAAGGCGGTTTCTCTCAGAAAGCGTGCATTTCTTTTTTAATCGGGGTTAAATAACCACGTACCGTCAAGGATACAGTGATGATACCATAGGGATCTGATTGTTGTTAAAAAATGTATCGTGTCTTCTTGTGTCATTTTACGGTATCCAATTGATCGAACAGTTTGGAAAACACAAGATGTGATCTGTTGTATCTTGAATATGAAATGTTGCAAAGATTTCGTGAATATTTGCATACGTGTCCTACAAGGACATTATATGTATACTGTAATAGAACCCTTCTCAAGTCTTGACCCTCATAGTTTAAAATGAACATAGAAATGTGCTTAACGCATAAAGCACCAAATGTTTGAAAAATACCTGTTTAACGGGTCATTAGTACTGGTGTAAATGTTTGCGAAACAGACGAAACTTTGATTTCTTACTTGCTTATTTTCAAGTGTAAAGACATAATGTAGTAACGGATTATAAATCATATAAATGTTTATGTGTTTTGTTTAGAGAAAGACTGGGCACGTTGAAACTAGCAAACGTTTGCAGCACCAAAACGTATACCCGCCGGACGGTATGTCGCACAGGAAAAAGGATATCAACAGGTCCTAGCCACTGTCACTAAATTCGTTCTTATTAAGCTACGGTTAGCATCACCGATCGTTGAAGTCAAATATATCCAGAGTCAGTTTTCAAGATTAAGGAGTCCAGGAGTAAGAGAACTCACCACAAGTTCACAACTTCAACCCTGTTCCATCCTTTTTATTGGTGACGATTGGATTAAGGACCTGGTGTATGAGGACTCTTTTATAAGTGCTGTTAATCTAGGCACGGGCTCGATTCCTATTTGGAATGGATTATAACTCTATAACCTGTTTGATTATAGTAGTGTCATTCTATGTACTTTTCGCTCATAAGGACATGTATTCAAAAATGCACTACGGGATCCTGTGATAATAGTTTTCCTTTTACATAAAAAGAATATTAGCATACACGTCCGAGAGTTATAATTCGTTCCCTGCTGAAAATTGAAACTCGGGTCCACGAGTCACGGCTACCAGCCTTGCCTGCATCACCTATCGCCATACCCTCTCGACTAAGTGCACACGTTTCCAGATAGGGATGGAACTTAGTCGTGAATATATACATTCATACGTAAACATTGGCTCGGGCGAGCAACACTTTACTACGTACACGTCCCTGGGCAGCGTAGATGCAAATTCGCACCTTGGGAATAAATCTGAGTGCAATTTATACCCTTAATAGGCGTCGAAGTTCAACATCGTTTAAAATTTGGCGTGCATCAATTATAAATAACATTTATCTAATTTGCCTTTTTGCTGCCAGGCTTGAACGTACCTCAAAGAAACGACCTCGTTTTCTTTTACACAGTTACCCGATGTGAGCTTGATGCTAAAATGTGTAAATATTATGGACATATTATGTTCCGATTTCACACCTAGCCCTCGATTTCTAAATGGTTTTCGCATTTACAGTGACACTTTTCAATAATTTAGTCGTCAGTTTGATGCGAAGAAGGTTTCTCTTTCAACGAGCTATCACACATCTTTATGAGTCAGACCTCAGAGAAGTTATGAGACAGAGAATGTCAAAATTTGTGTGGCTCTTTTTTGTATCTGGCATGCAATGTTACTGTTGCCCAGGTGGCCGGTATTTTCAACACTGAAGCTTTATTGATACATTGTCTTGCGGAAGGGAAGATGCCAGTAGATATTTCTATAAGTATGTAATTATTTATCACAAGAAAAATGTTGCCAACTTACATTCATATGAGTATTGTAACTGTCGCAGCCGATTCCCACAAACTTTCAGACAAAGCATGTTGTTGTAATCTATTTATAAAGCAGCTACCGTCGGGACAACGGCTGATTGATCGAAGCTACCTGGGGCAATGACCTAAAAATATTCCAATTCTTTAAGGTAAATCAGCAATCTTCCGTTTTATGACCCACATGTGTAGCTGTCTAGAATGGATATCTGACAAAAATGCATCATTTAGTACGTAAGCTGGTGGAATTTGAGACGGTTCGAATTCTTCTTTCAAATGCAAGTTACAGACATTTTTGTTGTGAAAAGTAGTTACATGCTTATACAAATATCTGCTGGAATCTTTACTTTGGCGTGAAAATGTATTCACAAAGCTGCACAGTCTTGGAAATACTAGTGATCTGACCAGACCGAAATCATACAATTTTGACGTTCTTTGTCTCTTAACTTCTCCCATATGTAACTCATAAAGATGTGGGATAACTCGTTGAAAAGGACATATATGACACCTACATTATTGAGAGGTTTCACTTTAAATGCGAATACCACTAAGAAATCAAGGGTTGTGTACGCAACTGCAATTTCTCGAGTTACAAACATTGTCTCTTATTATTTGTTTATCTAAGGAATCATGCATTAGCAACAAATATTTGCATGTTTTTGACCAATGCTTTTATCAAGCTTGCATATGGTTCATTAGTACTGCGTTTGATATTGTTTTATTTTGCCTAGCGTACTTCAACTTGTGACTGAATTATCCGCTATTTGCATCAATTTGCCCGATTTTACGCTCTGTCATTTGACCTTGGACTTCGAGCCTAAAATCTGTATAAGTTACTATAGCAATCCACCCACCAATAAGAGCGAAAATGTGTTTTTAAAACTACAAATAGCGCTCAGATAGTGTTTTCTTAAATTTTCGGTGACAGCAACTTTGATTTAGGACCCTTTGTCTCTAAAGAATAGGTTACTTTCTTGCCTATGAGGATATCTATCCATGAAGATTAATGAATATATGCAACGCATAATTGGTTATTACTTGAACACAACTTTTCTTTCTAAGGTCCCATAATTCATTATATTTTACCGTTGAAGCTGGACTCACAAGTATCTTTTCCGCGTCAGGACAAGATATATATATATATATATATATATATATATATATATATATATATATATATATATATATATATATATATATATATATATATATATATATACATGGTTGTGTCGAACTTGGGATATTTCTTGAGAAACTTTTTCTTCTTTCGGCTGCAGCGACGTAAGCTTTTACTATTTTGACCACGTTTCTTTCTTCTCCAAAGAGCAATCCAACTACGAAATTATAAAAAAAATAACAAAAAAAAAACTGATGCTCAACATATACACATACTGATAATTTAAGATTGTACTGTTGTTTCCGTCTCTTTTATTCAGGTATAAACTGTCAATTTCCGAATAATAAATCAAATAAGGTCTGAAAGGCGTTATGTAACATGTGTTATTTGGCAAAAGACAATTCACACTAAGATAAACACTATGTAAACGACATTAAACTTTTATAATTGCAATTTGTATTAATTTTATTCTTTCTTTGCATTTTCATTTTGCTTCTATTTAAATATTTGGAGTCTTTTTAGAGTCCTCATTCAGAGGAAGAAAATTAATTGAGGTAAAAGTAGTTCTCCGCGCAGTGTATAAAGAAATAAATGCAGCTTAACCTGATTACATGATTACACTCTAACCAATAGAAATCCTCGATGCATTGATCAACTAATGCAACTTCAAATTATTGACTGTTCAGTGCACACGCATAATAACAAGATTCATTTGTTGACAATGACTTTCACCTTGATACCTGCTGTGGAAAGAGTGACATTTCTTAAAACGATATTAAAAGAAAAGACAGGAGAATGGATCTGAAAAAGACAAACATATTGATACATCTGTTATACAAGTATTCTTTGCATACCGGAATGACGATTTTGTTTTCTCCATATGACCACAAGAGAGATCTCTGGTCATAAGTGAAATCTAATAAGGTTCAGTCCTATATTAATGAATTCTTAAATCACCTTGTCTTTTCAACCCAATCATTCATACGAAATTCTACTGTAAATCTTATTATTTGTAGTGTTTAATATCTTTTTCAATATGTATCCATTATTGTAGTTAGGTGAATAATTAGTCATACTATGATAAACATGTAAATATGAACATTTTCTATGTTGAAACACAGTGGGATAACTCCTTTGCAGCATTCTGGATTCACTCTTATAGCCTTTGTGAATATGGTGTTGTTATAAACATAAAAAAAATTGCCAGACCATTGCTTTTGGTTGGTGCGCAATTGAGTCGACATCATACTCAAAGGTGAACTTTGTATGCTATTTGCTAAAATTCCTTCTCAGTGCAAAGAGATGAAAACTGTTCCTAAGGTTGTAATATATATTGATCAGTCCTATGTTCAAGAGATCTGAGAAAATGAAAATTTAAATAACACGATATGATATTGCCATCCAAAATGGAATCTTTTTAAAGATATTTCAATTCAAATATCTTAAAAGGTATTCATGATAACTGCGTGAAACGTTCGTCTCGTTACCGGCCCAGCCAGCTAATGTCTATGTACTCTGCGTCACACCTCTTTGTTCGTACCATTTCGAATTAAGGTTTATTGTTGACAATGATAGCCTTTAGGCCGGTGTTGTCGCCTTAATTTGATTGGTTTTAACTTATTCTAGTAATATTCAACATCCTTAGACCTAATAAATAAAATGTCAAGTCTTATTGCAAAGTACTCAATCCAAATGCTACTGATAAAAGAGTATTTTCTTCAATTTCTTTTTTATTTTGTTAAGATAAACATATAATTATTGTCATTTATGGTAAATATTGCTTAGTAATATACATGATTTTCTACAGAGAACATTCCATAAATTCTTATATCGCCAAAAATACGAAAACATGAAAACCTGTGTTTAGTTTGGTTTCCTCTCAGAGAATGCGTACTATGTTAATGAGATTGATTACATCTGCTCTAGAGCAGACCAGAATAGAACGGAATTCACTCAAATCATAGACTTCAATAATGAGAACCGTCCTTTCAGCATACTATATCTCTTTTTCGTCCATTCTGAACACTGTGGGAAGAAAGTAAAACAGCAAAGTATATCATGAACATACCGGTCCGTCTTGGAGGTAATATTTGCAAGTAGCCTGTAGTATTGCCAATTACAGCTAGACTAGCGCGAAACGCAAAGGCTGTGAACCAAAATCTCACGCTCATGGATAGACTGCTAAAAGCATTACGTAGGAGAAAACCAATCGATGAGACAGGTAATTTTGTGAACCATACTAAAACGTCCAAAGTTTGTTTTCAGTATGTTCATGGCCTTCATGTCCGCAATATATTCAAGGACTATTCAGTGTTGTAAATCATTACTTTTTAAGACATTTTCAAATCTGGCAAAATCTTGAGATATGAAGAGCGGATTTTGATGTAGTAAGTAATTTGAAAGAAAAATTGTTGGGGTCGCACGAGATTCCAATGTCAACATTTTAGACAATATATTTTGTTCCACATCTTTGTAAAACACAAGAATTAGTTGCTGAGAAAAAACCACGCGATTTGGCAATAAAAGAAAAACATCTAGAGGTGATCACTTTAATGTTTTTTCTTGATATATCTAGACCGATGATTGTACCGATTCGGATTATCCATAGTGTTTGCCTCTACGCTGAGGCAGGCCGAATACTATCGTTGTTCAGCAGATACAGTGCGCTATATTGCATTCACTATATCAGGACACCATGTTTTTGCTTTAGTTTTGGTCAAGTCTGTTGCATTATATAGGGGAGCAGATTTGTGGCTCAGCTTGAAAAAATGCAAAATATTCTATCAGCAGCTTTCAGAAGGTGGAGCCATTCAGAACACATTTTGTCCTGACACCCCCAAGGTCGACAATAGAGGTTCGCATTTATCGCCTGTACACTGATAACATGAACGCAAAATATATTCAGTTCCCGAAAGAATCATTGCATTGATAATCGCAACTTGCAGCTTGCGCGACATGTGTACAGTTCCTTCGCATTCGGGCAAAAATTGCACACAATTAGAGATCATGTCCATATGTATTGGTCATCTAGTAGCAATGACCAAATATGGATGCATACAAGTAGAATCTTCAGTTACTTTTCACAAACGTACGTGTCACTTGTTATGCTCATTCACCGGCTTTTGAGAATCATGCTTTCTAAAGACACTCTATGCTCAAAAGGTTCGCGGCGATGGTCTCCTGGGGTTGTAAGTTCCAGGTTCGCAAAAGTAGTTTCTGCTGCAACGCTCAATCTGAATGGACTCTATTATAAAAAATTAGGATCAATTGACCAACATTTCTTCGTCCCTTTGAATAACTCATCTCACCTAGCTTGAACTCGTCCTCAAAACCAATGATTTGCCAAACTAAATATATAGCTGTGGTTTTCTTCTGTGTTTTACGTTTGAGTAATTTCAGTTATCGTCCCACTCCGAGTATTAGAAAAGACAGCGTGTTGTGAACTTGCTCATTGATTTGTTTCTTTAGACAGTTTCATCTAATAACATCTATGGCGTAAATATAATAGCTGTGGAAATGCTGGACACATTTTGTGAATATACAAGAGACTCAGTTTGTACAGAGGAAGTATTTAGATGTGTTGCAGCTCAAGGAAATAATTTGTGCGATAGCAGTAAAATACTTGTGTAATTGAAATTGATTTGTCATATGAATCTTGCAGCTAACGAAGTCAAGCTATACCAGAAAATGTTCGGAAATGGAACTTGAATGTGGTCTTCTCTCCCCTAAAGTTCGAAACCTTATTAACAATAATAACTACCAAAAGAAAGGTTTCATGATGCTAGTCTCATCCTCTAACGAAACTTTAATGAAATGTTATGCTTATTTTGAACTGCGTTGCTAAATATACATAAACGCTGACTTTAAATAGGAAAATGAACGATATAATGTTTGGTAAAACACTACACAATTTGTACATACAATTGTTTTGTTTTTAGCTTTATTAAGTCCGTTATTTCTTAAAGTAAAACACATAAAAATTTAAATAAATCGAATTTTCTTTTTATAAATGCAAAACATCTGATAATGTATAGATGTATACATAACCTGTTACATTGTACCTGTAATAACTGTCGCCTACATGGAGAAAACAAAAATTGTTTCCAATGGAATTTCTCCAAATCAGGATGGAAAGAACAAAATATATGAACTCTAAAACTTGTGTGCCTTTTATTGTGTCAAATCTCTCCTAATACCTGGCTCACGAAAAGTGCACCCATGTGCCGGCAACAACTAATATAGATACACCGCAACCAAATTTATCGAATGTTCCACTCTATGTGCACGATGCAATAACATCAATGCTGGCCCAAGTCCCTTTCGGAACGTATGAAATGTCATTTAAGTCCTTTTAAAAACACAGCCATATTTTAATCTGTTCTGCGGGACATTCATTTATCCTAATACTGTGGTTAGGCCGGAGAATGCTGATGTTAGATCAAGTGATATTGTAACCTTTGTTTATATTCCGCTTGATAAGTTTTACGCTACAGCAACCGAGTGTTCTGACCTATGTTGAAGCTGGGAATAAACGTGGTTATACTTATTTGGAAACAGTACAAACAGATGTACATTTCTGGAATCGATTAAAAGAGCTTATGCTAAAATGTGATTTTCACAGTCAATAAATCCCCAAAATGCAATGAACAATTTTCCTTGACGTCAGATTTAAAAACCATTTATGGGGAAATGAAATTTATTATTGTTATATCAAAGTAATATTAATCTTTTAGAGAAATTGTTCTTACGTAACAAATTGCACAACTTTTGAGTTCAAATCTAGGTGAATTCTTACTCATATGATGAGACAGTCAATGGATATTCCCGTGTAAAATCAAACATATCGATTAAACACATAACTTTGAGTGAGACGTATGTGACAAATATTGTTTATAAAAACAGACCATTGTACCATCCTCAAATATCATTTAAACTTTTTGGAGACAGAAGTGTAATTTATCAGACTCCACGCGTGGATACTTGAGTGTAATTTATCACGTGAAGTACCAATGTAAACTTGACAAGTGGTAACATTCAAGGCACTCTTTTTAAGTGTCGAATTCAACAGTTCTCTAGACAGGTACGGAACGTGCTTTATTAGGACCATAAATACAAATCAACAAGAATTACAATTCGAGCCATACCTTAAATTGCATACAGGTGAAGTAACCATTCTAACAATAAACCTAGCAATCCATTTCCAGTCAATATTTATTTAATACATAAATAGTACAGTGACATTGAATTCTGACAATAAATGTAAAAAACAAAGAATAAATTGTGACATAAGCAACAGTAAATGTTCCATCAAAATCCTTTAAGATATTTATGAGATTATTTTTTAAGATGATATTTGTCTATCCAGCTACTTAATAGTCACTAGTTTTGATCATGTCATATAGGAGATTAATTGTTTGTTGAAGTTTTAACACAAATTAATAATAATTCTCCTGCAGTCTTGAATTATGAAGCTGTTGAAGATCCTGCAGCACATTTGCAATGTTATATGGCGAACTTAGCAGCACTAAAAAAGTTTTAATGATTTACATAAAATTTGAATATCTTAAAATCCTAGGATCATATCTGACACAGCATATTCACATGCCAATAGACAGTTTCGAAACGTTTTTCTTTCAAAGAATGAACAAAAAGTTTACAATTTGTCTTGTTCAGCCCTAATACTGAGTTACAAATGTGTTGATCTGAAACAATATATATATATATATATATATATATATATATATATATATATATATATATATATATATATATATATATATACAGTGTCCTTGAAATAATAGAAAAAACAAGTGTCTTGCTTTGTAGTCTATGATGACAAGAAACGATACTAAGTTGGAAATGGGTTGCCTTCTCTGAAAATATCTTAAATGCTCAAAACTGTAAACCAATTATACTTTGTATTAATCATATTTTACTTGCTGTTTATGTTAAGATGTTCTCCTTTTTTCATATTGCTTTATCGAGAATTCAGTGTTACTTTAATATAAATATATGTGCTTACATATTAATCGGAGTATCGCTACATTGTTTAGCCTTGGATGCAATTGTTAGGCAACACAAGACACACACGTATATGTTGAGCCAGTAACGCAGAAGTTTAGCTGAATAGAAAGTTATTCATAATAAATATATGAACTTTATGCATACGAGTTTCAATTTACCTCAATACAACGATTAAAGATTAAAAACTATGACGATGAAACAAAAATCGGTCGACATTATTTAAACTAATACTTTAGTTAATTGTGATTAAATTATGATCAGACCATTTAACGTTTTAAAAATATCATATCAAATATTTAGAGATATGTGACTACTGTATCACCCTGCAAGTGTTGAGACATATACTAGAAAGAAAATGTGATGATTGGTAATATTGGAGGCATCTTGTTTACACGTCAAATCCAAATATTATCAACAGAAGTGCGGCACATATTGTATTGGGACCATACATACGAACTAAAACACAATTGACAGGTGAATCACCACTTGTGAAAACTTAAAGTATAATCTCACAATAAGCTTGTTTTCAAGTTTTGTCACTTTGAATCTAGGTAAAATAATAATGTTTTAATTATAATAGTAATCATGTCTTTACATCAAACAGGTGCTAGTTGGGGTGTGACCATTCTGAATCGAAACCTTCTAACCTATATTCAGTCGATAAATAATAGTAGACAGTTTAAAAGAAAATAATTATTAAAGTGATACAGAATTCTAAATATTAAGATAAAAAGGTAAAGAGGACTTCTTTACGTAAACGACAGTTTACATTTGATTAAAATTCGTTTAGGACGTTTGAGATATTTAAGTTTTGAAATATTAAGGTGAAATAACATCAGTTTATTCAAATGATATTGTTGAGTTCTGATGATGTGATCGAAGAGATTAACTGCACTTGCTAATACACGAAGAACAATGTAAACTTGACGAGTGGTAACTGTCAATGCGTCCTGTTTAAAAATCAAATATAAACAGTCTCAACAGAGGTATCGGGAGTTATTTATTATGACCAGACGTAAAGATAATAAAGAACTTGAATCACTTGAGAGGGAAACTATTAAATCACTATTTAATTTTTTTAATCATATTTTCTTACTTGAAATGTGGGCCGAAAAATAATGTCGAAATTACAGTACGAGTTATATCTTTACATCACGCTGGTGGGGCCAGGGACGATTCTGAACAAAATCCTTTTAATCTTTATTCAGTCGATAATAATTATTAAATAATTTAAAAGATAAGTATGACCCTAAAGTATATAATTAAATAAACCAAATAAAGAGAAATATGAGAAAACGACAAAGAAAACATCTTGACATAAACAAGATTTGGAATTAAATTTAATTATGTTTTAACACTATGATACAGACGTTCTTATTATGAGCATGCGAATATGCAATTGACATACAAATGACGTACATCCTACTGTCGTCCGAACATATTCATTTGAATGCCCTGCAATTACTGCTGCGCTAGCTGCCACAATCTCGAATAAGTGTGATTTGCAGCTTATGAATTTATTTTCAAGATACTCTAGAGTTATTACAGTATAAAGGAGAACTGGTAGCCGGCCAAGAGTCACCAAGAAAATGAAAAAAAGGGGTCTGCAAAGACATGTCCCACTGCTAAGAAAGGCTTCTAAATTTTGTCACTGCGCACGTGACTCGCCAATCTGACTGATGATTGTTGTGTTCCTAAGGCAGTTTGATAAGATTTCTAGTGCCTGATTTTCATAACTATTTGACCCTCATATCCATCTACTTTTACATAATTTTTGGCGATAATGTAATAACGTGTACTTTTCTCAGACATGGTGAAGTTTCCAGCTCTAAAGAAACTGAAAATGGGCTATCAATATGCTGCTGTAAACATTTTCCTTCACTTTTGGTAAGACAATATGAGTGGAAAAGCTGCCGGCAACAGATTAGCAGTAAGGTGTGATAGCCAAAGAAGTTACAAACTTATATATTTAACGTCATATACGTTTAAACAATTGTGCAAAAGTTAATGTCTGAGTTACAGTCTAAGAGACTATTGCATTCTATTCGAAGCTTATGTCAAAAACCCCTTGCTGTGGTATAGGCCGAACTGTTGGCCGACAAAAATTGTATGAAATAGACAATCTGCTCAAATATGGAGACCCAATTGTATATGTTTTGGGGATTCTAGCGTAATAGTAAAATTTAATACGACGGCTTTTTGTTTCACGTAAACCGATGCGAAATAAATAATGAATACATCATAAAATTCCAATTTGAGTGCTTCCAAGATATATGCTACTCAGACTATGAAGACACTTAGCAAACACAAAATAATAATTTTAAATATTTTACACGTTCAGCTTTAGCCGCTCACCCTATCTTGAAACCGACTTATGCTAACGGCAACATGATATACACAACTTTAAGAATTAGTGTCCAATTATGCGTTGTAAATTATATTAACTATGTTTCTGTCTCACACATTTAGAATATAGAAAATCTGCAGCATTTGAGGGAAATAATAGTTGTTGCTAGGTTGTACAGGTCGTTTGATTTGCACAATTTCAGACGTTGGACTTTGTCCAGCTCTTGCCGTTTTGCCAGACATTTCGCGTCCAGATGCCGAAGGCACACTTATATAGGTTCTGACCTTTTTCTTTCATCTTATGCACTTGATTTTGCCTTTATACATGTCTCCATTTGTGAAGGACATATACTAAAGTCGCAAACACTAGTCGATTACAAAAAAACGCCACTGTCTACATTTTATTTCTTGGAGTTGTTTCAGCAGTTACTGCAGTTGTCTCTGTCAGAGTTTACCAAGGGCTATTTCATTTTGCACTGATTGTTGGCGGAAAAACAGCATGTACCTTAGGAAAATACCTCTAGCCTCATGCTTTATCGATGCTAATTTGTATTTGTTTCTGTGACTATTTCCACAACATAAGCAACGTCAACGTTCAATGTATTACACAATGTCTTGAATATCCTTCTGAATTCTACCGATGTAAGAATTCAGTTCTTTTACAGCTTTTAATTGTGTAGGATATTATTATGATGTCAACTGTGACTATCGCAATTATGTCGAATTTGGTTTAGATGGTGTATGTTGCTTTTTGCATCCTATCCAGTAAGTGCAGGCTAATTAGCTATTGGTACCAAAGATGTTTTCAAATGATATTCAAATATGGTTCAATGTGGCAGACATATTACTACAAATATTGATTTTTACCGTAATATATCTGCTCATTATTTTTTTTTATTCAACTGAATCTCTGAATATTTCCTTTACAATTCTATTTAAAAGTTTGCTTTTTAATCCACCTTAATTCTTTCTAGTTGAAGTATGTCTTAAATGGATTTTAATTGTTTTCTCACTTTTCTTGGTATTGGCATATCAAGTATTGAAGTGTTCAGTTTGATCTACTGAATTGTAAAGTATTTCAATATATTCTTTTTGCGTTTGTTTTACGTCACCAATTATGTGAACACCTACGTCACTATTTTAGGAGCTTGTGTTTTATGTCACTATTTTGTGTTGAATTCTGACGTAGCACGCAAGATAAATTCAAGTCATGTGTCTAACGTGTGTATTGCATCACCGCTTTATGCTGATTCAGCCCAAACGATATATATATATATATATATATATATATATATATATATATATATATTCACGATTTATAGAAGGCACAAAAGCATACCCTCTGCCAGTAATTATGTTGTGCTGAGGCTATCAACAAAGGAAGTAACTGGTAAAGGCAATATTGCACATCAGGTGCAGGTGCAGGGCACGATCAACACACTATCTATATTGTAATCTCTCGTCCACGCGACAAAAGATGTGCAGTCGTATACAACTTTACTATTACGCTCAAAACATATACTACTAAAAATACTACTACCACTATTGCTACTACTACTACCAATGAAAACAATAAATGCTATAAAGAGAAATCACTACCGGTTAAGAGCCTGAAATGTGAGTAACATATGGCCTAACGGTAATTACAATAGTCTGTGCCCAGATGGGGAGAGGAGAGATGTATGCGAGCGTTTACTTTTTATGCAAGGTAGATTTCATCAGAACGAAAAGTACCAACAGCCTTTGCTAGTAGAGTTTACAGGACTCTAACCACTTATAATTAATAAGTGCAGGGTACCAGTCTCGAAGTATGATAACACTGGATACCGTACACAATACTTAGAGATCGGTCCATAGGATGTAATATGAGCGTGAAATTTTTGTTTTTAAATGTTCGAGACTTTTATCAGCTCTTTCAACTTCTACATAGGTTCTGTCTTTTGCACTAACACTATTTCAATTATATTCCAGACAGGCCAAAATTACCCTGCGCATACCAGATGCGAGACTGCTGATTGAGGTAGCTTTTACCAACACCCATACTTGGGCTATTTATCTTGAAAAAATGCTGCGAAGCATAACATTTTGATTGTTCAGTAAGTTTGCGCTAACGTCCGTCAAGAAGTACCTGTCTTTTGTACTATGCTATCTAGTGCACAAAATAATTGTATTTTCTCAAACATTAGCAATGATGTCTACGAAAAATGAATCATCAGTCTAAACCCCACCAAGTGAATTCTTAGCTGTTTTAGCGCCTACATTATAAATACTGTTTTATTTTGGTACATCTATTTGTTTGTAGTGTTTAAGGTCGACATAGCATTTTTTTTAGATCTGATTATCACCACGTGTGTGTGTGTGTGCGTTCGAAGTATATACGAATACCGCATGCCACATAACCCACCCACACACCCGACCCCAACCCCAAAACCTCACGGCGATATAGAGATATTATCATTTCAATGCTTCTGTTGAAAAACTTATTTAAAATCTCCCAAGTTGTTTGTTGGGTTCCTGGGTTTGTACAACGACTTTGACATAAAAACTAATGCATACATGTACCACTAAACCCCGTAGAGTACATGGAGTTTAACACGCTCTCTCTCTCTCTCTCACACACACACACACACACACACACACACACACCTATGTACTCCTGATTACTTTATACATTCACTCATTCCCTATAGATAAAATCCGCCGAGTTGTATTCAAAACCACCGAGTGGTTATAAAGACATGGCTTGAACCAAAACCTTGACAAATAGCAGAGAATCAACAATCATCCCCTTGCCAAGGCTAGAGACAGAAAGAAAGATAAATAAACAGAAGGAGAGACATACAAGTAAAATAAAATAAAATTGCTTACCTGGATGAATTCTAGCCAGATCTTTGGAGGAACGGACTGTATTAAAATTTTAATATAAGTGAATGCAACGCCAACAACAACGCCGACAACGCCTTCCTTCTATTGAAATTAGCATGATATCAAGAACACAGACAAACGCATCATCATGGACTCATTAAAAATATACCTTGTATTTCATAACCGTAGGAAAATTAATACAGGTATTTGTAGTTTTGTTTGAAATGTGACAGAAATGACTTACCTTGACAACCTTGTACACAATAAGAACACATAAGGTCCAGTAGCGGTCAGGTTGCAATAGAATCATAAGACTTACAACACACTTTTACTGCTATATCTCTCTCCTCCTCCTCCTCCTACTACTAATATAAATATGATTTTTATAAAGAAGTTCACTTGTTTGAAACAAATCAAAATTTCCTGTGACTGGCAGCAAAAAGTGGTATCGTTTACAGTATTTCAGAAATGAAGTTCTTCAAACGGAAAGCACATCGGTATTTGGTATACAAAAGTATACCCAAATGTACAAGGCAAAGTGTCAGTGACATTACACTGGATTTGAAAATTAGATACAAACAATAACTCCTCACTCTCTAGTGGTGACACGTTGATAAAATAAAATAAAAGTAGTTTCAGATTTACCATTGTGCATAAAATCCTTAGCACCTATGTGGGTGTGTGTGTTTGTGTGTGAAGTGGTCACATTCTGATACCTTTAACCAGATACAGATGACATCTGCCGAGTGTCCTTTAAATCCTCCAAGTGTGTGTGTGTGTGTGTGTGTGTGTGATGGCTAGAATCACAATCTTGACAAATGTCAGTGGATACACATTTACTCGCCATGGAATATCTAGAGAAAGAAATAAATACTGGAAAAATGGAAATAAATATGAGAATTATTACTTGATCTGGCATGAACTCTAGCAGCTCAAATAAACTCCCTTGTATTTGGAACTATGGATTGTACATAAACTTAAACGCCAGGAATTTGTCAAAGCCAACACCGACTCCATCTTCGTTAAACATGTGTAGAATTGTAGAGCCTCACAACATATATAAGAGAAAACAAGTACTACGTAAGATATTGTCGATCACCTGTCAATATAAATTGGAGAAAATGTGTCAGAATTTAATTTAACAGTTATTAACACAATATTCATTGTTCATTAATTTTACTAGTAACGATCATGCACAAAATACACTTTTATAATGAGAGAGAGAGAGAGCAAACGAAAGCTATTCTGTCAGTTATGTTTATTTTTCCAAAATCTAACTAACATGCAGCGGGAGATTCTATGTAAAGGGAATTACCACAAGTCAAACTAATCCATGCATCAGCCGATGTTGTTGATAAAAATGTTTAGAAATGTGTAGTCGTAAGCTATGTAAGCAAGGAAAAAAGGAATGCGCCGACGTTGATTTCCATCCTATGAAGCAACGTTCCCAGCATCCAATTCCTTCTCTTTGCATTGCAACTATGCAGCTTTGCATCGTAACTTCGCGTCTTTGTGACTTCGCATCCTAACTTCTTAACTTCTAACTATCGCATTGCAACTTCGCATCGTCGTCATCATAACTTTAGAATTTCGCCTCTTCGTGATGAAGCCACGAGGTGAAGTTGTCAAGATGGACCGAGCGGTACACCATGCAAATTTCAGTGTGGAGAGAGAGAGAGAGAGAGAGAGAGAGAGAGAAAGAGAGAAAGAGAGAGAGAGAGAGGAAGGGAGAGAGAGAAAGACATGGTAACTGAAACATTTAGCGAATCGGTACTACAGTTAGCTTTTACACTTTATTGCATATAAGCTGTTGCTCTAAATCAGCTAGTATTATGTTTTAGTGAACGCCAGTTCTAAGTGTGGCAAAATGGTTGAAACAATACCCCTAAAAGTGACTATCAAGAAATGCCCTTAAGTGTGACGAAACACAAGCTTTTTATGAGAAAATATGTAAGTGACAGACACATACTTCCATCAAGATTTAAGCATTAAAATTCACAAAGACATTTCGTTTTGTAATGTTCAGGAAAGGCTTTGACAAGATGTAGAGTAAAAACTGGTAAGTACAGACTGTGTCTCGTCTTGTATTAATATTGTCAGAAATAATCAGAGATAGTTTTATTGAAACAACCCAGATTAAGAGATTTGCAAATTAAAAGTGACCAATTGATTGAAAGATTCTTTATTGACAAGTCTATTCAAACCCACTGTGATAATTTTTTTGTAGCATTCTAAATTCATTTCTGATACGTGTATGAATATGGTGTTGCTATAAACATGCACAACTTTGTTCCAGACTGTTTTTTTTTTTTTTTTTTTTTTTTTTTTTTTTTTTTTTTGGTTTGTGCGCAATTGGGTCGACATCATACACAAAGGCGAACTTTGTATCCTATCTCCCAAAAATGCCTTGTATGTCTAAAGAGACAAAAACTTTTCCTAAGTTTGAAATATATCTTGATCAATTTTATGTTCAAAAGATCTGAGAAAATGAAAATGTAAAAGGTACGATATGATTCAGTCTTCTTAAGATATATGAATTCAAATATCTTAACAGTTATTTATGATAACTGCGTGAAAGTCTCGTATCGTTATTTAGACTAAATAAAATATGAATGCAAACTTTAAACACTTTCATTTGAGTGGACTTAAGCATAATTTTTATCGATTAAGCTTTGAGTAAAGGTCAGAGTCTTATTTTTGAAAAGTCTATGAATTTTGGGACAGGTGGTCAGACGCTATAACCCGTGTCAATTAGTTACCTTGGCTAACACAAGATTAAACGGTCTATAAACAGCAATACAGATGTTAACAGTCTTTATAAAATGGTTACCGCGGCCACCGCAAGACCAAGGACAAACTCAAACTGAGTTCTCATTTTCCGAAGGTGTAGGGAAGTCGAATTAATAAAGACCATATATATATATATATATATATATATATATATATATATATATATATATATATATATATATATATATATATATATATACAACTCTCTGAAGGTACGATGCCAGCCCAAGGCTGACACTGTTTTGAATGAATCCTTATCGCCAGCTAGTGTCTAGATACTCTTCGAATTAAGACTCATTTACTGAGAATGATAGCCTTTAAGCCGATTCTATCTCATTAATTTGATTGATTTTAACTTATTCAAATAATATTCAACATCCAACGACCTAATTAAAACATTTTAACGTTTTATTACAAAGGACTTATTCCAACTGCTACTGATAAACAATTTTCTTTAATTTATTTTTCCTTTGTTCGAAGATAAACCTATACTTATTGCCATGCGTTTTAAGCATTGATTAGTACAAGATATTATTGACTACAGAGAACACTCCATAAATTTGTATATTGCCACAAATAAAAAACCCCGAAAATCGGTGTTTCATTTTGGTTTCTGTCTCGGAATGCGGACTTTGTTAATGAGAATGATTACATCTGCAACGGAGTAGATCAGAATGGAATAAAATTCACTCAAAATCAGAGATTGCAATCATGATAACTATCCTTTCAGCATACTAGATCTCTTATTCTACTATCCTGAATATTGTTGTAAGAAAAGGAAACAGCAAAGCACGAACATAGCAGTCCTCAAGATCGATGAAAAAGTGATGATGGTGATATTTGCAACTATGCTGTGATGTTGCCAATTACAGATAAACTATCGCAAAGAGCAAAGGCTGTGAATCGCATGATAATCAATAGACCGCTGAATGCATTACGTAGAAGAAAACCAATGAGCAAAAAGAGGTCATTTCGTGAACTATACAGGAATTCACAAAGTTGTGTTCAGCGTGTTATTTGTCTTCAAGAAATTCACAATATATTCAAGTAATATCCAGTGTAGTAAATTATTGTTTTTTTAAAAACGAATTTTGACCTAGTACCCAATTTGGAAAAAAACGTATTCTGGGGTCGCACGAGATTCCAATGTTAACCTGTTAGACATTTTTGTTCTTTCACATCCTGGTCAAACACAAGACTTCTTAGCCGAGAAACAACTCCGCGATTTGGTAAGAAAAATGATAACAACTAGAGGAGATCACCTTAATTATTTGTCTTGAAACATCTACACCGAAGGTTTTACCGATTCTGATAGTCAGTAGTGTTTATTTCTACTGTGAAGAAAAACACTACCTTCGTTTAACAGAAGCAATGCGCTATGGTGCATTCACAATATCAGGGCACACTGTTTTTGCTTTGGGGTTTTGGTCAAGTCCATAAGTAAGATGAACAGATTTGTGTGACTCAGCTGGAAAACATGCAAAATATTTGAACAGTATCATACAGTGGGTCTGACCATTCCACGATAGAGTTTTGCATTTATCGCATGTACACTGACATCATGAACGCAAAATATATTCAGTCCCCGAAAAAACATATCATTGCATTGAGAATCACAATTACTTGCTTGCGCGAGCTGTGTACAGTTCCTTCTCATTCAGACAAAACTGCACGCAGCTAGAGATCATGTCTCTACGTAGTGGTCCTCTAGTTGCAACGGCCAAATATGCATGCATGCAAGTATAATATTCAGTTACTTTTAACAAAAGTACGTGTCATTTGTTATGAAACCCCAGCTTGAAGACACCCTTAAAAGCAATGACTTGCCAACATTAAATTTTTATAGCTGTGGTTTCCCACTAGGAGTATTTGAAAAAAAAAAAGCACAGCGTGCCGGAAACTCGGAAACTTGCTGCTTGATCTATTTGTTGAAACATGGCGTAAATATAATTGCTGTGAAAATGCTGAACACATTTTACGAATAACCAAGTGGTTAAGGTTGTACAGAAGAAGTACCTAGATTTGTTGCAACTCAATGAAATAATTTGTGTGAATACATTCTGATACGTTTGGAAGCGCAGATGATTTGTCGCATGACTCTTGCAGTTAAAGATGTCAATCTATACCAGAAAAAGTTTTAGAAATGGAACTTAAGTGTGCTATGTTCTCCCCCAAATGTTCAAATCTTTATTACCAATAATAACTACCAAAAGTAAAGTTTCACGAATCGCAGTCTCATTCTTTAATGAAAATGAATGCAATGATGTGCTTCGTTTGAACTTAGTAGCTAAATATACATAAACGCTGAATTTAAATAGGAAAACAAACTCCATAATGTTTAGGCAAACATTTCACAAATTGTAGATAGAATTTACTTTTTTGACCTTTTATTTAGTCCGTTGTTCGTTAAGTTGAAAAATTAGATCGAATTTTCTTTTTTTAAAAATGCAAAATATATGAAAATATACAGATGTAAACATAAACTGTCATGGTGTAACAGTAACACCTATCATCTCCATAAAAAAAATCTTGTTTCCCATAGAATGTCTCGAAATCACGATGGCAAGAACAAAGGGGATGAACCCATTGTGTCGAATCTCTCTTAATGTCTGGGTCATGAAAAATGCACCTGTTTACCTGCACACAAAAAAAGATACACCTCAACCAAATTTAGAGAAACTTATTTTTTAGTATGATTCAGTAACATCAATGCTGGTCCAGTCAGTTTTCGAAACGTAAGAAATGTCATTTAAGGCGCATTTTAATGTCTGCTGCCTTGTATCCATTTATCCTAATTAGGCCTGATTATGCCAGTGTAAGATTAAGAGTGACATTGTAACCTTTTTTGTTCATTTACCGGCTGATACTTTTAACGCTACAGCGACCTATGTGAAAGCAAGGAATAACCTTGGTTACAATTATTTGGAAACAATACAAACTGATGTTCCTTTCGGGAATCGATTACAAGTGATCATGCTAAAATGTAATTTCCAAGGTCAATAATCTAAAACTTTAATGAAATATTTTCTTTGATGTCAGATGTAAAAACATGTATGGGGAAATTACATTTACGTAAAACAAATTGATTTTTTTATAGTTAAAATCTAGGTCAATTCTCACTCACTTGATGAGACAGTCAACGAGTATAGTCATATCGACTAAGCACATACCTTCTAGGCGTATATGACTGATATTGTTTATTAAAAAGAAAAAAACCGAAAAAAAACCAGACCATTTACCGTCCTCAAACATCATTTACACGTTTTGTAGACGCGAGCGTAATTTAGCAGACTCCACACATGGATACGTGAGTGTAATTTATCACACTTGAAGAACAATGTAAACTTAACAAGTGGTAACATTCAAGACATCCTGTTTTCATATCGAATCAACAAGTTCTCATGACAGTACGGGACGTGCTTTATTGGGAGCGTAATTAAAAATAAGAAAGAATTATAATTCGAACTCTGACATGAAATACATATAGGTGGGGTAATCATTCTAAAGAGAAGCCTTTCAAACTATTCCAGTCAATATTTATTTAATATACAAATGTTAAAGTGATATTGAAATCTAACAATAACTATATACACATAAAGAAAACATTTTCACATAAACAGTATTAAAAATTCCACCAAAGTCCGTTAAGAAATCTATGAAATTGCTTGTCAAGTTTTAGAATATTAAGTGAAGATAATTTCCTTGCAGTCTTGAAGTATGAAGCTTTGAAAGAGCATGCAGCACATTTGCAATGTTATTAGGATAATTTAAGCAGCAGTAAAAACGAAATATCAATGATATACATACAATTTTAATTTATTGCAATCCTGGGATTATATCTCACAAAGCATATGCCTATGGCAATATATACCTGTGAAACTTTCGGCTTTCAAAGAATGAAAGAGGAGTTTAAAATATCTCATTCTCAGCTCTCCAGAGAACACAAATTTATCTTTCTGGAAACCTAATTTTAAGCTTTAATTTGATCTTTAATATAACCTACATATATTTATTCTCAGTTACTAATGTGTTGATCTGAACAATATATATATATATATATATATATATATATATATATATATATATATATGTGTGTGTGTGTGTGTGTGTGTGTGTTTGATTTTGAATAACAGATGTTGATGTTCATGTTTTTAATCAGATTTTACTTGCTGTATACGTTAAAATGTCGTCTGTTATTTTCATAATGCTTCATCAACAATTAAGTGTCACTTTAATATAAATAAACTTGATTACATATTAATCGGAATATGGATGCATGTTTTAGCCTTGGATACAATTGTGAGGCAACATAACACACAGGCTCGTCTATATTGAATCAATAACGCAGAATTTTGTTCCATAGAAATGTACTAATAAAAACGCGTATGAAGTGTATGCATAACAGTTACGTTTTACATTAATGCAAAAGCTAAATATTAAAGACTATGAAGAGGAAAGAAAAATCGGTCGTCATTATTTAAAATAATATTCCAGTTAATTGTGATTAGGTTATAATCAGATCATTTACCGTTTTTAAATATAATTTAAAATATTCAGAGATATGTGAGTAATTTATCACCCTGCAATTGTTGAAACATGAAGTAAATGGTAAATTTGACAAGTGGTAGTATTGGAGGCAGCTTGTTTACATGCCAGATCCAAACATTGTTAATAAATATGTCGCACATATTTTATTGGGAACATAAATAAGAAATTAAAAAGATCTTGAATTAATTCATAGGGAAATCACTAAAACAATGAAATCACCATTAACATTGTATTCAAGTTTTGTTACGTTAAATCAACGTGAAAGAATATTGTCAACATTACACTAGAAGTTAATACCTTTACAGCAATCAGTTGGTGGTGGGAGTGGGACCATTCTGAATCAACGTCTTCAATCTATATTCAGTTGTTAACTAATAGTAGACAATTATTATGTATGTATATATATATATATATATATATATATATATATATATATATATATATATATATATAATTGACAGAAAGGTTTACATATAAAATAAAAGTAAATTTGGCATGTTAACGTATTGAACAGTGTAAAGTTCATCAAAATCTGTTATGAACTTTTGCGATACTTAAGTTTTGAAATATTATTGGGAAATACAATGCATCCAGGTAATTGATAGTGTTGAGTTATTATGTGATTGAAGAGATTATCCAAAATGTGAAGTTTAATCGTCTTTTTTAACGCAGAATGGCAAATTTGTTGCAGTGTTGATGAAACAATCATGGAACCTGAACCCCATTTGCATAGTTTTATTGATAATTTTAGCGGCATTAAAAATGACATTTTCAATGATTTTCCCTAAAACTGAATTTCATACAAGCGCCGCATTATATCGGACATACTATATCCATATGTCAATAGACGCTTTTGAAATGTGTGCTTTAGAAACAAAAGAAATACTCAAATTTGGAACATTTGCTGGTTCAGATTTCAAAATTAACTGTTCCGAACCGAAATTTAAACTTTAATTGTTAGTAATAAAAACTACAAGCATTAATTGTCATTTACAAATGTGTCCATCTGAAAATGAATGCTAATTTATATTTATTACGTTACAAAATAACAGACAAACGAAAGGTCTTATGGTGTTCTTTTAAAGAATATTTAAAATATGTATAATTGCTTTTCCTCCCCTTTGAAGTCACACAAATAATAAAAGCGTATTCAGTTTGAGATGAGTTATATTCTCTCAATGCAATATCATTAAATCATCTAAACTTTGATAACATTTCTACAGATAGTGATGAAAATTTACCGCTGTTCTCGGTAATATATTTTCATTTTTTATTTAACATTCAAGGCGTGCTGTTTAAATATCATATACAAAGACAGGTATCTGGCCTACTTTATTAGGACAATAAATAAAGACAATAAAGAACTTGAATCATTTGAGAGGGAAACAATTTATAATAATAAAAATCTATTAGATCACCATTACAGTTTTTTAAGCAGGTTTTCTTTCTTTAAATGCAGGTCGAAAATAATGCCGAAAATACACTACCAACCATATCTTTACATAACAATGTTCTAGCCAGTGGGACACTCTGAATAGAAGTCTAGTAACCTTTGTAAAGTCGATAATAAATATTAAATAATTTTAAAGAAAATTATGATTCTGAAGTCTATAAACAAATAAAACTAAAATATAACACAGCATAACATAACACACAGAAAAATAAAGTCAAATGAAGAATACATCTTGACATAGACAACATTTGAACTTTCATTAAAAAGAAATAAATGCTAGGAACATTGTGAGATATTTAAGTTTTAAAATAATCATTGGGATAACGTCTGTTCAGCTATATAATATTCATGAGTTTGATCATATCATGGGAAAGGTTATACATTTATATACAGTTTAATTGTATCTCTGAACACAAATTAATAAGAATTTTATTGCAATTTTGACGAAGAAAAGCAATGAAAGATTCTGCACCACAAATGAGTTATTTGCTTTGCAGATCTATTTAATTGAAATCGTGCTCGGTTCATTGTTGGGGGTTATCGTAATGATAAACTTTGAGGCCTGGAAGAATCTGTGACCAAATAATAAGGCAGATGAGATTGTACTAGCTAGGTATATAGTGTCATTTGTTCTATTTCCTAATTGAATCAGACATAAATAATTACGCTAATTTTGAATAGACAGCAGTTGGGGAGGCGCCTGGAACTGACAATGTGTGAATCTTCTTCGTTTCTATTTAGAAGGTTTCCAATCACTTTAACTTTACAATGGAATTGTTTAGTCTGGATAATGTTAAATATAGACCAATTCATGTTGCTATAACGACTATCTTAATAATTCAGGAACCAAGGCGCCTGACAAAATTACGATCTACAATAAATAAATATTATGTCAGCATGGGATTGAAATTCAAAACGAAACATTATCTTATATAGTCAGCCTGGGATTCAGGTGTTTTAAAATTATGATACAGACATTCATATTAAGAGCAAGCAAATATACGATTGCTATACAGATGACGTCCATGTTACTATCGTCTGAGCTAATTGATTTGAATGCTCTGCAATTACTGCTACAGTAGCTGCCACATTCTCAACAGGCTCAAATTGTTGTGATTTATAGCTTATGAATTTGTTTTCAAGGTATTGTAGAGTTATTACAGTATCACAGATAACTTGCAGCCGGGTAAGAGTTACCATGTAAATGACAAAAGAAGGGATCCTACAAAAGCAGGTATCGCTGCTACAAAAAAAAAAAAAACGTTTCTAAATTTTTTGTTTTGTGACTGTGAGTATGACTCCTCAGTCTGGCTGATGATTATTGTATTCCTAAGCCGATTTAATAACTTGTTGAGTGCCTAATCATCACAACTATATCACCATCATGCCCATCTATTTTGCTATCATATTTTGTCAATAATGTACCGCTGGGTACTTTTCTCAGGCATGGTGAATTTTCGACCTCTAAAGAAACTGAAAATATCCTATGTGTATGCTGCTGCAAAATGTTTTCCTTCATTTTCGGATGAAAAAGAAACATGAGTAGAAATGCTGCCGGTAACTGACTAGCAATAAGTTCTGTGACAGCCAAATGCGTAACAAACCTATATATTTTCATATCAGATACCTTCACACAATTGTGTAACAGTAAATGCCTCAGTTACAGCCTATTCAAAGCTTATCTCTGAATTGTTTGTCAGAAGAAAAAAAATGGTATAAAATTGACAATCTGCTCAAAATATGGAGACCAGATTGTATATGTTTTGGGAATTCTTGGTTAATTGTAAAATGTAATATGACTGCACGGCTTTTTTCGCGTGGACCAATGCGAAATAAATAATGAATATATCGAGAAATTTAAATATCAGTACTTCCATAATATATGCTACTCAGACTATATAGAAAATTAGCAAACACAAATTAATAATTTGAAATAGTTTACACATCAAGCTTTAGCCGGTATCCCCATTTTTAAACCTCCTAGTGGTTGCAGCTACTTGATGTACTAACTTTAAAAATGATATATAATGATGCGTGGTAAATGATATTTGTTTTTAAATGATCAAGATTTGTATCAGTTGTTTCAACTTCCGCATAGATTCTGTCTTTTCACTAACACTATTTCAATTTTTTTCTGACATGTTAAGATTATCTTATGCCCATCCAGTTCGAGACTGTTGATTGAGGTAGTTTTACCAACACCCCGCTATTTATCTTGAAAAAATACAGCAAAGCACGGCATGTACATGTGTTGTATACTGGGCGATCTAGTGCACAAACTAGTTTTATATTCTTAAGCGTTAGCATTTATGTCTACAAAATTGAATATAGGTCTGAACCGCAGCTAGCGAATATTTTAGCCTGATACATATGTTTGTGCGTTGTGTTTACGGTCTAAATAATTTATTTTCGATCTGGTTAATACTAAGTGTGTGTGTGTGTGTGTGTGTGTGTGTGTGTGTGTGTGTGTGTGTGTGTGTGTGTGTGAATCATACACTAATACCACATGCCACATATTCCCACTCCCACATAAGAACTCATGCATACTTGTACGATTAGATCCATAAGAGTACACGGAGTTTAATATATATATATATATATATATATATATATATATATATATATATATATATATATATATATATATATATATATACATTTACAGATATTCCATATATATAATTCCTTTTCACATATGCAGTAACGAATCAATGGGTTACACATGTCAAATTATTTTTCAAATATTCATATCTGAAATAGAATTTTACATATGTGAAAGAAAAACTAATTATTAAAACGGCTTGCCACACATGGGATATAATCTCTAAAATATTCCTTAATTTGAGAGTCTGCATTCTACATGCATGCTTATGTGACAAGAAAGGAGACAAAGTACAGGATCTAATCCGGAATTTCTTCTGCATCACAGTCAGGCGCACATACCACAAGGTTTAAAGGTCCGGACCAGTTAGGCTGATTAGTATATGTATATAAATAATATACCCTCGACCTTCAAATATACATACATGCATACATTCCTCCTGTGGGCTCTGGGATTTTGAATAGGTTCGATGCGCCATTCTGCATTTCGTAAGGGATTGGGAGGAGAGGTTTGAGGGGTGATCGGGATTATTACATGAAATCATAAACATGAGGATTAATATTGTTGAGCCAATAAAGTTGCTGTACTTTATTCCATAGTTCAATACATGTATTGCAAGAAAACAATGGGTAGATTCGGTCAGTGGAAAGGTTTCACAGATGTTCAGTCAGCAAGGAAGTTAATGCCCTTTGCTGTTGCAGGATCCATTTGTTTTTAACAAACCAAATGGTAATAATTACTCATTCAGCACATTGGTAAGTACATTGTCTCAGAAAAACCAATGGATTAATAGATACACTCATTTACTTTATACCTTTGCAATGCTGGAATTTCTGACGTTTTGACTATGCTTTAGTAACGCAGGTGGATGCCAATAATAATTGAAGCAGTATGATTCGAGAAATGTTCCTAACAGTAACTATCAGAGCGATGCAGTTCTCAAGAAATGACTATCAGTGTGAAGAAATACTCAAGAAATGGACCTAAAAGTGACTATCAGTGTGACGCAAAATATTCTTTTATCCGCAAACATGTAAGTGACCGACAAAGACTTTCAGCAAGACTTACACACTGAAATTCAGGAAGAAATTTTGTTTTGCAAGGATTTGACAGTAAATAAGGGTGAGAGCAGAATGTGTCCCGTCCTTCGAGTTGAGTTCAGAGATGACCATGACATCACAAACCAGTTTGGTTTCTATGAGTACGTGAGTGGCTGATCGGGCCAATTTGTGCTCAGAACTGACTGTGGCACACTGGACAGGAGATGTCACTAGGGGTCGCTTGATCAATAGAGGACGTGCTCCAGTTCTGAGATTTAGGCTATTCGTGCTTCTGCACTACCTCTGCAATTCTTCTCCGTTCAAAGTCTGTAGCAATAATATGGACGAGACTGCGCCAGGTGGAGCCATCCTGTGCGAGATCTCCCCCAACACAAGGGTCAATGTCGAAGTGTTTCAATGATGACTTGACCACCCTAAATTCGCATTCCATCCTTCAGCTTGCCGTAGATCTTCTTTGGTAGTCGATTTTCTGACATCCTGGTAACGTATCTTGTCCATCTCATCTGTGATTTCATCAGCAGAGTGTGGATGCTCAGAATGTCTGCAAGTGTAAGAATTACAGTTACTGGGACCCTATCCTGTCGTCTTATCCTCATCAGTTTCCTCAGGCAGACCACGTGAAAGTGGTTCAGCTTCTTATCTTCACTGAAACGACACAGATTAAGACATATGCAAATTAAATTATCATATTTTATCATTTTCACATTTAAGTTTAAATCATTTAGTTATATAGAATTTACATATTTTGAATAATATAGAATTGTATTATTTAAGTAGAATATGCATTTCTAATTTTAAAAAATCAGCGACGGTAATATTCCGAGTTTACAGACTTATTAGGAGAAAGAGTCTGCAGTTTATATTAATAATTTGTAATATAGATTTGATTACCTTCATTATGCTTAGGAATGGATGAGGTCTATTTCATAGATCTGCATAGAAGTTTCATAAATGTAGATGGACAAAAGAGACTTAGCATTATATTCAGTTGTAATGCATCTTTAATTATCATTGATTGTATAGGGAAATTTTGCATAACAAATCTGATTAACCCTTAGTTTGTTCAACAAGCTTCTGCTAAATACAGTTCGAGAATTGTTACCCAATGCAGTATTGTCATGCATGCAATGGTTAGAACAACTTCATAGCGGTATTTGTGTGTGTGTGTGTGTGTGTGTGTGTGTGTGTGTGTATGATACATTTGCAACCATACGGAAGCTATATTATATGCAATCTAAAGTTGCTGCTTTCTCGATAATAAAGGTATAATCATTCTAATAATATTGGACAATATTAAACCACATTTCTCAGCAGGTTGTTTACGACTTGCGAACTTTTACCCTAAATAATTCAGTATTGAAGAACGAAGACAACTATTTACTACCCTAAGTCCACTAAATAGATAAATGTGACAGAAATTAACCATCTGCAGCAACCTTTTGGAATTGCACAGGAGAGGGACAATGCGATATCAGAAAATATTGTTGATAATAATAATAATAATAATAGTTATTATTATTATATTATTATTATTATTATTATTATTATTAATTACAATTATTAATAGTGTAATAAGTATATTATTTTTATTGTTATTTCTCACAAATGATAGCATGGCATATACACTTTTATTATCTCAACATCATTGTAATTATATGCCGAAAAGTATATTTGTGCTTATGCTAGCGACACTTCCATCAGCAATTTACCTATTACCAAACTGACATGCTTCAGCGGCTACATATAACAATTAAAAGTGTAGTAGGTCTGACTTACACAGCACTGTAAGTACTGGAACTATTAAAAGCAAAATATACATATGCAATATGCTCTTTGGGAAAATTTTGTTTTTGAAAATTAAACAAATATTTACAAAATGTCTGCTACTATAAATGTTTTCGAAGATGTAGTACCACACATACCTCAGCATATATAATTGCAGTTGAAATTCTATTTTGAAACAGCATAAAGCAGAATTTGCCGCCAATGTTTAAAAAGGGTATATCGAAGACTACATCCGGATTAACTAAAAACGAACTGTCTTCTCCATTTAATATTGTTATGTATGATGTTTATATAATATTATAACTATTTTAGGAAATTGTAAATGTTTCTTCACTTTAATATTTGCTTAAATCTTAATGTTTATCAGGAAAAACATGTTTAACTAGTGTCCTTGAATTAGGTTGTTTTGATCAATATGTTTTCTTAATTTGAAGGTCAAGGTTGAATTTTTTTTTACAGGTAGAATTCCATTAAGATGACTCATATTCTAGAACATTCTGTCATGTGACCAATCTTTATATATGCCATGTTTGGTGGACATTTATTCAGTTTTAACATTACCATCAGTCTTGTAAAGAGCTATTACAGTTGTGAAAATTCATTCCAAATTCTAAGAGAGGAATTATTTTAAATATTCATTGGATTATAACAGTGCTCATAAACTTTTGGATTTTGGATTTTTAATTGACAATTTTGGAATTTATGTGAACTTATTCAGATATTTTGGAATACTTCATTTTGACATCAGCACATCAAGATTTCTAGTACATCAGGACTTTGGAGACCATTAGCACATCATAACATTCAAGGACACAGCCGTGAATTCGGAACATTCTATATTTAGGACTTGTGATTAGAACAATCATTCTTATTGGATTATTAGGATTTCAAAACACATTACTGTAAGTGACTTTTTGATTTTTCATTTTAATTATCTAGTAATAAATTGCATGTTGATTTTTTACATGATTTGTTGGTTTCACTTTCTTTCTGTTACATTTTTCTTAGACCATTGAGTCGTAACAATATGAACAAGGATGATGCAAATATCTGCTTGTTTAGAACATATTTGCAAATAGAGACTGAGTTCCTATTACGTATACGAAGAGAACTGCTGAATACAAGCTTTCACGTAAACAAGAATACAATAATTTGCAGTGACTTAAACATTTACTGTATCGTCGCATCACTATTATAATGATTCATTTTACATTTGATACTGTTCTCTAACAACACTAACATCACTGACCTAGTGTTTTTAGAGTTACATACCTTCAGATTTTCCCCTTGCGATATATATAATAACAGTATCCATCGTCTGGGTAAAGTATTTACTTATAATGTTATACATTGTATATTATGAACTCCTTTGTGTGTAAGTGGAAAATAATATGTCCCAAAAAGTGAATAGTACGTCATTGTTGAGTGATCATACTTCATAGCTGTCTTGTATACATCAAGGTCAGTTGACACTTTTTCAAGTACATGATAATGGGAAGGACTCGAACAAATTATGTTAGAAAGGGATTATATGATAGCTCCATCTGCTAACATAATTCTTTTAAGCCTTTGCATTGAGTGAACCCTTGAGGAATGTAATTGTATTGATCCAAGTGTCTCAAAATCACAATATTCATAATATAATTATGTTAGAAGTAACAAATATAAATATTTTAGAAACTAATTCATGTGTCTGTATTTTCGTTACCTGGTTGATATAGTTCTATAAGCCCTTCCAGCGACTGAAGAGTGAGAAGACAATGCTTCTATAACTCCAATTATCTCATGACTAGGATATGTTTAACATACTTTTTTAGCATGGGACTCGATGTTAGAAAGAGATTGCATTGCATTTCTTTCAGTGGACTATCTGCTAGCAGAATGCATGTAAAGCCTTTCAGAGACTGAATCTTGATAAGATAGTTAGCTTCTGCTCCAAATATCTCAAGATCAGGAGCTTTTCAATAGCATTTTGAAAGCAAGATACAAAACGAAAGTGTGTCAGGAGCTCAATAAAAGATCATTCATTTCGCAAGCATATCTGTGAACAGAAGGATACTTTGACTAATATTTAGTGCACTTGACAGAATAGAAACTGTCAGATTCAGCTGGAAGCAGTTTTTCCTTGTAATTTTCCTTGTGATTAAATATGCCAGCCACATTTCGAATTCATCGAATGGTCTTGGTGGAAATCAAAATCCTGTAGACATTTTTATATTCGTGTAAATTCTTGCAGTAATTATTTATTTATAGTTTGATATAGTGATTTTTAATTTTATAGTTAAATATTCCCAAGTTCTCCTGGTCAAGGGATTTTCAACTTTGAGTTTCAATCTTCCCTTGTAGATGGAAATTGGAGAACATTAAACGCAAATATTGTTGCTCCCATAATTTGATAACTACTGGATATTCTTGAATCACACCCAAAGTTGCTTTCACTCCGTTTGAAGCAGAGTATAATGAATTAAAGGAGATGCTGGATATTTGTATAATACAACCTAATTTTAACAAAATAGCTGTATTAACGTCTGTATTATGTACGTGAGATGGCCATGACATTTTCCAGTTGCGACATGCGCGCTGATGTACTCAAGAATGCAATAGAGCTACTTTTAAATCTTAAGAAATGCACGATAAAAATAAATGAAAAATAATGTTTCCCTGATACATCCGCACACTTACACAAATATAGACACAAAAAATGGATAAAAAATCATTGTCTCGAAAGATGAGGTAGAGGGTACTTAAATGGCTCTTGTTAAATATTGGATATGGTCTTGTGAACGTTTTGAAATGAACAATGTTCAAATAGCACCTGTAAGTAGTATGTATATCCCCTTGTAATTCCAAGTATCGCCAGCTTATCTGTAACTCCACCTCAGAGAGAGTGAGAGTGAGAAAGAGGGAGGGGTAAGATATACTGTAAGTGATATATATATATATATATATATATATATATATATATATATATATATATATAGGGGCAGGTAAGACGCTAGGTAGGTAAATATGTATATATATTGACCGGTAAAGTAAGTAAACAAATAAATAAACAGACGGAATGGAAGTAAACTATATGCATAAAAATATAAGTGTTTGACTCTGGGCCTCTTTCCATTGCCCAGATTCACCAAACCATATTATTTTGTTGTGATTCTTTACATAAATTTTAAGCATTTATGTTGAACAGGTGCGCAAGCCTTATTTGTTCAAGTTACATAATGCTTAGACTGCCATACAGATGTGTTAAAAATAAAACCACTCACTCGGCCTTCAATATAGCATGCGATATTATTTTAGTTTTTTAGTTCTTTTTTTTTTGGGGGGGGGGTGTCTTTTTGTTCTTTCTTTCTAGGGGGGTATAAACATTTCTTTGTTTACCTTTATTAATAACACAATTAGGAGCATAAATGCAGCTAAGTGAGCAGAACTGAAAATTAAATTCGTGCTTCGATTGTATCATCCCCAATATTACTTGAATGCACGAATTACTAATTAAGTTTATTTTTAGAATTTTTTTAGAGTACTGTAAGCCATTCTAAAAGTGAATCCTTCAAAAAGGCATACAACAGTTGTATAAAATGTGTTACTGTAATTAGATTCACTTGTTAGTTATGTTTATTATAAGGTCCATTTAATATATTTTAAACAATGTTGCATTCATGTAAATTTGTTACACTTTTTTGACAAGATTAGGTGTATATACATTTGGTGATTCAGATAGGTATAAGTAGACTGATTTTATTCTTACACATCAAACAATATTTTTGTTACTTTAAAAGTTGTGAAAAAAGTGAGATTTATCAAGATTTTTGCTGGCATTGTATGGCTCATGTATTGTTATTCCCCGTTAAGTGACGCTTTGCAAATCATGACACCCCAGTCCTGTAGCGTTATATGAAAAAGACACGTCTGTTAATGTTAGATTCTACGTAAAGTTTATCTAATTTATGGCCATCAAGCCACCAAGTGCGTCAATTTATTGCTCAACCCAGAGTGGGGAAACTTATCTCAATATAGCCTCTCTCAGAATATCTCAAGTGTAATAAATCCCGTTTATATTCCGACGATTTAAATAAATTTAGTATCTGAAATATTGCTATAATTTGTTTTAAGCTTTAGTATTCAGTAACTGTCATCTTGTGAACAGTTTGTATGTTTATAGACAGGACTTAGATGAACTAGGGCTCGGTTCAATTTTCTTTCAATACTGACACAAAATATGCATAAACCAATATAGCATTATTCGACATGTTTTTCGAAAGGAGACGTTTCGAAAATAAAATTTGATGTAATGATCATATATTATTTCAAACGTGCTGCAAGTTATATATGTTGCTAGAAAGACGAATTTTGATAAATAAAAAAAACATATGTAAGAATTTCTGAATCATCGGTTAAATTCTCAGTGATTTTAAAAATCAGTGTTTGCTGAAATATCCTTATGTTGCAAAAATATTTAAAAAATCACTTTAACCTGGTGTGGTGACAATTTGGGCCCGTTTTTGGAGACCATTAATGAGAAACATTTTTGCTTTTAATTTACGTTTCTCAACACATGTGTATTACTATTTAAAATGTAACGTCTAAATGTGAGTAATGGAGCTTCACAATGATTTTTGGCGACTGCATAACTTTGTTGGTATTTCAAAATTTTAGAGGAAATGAGTTGGTCCTGGCGTCTTGTTGGAACGTAGAAAAAGCATACGGACTGAATGAAAAGGTGAAGTAAAGCATGATACAAATTATGATAAAACAATCTGGACAATTTTGTTTCTGTGTGTTTACAAATCATGGCGAGATATATTTTCCCTTCAGCTGCAGAAACACCAGAAAAATCTTGGACACATTGTCCAAAAAGATCCCCCGATAATGCTTGTTAGTGCTTTAAGCGGTGTATAAAATAATATGTTGATAAGCACGGAATCACCCACTGAGGATATCTTCTCTTTGTCCATATATACCCTAATTCATTTTTAGATTGTTGTTTTTGTTGTTTGTCTTTAAATTTTCAAGCAGATATGTGCCCACCAAACAACCCACCTCATCTCCAGTCATCCGTTCCTGGTCTGGATTCAGGACTGTATGCAGTTTAAGTGCGCAATAATACACAATCAAATTTAAAAGGAGGCTGTCGAAATTGATCAACTATTATCTCTCAACAATTATTAGACGTAAAGGCTCTTGTACCAAACCTTTAAACCACATCGTTAGACGAGGATACATTATTTGCCACGATTACCCATGCATGAAATAAGTATTGAAATCTTGCTTTCGATGGATATATTTGCATGACGATACGAAATAAAAGATATGAACAAGACTAGTTAGTTTTTGTTGTAATTTTTCTTTTGCTGATTTATTTATTTTTTTGTGGGGGGGGGTGTCACGAAAAATGTGTACACTTGAAAAGAAACTCGTTATTACACACAGAACTAACACCTTTTTTCTCTACATTAAGATTGAGAGCCGCGAAAAAGAAAAAAAAACAAGGTCACTTAATATTGTGCTTTATAGAATTAACAAACTGGCCATGGAAACTAACATGTCCGTTGTAACCAAATTTCTTACACGTATAGATCATTTGAATGACAGAATCATCCATCCATCCATACATACATACTATAAAAGCAATTGCCTGACAGTTAAATACAGGCTACTTTGAGAAAGAGATAAAAACGAGATAAAGATTATGGACGAAACATTTAAATTAATATATTTAACCTACTTGTGACTCAAGTACAAATGTCACGGTAGACTTGCATTTTATATATTTTCCCGCACTGAAGGGAGATTGGGACGGATTTCGTCACAATTCAAAAATGTTCCCTGGTGTACTAACTGAATACTGTTTTTCTACATCGGTGACGACAACAATAATACCATTATGGTATCTGTTTTCTACATCCGTTGGATTAAAACCAAATAATATTGACCCACTTGTACGGATGCGCTACCTCAGTGACAGTCATCAGTCACCAGTAACCTTTCAATTACAGGTAGTTTCTTATGTTAAAATAGGGCAAAGATTGTTTGCTTTCTCCTTTTTCTTTATATGAAATGATACCTAAAATGGTACTATATTTACGGTGAAATGATACCTATAAGGGTATCATATTTACTGTGAAATTATAGCTATAAAGGTATGATATTTACAGTGAAATGATACCTATAAGGGTATGATATTTACAGTGATATGATACCCATAAGGGTATGATATTTACAGTGAAATGATACCTATAAGGGTATAAGGGTATGATAGTGACAGTGATATGATACCCATAAGGGTATGATATTTACAGTGAAATGATACCCATAAGGGTATGATATTTACAGTGAAATGATACCTATAAGGGTATGATATTTACAGTGATATGATACCCATAAGGGTATGATATTTACAGTGAAATGATATCTATAAGGGTATAAGGGTATGATATTTACAGTGAAATAATACCTATAAGGGTATAAGGGTATGATAGTGACAGTGAAATGATACCAATACGGGTATGATATTTACAGTGAAATGATACCTATAAGGGTATGATATTTACAGTGAAATGATACCTATAAGGGTATAAGGGTATGATATTTACAGTGATATGATACTCATAAGGGTATGATATTTACAGTGAAATGATACCCATAAGGGTATAAGAGTATGATATTTACAGTGATATGATACCCATATGGGTATGATATTTACGGTGAAATGATACCCATAAGGGTATGATAGTGACAGTGAAATGAGACCAATAAGGTTATGATATTACCAGTGAAATGATACTTATAAGTGTATGATATTTACAGTGAAATGATACCTATAAGAGTATGCTATTTACAGTCAAATGATACCTATAAGGGTATGATATTTACAGTGGAATGATGCATATAAGGGTATGATATTTACAGTGAAATGATACCTATAAGGGTATAAGGGTATCATATTTACATGGAAATTATACCTATAAGGGTATGATATTTACAGTGAAATGATACCTATAATGGTATGATATTTACAGTGAAATGATATATATAAGGGTATGATATTTACCGTGAAATGAGACCTATAAGGGTATGATATTTACAGTGAAGTGATGCCTATAAGGGTATGATATTTGCAGTGAAATAATACCTATAAGGGTATGATATTTACAGTGAAATGATACCTATAAGGGTATGATATTTACAGTGAAATGATACCCCTAAGAGTATGATATTTACAGTTAAATGATACCTATAAGGGTATGATATTTACAGTCAAATGATACCTATAAAGGTATGATATTTACAGTGAAATGATACCTACAAGGATATGAAAGTTACCTTGAAATTATACCTATAAGGGTATGATATTTACAGTGGAATGATACCTATAAGGGTATGATATTTACAGTGAAATGATACCTACAAGGATATGAAAGTTACCTTGAAATGATATCAATAAGGGTATGATATTTACAGTGAAATTATATTTATAAAGGTATGATATTTACCGGGAAATGATATCTAATAGGGTATGATATTTACAGTGAAGTCATGCCTATAAGGGTATGATATTTACAGTGAAATGATACCTATAAAGGTATGATATTTACAGTGAAATAATACCTATAAGGGTATGATATTTACAGTGGAATGATACCTATAAGGGTATGATATTTTCAGTGAAATGATACCTATAAGGATATGAAAGTTACCTTGAAATCATAGCAATAAGGGTATGATATTTACAATAAAATTTTATTTATAAGGGTATGATATTTACAGGGAAATGATATCTATAAGGGTATGATATTTACAGTGAAATGATACCTATAAGGGTATGATATTTAGAGTGAAATGATACCTATAAGGGTATGATATTTACAGTAAAATGATACCTATAAGGGTATGATATTTACAGTGAAATGATACCTATAAGGGTATGATATTTACAGTGAAATGATGCTTATAAGGGTATGATTTTTACAGTGAAATTATACCTATAAGGGTATGATATTTACAGTAAAATGATACCTATAAGGGTATGATATTTACAGTGAAATGATGCTTATAAGGGTATGATTTTTACAGTGAAATTATACCTATAAGGGTATGATATTTACAGTGAAATTATACCTAAAATGGTATGATATTTACAGTGAAATTATACCTAAACTGGTATGATATTTACAGTAAAATGATACCTATAAGGGTATGATATTTACGGTGAAATGATACCTATAAGGGTATGATATTTACAGGTAAATGATACCTATAAGGGTATGATATTTGCAGTGAAATGATACCTGTATTGGTATGATATTTATTGTGAAATGATACTCATATGGGTATGATATTTACGGTGAAATGATACCTATAATGGTATGATATTTACAGTGAAATGATACCTATAAGGGTATGATATTTACAGTGAAATGATACCAATAAGTATATGATATTTACAGTGAAATGGTACATATAAGTGTATGATATTTACCGTGAAATGATACATGAATGGGTATGATATTTATTGTGAAATGATACCCATATGGGTATGATATTTACAGCGGAATGATACCTATAAGGATATGATATTTACCGTGAAATGATACCTATAAGGGTATGATATTTACCGTGAAATGATACCTATAAGATTAAGATATTTACAGTGAAATGATACCTATAAGAGTATGATATTTACAGTGAAATGATACCTATAAGAGTATGATATTTACAGTGAAATGATACCTATAAGAGTATGATATTTACGGAGCTATTTACAAATGACCCACACGTATATAATCTTCAAGCAATTTTATGAATTTTATGTTCAAACCTCTTTAAAATTATGTTATATATGCTATGCAATTATCAGTCAATATAATGGACAAGAATTACTCGTAAATAACAATATATTAAAGCAATATGCTAAATGTTTTTATATTATTTTTTGTAACAGTTGTGCAAAGCAATTGTTATTTTGCTTCGTTTTGTTCATATATTCGTATTTTATACAGGCTGTTTACAGTCATTGAGGATATAGTAAATAACAAACGCTCCAATCATTGTTTTGCGTTTAAGGTTCTCGTATTCCTACAAGAGAACATAAAAAATTGAAATCGATACTCACTGAACACGCACTACTTGGGTGTACTTTGAAAATCAAGTTGAAGATCTCAAGATCAACACTAATTGGGGGTATACTGAAATCAGTAAAAATTATTAGACAACTCATAATTGCAATTAGCAAGCACAACACCAGTTTCTAAATGTTTACACAACATAAAATATAGGCACGGCGTAACATTGTATTGAATTCAAAAATGTACTAGAAATATTTAAGGAGGTTAACATGGAAGCAACAATAATACCATAATGAGATAATATATATTTGCTAAGAGGTTTGGACGCGATTAAAGAGAGGTCAAAGCTTGCCGTGTTACAAAGTTACATACAAGAGAACAAACCTACTTACTTTCTTTCAAAATATAAAAACAGCATACTTCAATGGCTTAGGAAAGAGGTCGATGTAGATATTACCCTTAATTGTACTCTAAATGTACAGTACATATTGGGTCTTCTGCTGGGTTGTTGATAAAACCGAAACACATATTATCAAGAGTAAAGTATTCGATGTATGGTTTTAAGTTCGTTTTAAATGATGTACCAAAAGTACATCTCTCCATCGAGACGATTGACAAAAAACAGTATTTAAGATATCTTCACTACTGTCCTGAAAGTCAGGATGCTTGCAGAAATATAATTAAATATGTGAAAAAATTAAATGCGACCAAAAAAAAAAAAAAAAAACAATAAAAAAAAAAAAAAATTATAAATAAATAAAAAACATAAACTATGCCGCATTGAAAGAACGGTTAACAAGACGGTCTACTTACACATTACTATAAAGCAAGAAAAAAAATTCCCTAAAAGAAAAAAAAACAAAGAAAAGAAAAACACTAGACACATGGATGACTAGTGGCAGCCAAACATTGCTGACATGACAGCATATGAAAAAATACAATGATGGATGAAATTGAAGTCTGACAGTGTTCGACGCCTTCTCAAAAATACTCGTTTTCTTAACAAGTGAAAACGAAATAAGGAGATCGTATACACAATGCTTTTATAGAAATATTAGGAGAGAGAAAGCCAGAAAGCATTCAAATTAACTGGGAAATGAAGGTTATTCACAAAAGAATAAGGATCTGTTGGAAAAAATCTTGAATACTTTTCAACTTACTCAGCCAAAGAAAAATAAAATGTTTTATTTGAAAAAAATCAAACTAGACAACAGGTTTTAGTTGATGGCTACAAGAGCATTCATCAAATCGATAGATCAAAAGAAAGTCCGGTTCAAGCAAGCAAGAAGGAAAACAGATCAAAATTATTGATTGACATATCTGGTTACGTGACAATATATACATTTGGAACTCCTAAATTTAAAATAGGCGAAACAATTAGCAGTTTGAAAAGGGTTACCTTCCTAAATGTATAGAGAAAATATTTAAAATCAGGCTAGTAACATCATGTGATTCTGTCGTTGAAAATGCGAAAGACTTGAAGGAAGAGGATGTAGATGGCAGTGTTATTTCTATACGACAAACAAAATAACGTATACAAAGTTGAAACAATCTTAAAGACCAAAATAATGTAATGTAAAAAGTATGTTATCGTGAAAACAAAAAAGGGTATGCGAAACCTTGTATCAGTTGGGAATCAGTTGTGAAATATTCTGCCATTAAAATAAATGATAATGACAGAATAATTCATACAAATAAAAGTATCAAGGAGCGTGACAAATGTAAGTTTCCGAACGATAATGAGTTTCTAGAATGCAACATATATGGAGAAAACGGTGCAATAGAAAATGAAGAATCAATAGTTGAGACACACTCGTCGGCGGGTGCTATCTGTTCAAACGGAACAACGTGTCAGAGATCAATGTGCATCAGAAGTGCATTGTAAAATGTTACAAATGCAACAGATAGAAACTGACAGCTAAATCGAAAAAAGAATTACAGAATAGCGGAAATGCAACGATTGCGTGAAATAAACGAAATTAAAATGGTTTTGAACTAGAAGAAATGAAAGAATTGGAGTTACAAACCATGAACAAAATTGCATATGGATGTAGAAAACAGAGGCTAAATGCATAGGTTCAAGAGAATCCAATTTTCTTTCTGCTTTCGATTGTGCAAAGGTACACGTGCTCATTGCATGCTCTAAATAATAGACTTCAGATTCAAAACACAAACTAGTCTAGCACCTTTCCCATGTCGTGACGAGCAGTTTGTTACTAATCGTAACCTTTCCTGACAGTACAAACATATTTATCGGCATAAAAATGTAATACACTGAAAGTGAATGCTTAACATATAAAACATAAGACATACACAATTTGTTTATAGCTGCACTTTAAAAGTTGCCTTTAGTGCCTCTATGAAAAGATACAGTGCTCAATGTGACATAACATCTTTGCAGATACCAACTAAACTAGGCAGTTTGGATACCAACATCTGATTGTTGGATTTTCTACTGGCATTAAATAGTCAAAAATGTACCAGAATTAGTCAATCAATATAGAAATGTCATGCCTATTTCCAGACTAGAAAACTACTGTCTAAATGTAAAATACATTAAATGATGAGGATGCATTCCAATGAAACTATAAAGCATAGCTACAAAACAATTTAATTCGATCTGCAACAATTTGTTTAATTCAATCAAATTATAACTGGAGACACATCAAGGGACAAAAATAATAAGAAAAAGGTAAAGATAAAAATAAAAAAATCACCATGGTTTCGGTGAGCCTACACCTGCTTTTGTGTTGACTGCTTGCAAATTTAAATATAACAGTTAAGCAGGTAATTCTGAATATTAGAGACAACTGTCAGTTAATGAAATGAATTGACAAACAAAGCTGAAACTTATCACTGTAGTTATATTTTCATGTAAGATAGCTATGGATCCACATATGAAGGACTAGCTAGACTGAATCAACGTATACGGTCATTTGTAATCTGCATATTAGGTGTACATATACAAAACTTATATATTACACAGTCTGTTTTAATTGTAGTTGACCATGTTAGAAGGTGAATGGTGCTATTAATTATTTTAGGGCAACAATGTTACAACATAAATTAAAACACAATGGTACATTTCACCAGTTTGTAACAGATTCAATACCGAAATTGGACTATATTGTTGGTGGTGACGGAATCATTGCTTTACCTTGTTAGTTACATATTTATGAAATTGTGTAATATCGTAGGATACAACAATTTGCAAAATCCAAAGACTCATTAAACTATGTAATTATTATCGATGTAGAAATGATCAGCATTGCAGTGAAAAATAATCAATCTGTGACAGTGCAACAATATGTATGGGACGAAAAGAAAGAAGTGCGTAAAAATTATGCATAGAAGAAGGATAATGATGATGATGGTTCCACTGTCATAATTACGCATTATATTGTGCCTTCGGCACACGTGCAGCCCATGATTCCATACTCAGTCGTTCATGCAACACTTGCCAATCACGTGGTGTATACAAAATCAAATTTAGGATACAAGACATTGTTTTTACTACGATGCGATCCCAGACATTGATGTAAATCTGATACCAGAGAATGTTGTAACTGCATTGCCAGTCAGTAACGTAGATATGATGCCAGACTGTGCTGCAACTACAAAGACAGACAGTGTCTCAACACGATGCCAGAAAGTTTAGTAACGAAGATGCCAGACAGTGTCGCAATATGATGCCAGACGGTGTTGTAACTATGATGCCATTGTTATATTTACAATGCCATACAGTGTCGTAACTCTTATATATTATTTCATTGTAGTGTCTGTGAAAATATTTACAGCTAATATCATGTAGATTCCGTATAGTACTTACGTTTTTGTGTTTTCTGTTTTGCTCTGGTTTTGTTTGTGTAATCGTTCTTTTTTATGGTCTTGTGCCCTTGAAAAAGGAATCGGTAGATTCCGAAAGCGCTTGGGCGGGTCTCACACCAGTTTTGCACTATTGTTTGTCAGTTTTCATTTCATATTTATAAATATATATATATATATATATATATATATATATATATATAGAGAGAGAGAGAGAGAGAGAGAGAGAGAGAGAGAGAGAAAGAGAGAGAGAGAGAGAAAGAGAGAGAGAGAGAGATTGATAGACAGACATTTTATGATTTATTTATGTGCTCGTAGTTGCGTGTACAAATTTGCATGTGTGGATTTTTTATAATTTAAATTTCACTGTATCGATTCGATATTAAAAAAATAATTTTTAACAACTCTAATTCAATGCAAAATTGATCAAAATTATGTCTATATTGTTACACGTCAGTGAATATTTTCCGTATAATGGCGCTCTACTGGTTCAATACCTGTCCCGATATTGACCTTTCCAGGAATGATTATGTGGAAGGGTACCCACATAAATTCTATATTATGATTATATTCTTCTAAGGTTTTGAGTCTCAAGTAGACTTCACATAACAGATTTCTCTACTGGTCGAATTACTTGATTCCAGGGATCGCAGAACACTGAGGGAGTTGTTAACTGTAACCGCTTTAGATGTGTGGTTTTCTTGTAGCCATTCGATTGCTTGGTTGATGGCCCAAAATTTGACCGTATTATGGAGCAGTTATCCGGCAACCTCGCCCCCAGCGTTATGCCATCATCTGGAATCACCACTGCAGCTGTAGTTCGTGCTGGGTATGGGGATTTAGAACTGTCTGTGTGCATTTTGGTATATCCGTCATACCTACTTTCTATTTCGGTGAGAAATTTTGCCATTAATTCTATAAGCTGTCATTGTTTATCCGCATATTTGAGTGCTTTTAAATTTATTTTGGGCATTTTGCCTATCCAAGGAGCGATGTCCTACTATTTTGTGACCTCCGTCTGGATATCTTGGATGTTAAGTTCCAGTTTTAGATCATGCATTTTTTTGCAAATTCATCATCAGTTGGTGTCTACATTTTCTTTTACATTTCTCTATTATTGTTCTAGTAGGGTGCGACTTTTCATGGATAGTGATACAGGTAGCATAAATCAGCAGTAACTCTTCCCGTCTCAGATTTTTTTTGGGGGGGGCTACCCAGCTTGGATACTAAGTTCCTCCCCGGAGGTGCTAGCAAGAGCACCAGTGCAAATAACCAGGGCCCGGTACAATATTCCGTCCAATTGTTTAACAAGTTAGGATTGGCTGAGGCATACGCCTGGCATCCATAGTCAATTTTGGACCGAATCAGTATCCTGTATAACGTAAGAAGTGTGGCATGATCCGTTCCACAATCAGTGCCCTTAATATTCCGCAGAGATTTAGATCATGCCAGAATCTTCTCACTAGAACGGATAATTGATTGCCCCATTTAAGGTGCTCATCGAATAGTATCTCCAGTAATTTAGCAACTTTTTCAAATGTTATTTCTATCCCTTTGAGGTATAATGTTCGGGGTTTCCTACGCCATTTAGTTTTTGGTGAAAACAATACCCCCTACTCTCTTGCCGGGGCTATCTTGAAGCCCCGCCTATCGGCCTATGGCCCGATTCCATCGAACCCTGACTGCAGTAGGCCGACCACAGTTTCGCTGGATGGGTTGCCCGCTTTCCAGATTCCGCTGTCATCAGCAAACTGGGACAGATCCAGGATGATCAGATCGACCGACTTTTCTAAGTCGATGACCATGATGCTAAAGAGAGTAGGGCTTAATACGCTGCCCTGGGGAGTTTCGTTTTCGAGTTCACGTATATCAGAGGATTGGTTGCTGACTCTAGTTTGGATTTTTAAGCCTGTTAAGATGTCTGATATCCACTTATGTATGCGGCCTGTTATTCCGTAGTGGTTAAACTTTGCAATTAGATCATTGGTACGCATTAGGTCATATGCTTTTTCAATATCGAAGAAAACTGCGATTAGATTACGATCACACTTCCTCTTTGCACTGAACGCCAGTCCAAGCGAATTAATTGGTCCAGAGTGGATCGAGTGTTACGGAATCAGCTTTGGGTTTGGGATAGCAAATTCTTGCTCTCCGTGTGGTGCTTCAGCCTATTGTTTATCATTGTTTCCATAATCTTACCAATGTGGCTTGTAAGGAAGATGGGTCTGTACGAGTTTACATGTCAAGACCGGCAAACGTACCTCCTTATGTACTTTAAGCACCGACTTGAAATAAAACATCCCTAGGTGTTGTACAGAATACGAGCCAAGAAGAATCACACATGGACCTAAAGGAAACGATCCTTCTTATTATCATTTTTAAACAAATATTTTGTACACAAAAATATGATCATTGATACAGAAGGGTAGGTGTGTTTCTACGTACATTATACCCACAAACGCTATTACACTGGGATATTGGATTAAGTTTTAGCTTTTGTGGAAGACAGACAAACGCACAAACTCATACTATTTTGGTAATCATCGAGTAGTATCTCTCTTCTAAGATGTGTGGATGGCCCTGCAAATAGCCGTTGGTTTTTGTCCTGGATTATTATCGACGATATCCAAAACGATTCGCCATGGGTCTCACTACAGCGCAGGGTCTTCTCTTTTTTGTAAGAGAAGGTGACCTCATCTGTCTCAATCTTCCATTCCTCCACCTCTTTTCCCTGTTGTTGCTGCTTCTGTATCTGCTGCTGTGTCTTTTCCTGCGCTTGCCTTTCTCTGTTTATTCCTCTCATAGCACTTTTGCAACGAGAGCTTGGACCATCTTGAAGAAAATATTCGTTTTCTTGCCCAAGCTCCTCTGAATTAGGTGGTGTTTTACCCTGTGCATATGCACCAGGGTTTCGCTCCCCTTTGCATTCTTACGCATTATATCTGTTGAAAAGTAAACGATGGACGGCACAATTGGTGAACAGAATTCATATGCTAGAAGCACGGACGTGAAGGAAAACAGCCCTTCAATTCAGTACGCGGACGTGAAAGAAAACATTTTTTCTGTTACCAATTTCAAGATCGACAGAAATAATGTAAATGAGCATGTCAGAAAAGAAATTTGTTTGTAAAAACTTGAGTCAGCATCATTTTTGTTTTGATTAGTCCCGCTCATTCAAACATCAACAAAATTATTAAGATGGAGGATTAGGGCTAGTCACTTGTGCTTCATTTTCAAATAATAAAACATTAAACATGAAGGTATTAACAAGGTTGACAACGTTGTGGAGTAAGACTAGACTTCCAATGATCTAGCACAGTGTCATTTTGCCATTGATACACACTACTTATATGTGCTAGAGAAAAAAGGTCGCCATAATGTTCACACAATTACCATTCTATTTTGTCATGGTTTCTACCGAAATCGAATTAAAAACAAGCAAGTACATGTTCGTAGGGCAATCCAAGACTGCGTCGTTGAAGAACATGCACACAATATTGTCCACACACCATTGAATCTTATCCTTGAAATCTCACATTATTGAATTAAACGGATACAGCATTCTTTCTCATACATTTCATGATACCATCGTACAGAGGAGGTAATCCATAAGAATTAATATACTTAATTCTGTGGACGTTGGAAAAGTAGGCTTCTGCCCAATGGGTTCCTGGGCAATGACTGTCGTCTGTGTTGATGACATAGGTTTTAACGTTTTAAGGTTTTCGACGAGGAAGTTCATTCTTAGCACACAACAATGGATTCCAAGAAGCCATCAATGAAGTGTAAGTCAGAGTTAATTAAATTCCCAGGTATTCAGTTTCACAGGCACTTGAAGTTTTGCTTGAAAAGATCTGTCAAGTAACTGGATGAACGGGAAGTCTTGGTACTCTGTTGCAAGAGAGCTTCAATACATTCCATTGGTGGTAAGGAATGGTCACTCAAGATTATGTACCACTCTTTCAAAATCTCCTCCTCTGAACTGCTCCATGCATCTTCCAGATACTCTTCCAACTTCCAATTTCTTCTTGATTCATCATTAAACAATTTCGGGTTTCTTCTGGCTGGGAGTATCTTCTTGACATCCATAACAATGTTATTTGGTCAGAAGTTTGATTCTTTCAACCAGGTGACGATCAAAACAGGAGAATAAGTGTTGTTCTTATTCTTGACATCTTGACATCATGACTGTATCTTTCACTTCTTCGTCACTTAGTGTCTGCGACTCCTGCTGCTCTGGATAGAAAACATTATTTTCGTCTGTCTCCATAGGTTCGTGTTCTATCTTTTTTACAAGTTTAAGATCACTTCTCTCAAACTGTTGATTTTACGGTATTATCAAATTCTGCATACAAGATGACTGTCAATGTGTTCTCAAGGGAGGTGTAAACTGAAGTTCCACAACAAATTGGTCTGATTTTATAGGATAGAAATGTAACCAAATCCTCACAAAGTATATCCGCCTTAATTATCGTCGTACGAAATATCATGGGTACTGATGGTTTCTAATTGTTATGTGGCTTCACACGATGTCAAGTAAAATAACAAGTAATTTTTATGGGAAAAGTTAGGTTCGAAAGGTCTGATACACAACGCCTGGCTATCTCAGGTGACTACTATCTTTAAGACGTTGAAAGGTTGGAGCTCGAAAGAATTTTGATCAATAGTTATGTTGAGTTCAACATTTCTGACGATGCCAATGAACAACGTTGAGACAGTTGACCCTGGAGAATATGATCTTCTATCCATAGGTGATGGTGAAGGTTTTTGACTTCTACTCGTACTAAAGTATATTTGGCTGTCGTTCTGCTCAGAGCATAACTGATGTTTCCCTCTGTAGATAAGACGTCCACACGTCGCACGTAAAGTGTGGGTTCTACGATGTTCTTTTTGTACTCGTAAGCATTAACCATCAAATGAAACAAGGTACTGCTTCGATTCAGTCTCAAAATACATCCATTCGACAAATACTTCTCTTGCAACAACATGTCCAAGTATAACCGATCAATCATTTGTAAACTAAGTTATTGTCTGATATAATTTTTGGCCGTCGTTAAATATAATATTGTGTTCCGCCTCATCATCTGCAACCAAATCTGTATCGTTGAAATTGACCATTCTGTGAGGTTTTCATACCACGGAGACATTCAAGTGCGTGTTATGGGCTTCAGTGTAGGAGTTTTCAGCCAAGTGATAGAGTATTAGCTTTGCTACCCATACCCCAAAATCCTCTTCAGGTTAAGTATTTTGGCCCTTATACCATTGACAAAAAGGTTAGGGATTTTAAATTATATTATTAATACTCCTGGGAGGAGAAAGCAAATCAACAATGTCATATTATAATGTTGGAACAATATGTAGACAGAAATAGCCATATAAATTATCCAATTACTTTAGTAGTACCTGTCCCACACATTCGGCATTTGAATGAAGATGAGAAATCTGATAGGATGATTTTGAAGTCACTACTCTTCGCAATTCGGAAATTCTGGACTATATGAACCAGAAGCTTTCATATACTGCCGCCTGAGATTAACAAACTGAAGCAGTTGATAAAAGAAAATGAACATTTATTTCCAGACATTCCAAACGAACCAACACAATTTTCCATGATGTCGCCTCTCAAACAAGACTATCTGAAGAAAGAGATTCAGAATTTACTGGAAAATGACTTGAACCAAGTAAAAGTGACTGGAGTTCACCATGTATTTTAATGCCGAAACCAGATAAGACTTTCCGTATGTGTGCAGATTACAGAAAAGTAAATAGTGTCACCAGGACAGATTCGTTTCCAATTCCTAGACAGGATTGGAAATGCAAAATACGTCACAAAATATCGACCTATTGAAGGGATTCTACCAAATTCCACTTACAGAGAGAGTAAAAGAAATTTCTGCATTCATGACTCCAGATGAACTTTACCAATACAAAGTCGTGCCATTTGGGATGAATGTTCACCAAGTTTTTTCCAACGTTTGATGAAAATGATAACATCTGAAATAGAAATTACGATGCTTACATCGATGATGTCATCATCTGCAACGACACGTGGCAAGATCACAGATCAGCAATTCTTCAAAGGACTCAGCGTTGCGAACTTGACCATCAATTTGAATAAAAGTGACTTTTGTCGTGCCTGTGTTACCTTTTTAGGCATGATTGTGGGACATGGACAAATAAAACCATAGAAGCTAAGTTACGGCTATTTCTTAGTAAAATTTAATTGCTGATCCATTTTCACGTGTATAATACTATCGTTACATTGTTGTATATACATGACTGTATCATTTCTATATAAAAAAATTTCAATCAATTATTTATATGTTAGAAGTATATATTTTTAAAAAAATGTATTGCATAAAGCTTTTTTTCCCACAAGGGTGAGGATGTTACAGAATTATATATACATATACATATATATATATATATATATATATATATATATATATATATATATATATATATATCCTTTTAATAATGGTATAGTTTATTAGTTTATGATCTCTGTTCTTAGTCTAACAGCTGCCGTCTTATCGTGATTACACATACGGTATTTTTGGATCAATATTTCAGATAGTTGCTTGTAGCTTTAGTCATGTGACGTATTTTCCGCGCGCGAGTGAATGTTCTTTTGACCTAGTTCTCGTACGTTTAGGAGTAAACATTATATTGATTAGGAATTATAGTTTAAAGTCACTTCCGAAGAATGAATCGTGTTTATTAGAAGGAAATTATTTCGAAATACCATGTTTGTTTATCGAAGACGTAGAATGGGTTTTATTTCGATTCTGCGCAGTAAGGCTATATATATATATATATATATATATATATATATATATATATATATATATATATATAGCCGCATTCTGGCATTCTTCATAGTTACATAGAGATTGAGAGATCATAACGAATTTTGATTCATTTTGAGTGCGGGATATTATTCCTTGGATATTTATTAATTAATACAGTACATTTAGGATTCAGTACTGTGTCTTCAACTTGAATTATTATACAGCTCCGTGGAATTATCGGAAACATTTCTAGAACTTGTGAGATTCCATATTAGCAAGGATTATTTGGATATAACTTAATCTTATCAACATTTTAGCACAGTGAAGGCTACTTCATTCGGAACATACATTCGGAATATTTGGATTAACTTCCGGAACAGTGAACTTTAAAACAAGTTAGGACTTTTCAGGATATTCTATACTGTAAGTTATATTTAATTCTTTCACTTTAATTGTTTGTAGAAATATTTTAATATTTTAGGAAATTAAAGATTAATATTTTAGATCTTGAAAGCTTGTTTGAGTCTTTTTCTTTTGTTAAATTACCCCTAGTCGTAACACAATATTGTTTAACGTCATGGTCGTAACTTCTATTTCTTTTTATAGTCAATGACTTGTGAAGCAGCAATCCAAAAACTGGGTTTTTATCATTTCCAACGAACGTTGACTTCATGAAGTCATTGATTTGCCACATTGCATGTTCATCAATTGAGAATGTTTTCGATATCGTACACGTCATCTTCTTTCATGTTTACTCATTGTAACTCAGGCAGGTAAAATGTTCGTTTTAACAGTTCTACGTTCATGTCTTCCAATTTATAGAGAGGAGGATCACGTCAATGTTCTTCTCACGTGACACGAAACAATGTTATCGTCCAATTGGTTCAATTACTTTTTTTCAAAAGTGCATTTTGTTTTTCCAATGCCAACTTAATCTCCGGTGTTTAACACGTCTTTCTTTTTTCTGGGTTTGAGGTTCTAAAGAATCGAGCACAGAATCACTTCTTTTTGAGATGTCACTTCTTTTTAAGCACGCCCGATGCTACGATGGTAAAATTACTTGCAAGTTTTGACTATACGTGGTAACACGTCAATGTATTTGAGAGTATGTTGATGTGTAAAATATTACCACGTACGTTCTTTCAAAACTTTGGAAACGTTCCAGGACACTGGCTTTTGTTTCTGGATTTTCAGTACTGAGAAAATTATTGTGTCGTTTTTTCACTTCTTTTTGAAAAGCTTGTTTAAGCAAATCGGTGCCTTTGTCTCCTTACATTTGAAAAGGATGTCGACCACTTTGTTTCAAGACAAGTATTTTAAGCTCGCAGAAACTAGAAACTTGTTTCAGAGATCAAAGGAACCACCTAACCGATTTTGAAAACATGTCAATGACATTAAATATAGATGTGTAACCTCAATTGCACGAAGCTAAATAGAAGACATCTGCTAAATCCGCTTGCCGTTGATGATCTATTCCTGATATTTTCGTTTGGCTTCTTGCAATTGTTCGTCAAATGGGTTTATGTAACGTGTACGTCGATTATTCTTGTAACCTTTGTCATACGTCTTGCAGACGTAAACATTTGAGTTTGGTTTTAGAGACACGATGCAAGTTTTGAATTGTTCCGTAGACAGCATAAAGAACAGGATTCTAGTCAATGCTTGCTAAAATGTCCCCATGTGGTTATTTTGCTGCTCAATAAGTCACCCACTGTTCGATACACCTCTTAGATTCTCTGTGTGATGATTTGGATTGTGATGCTTAACGACGATCCATAGGAGTAGAATGTTTGACTAAGGTCAGACACGATCCCATCCCCTCCGCGAGGAATTCCTTCTACAAATGATATGGATTCTCCTTCACTTTCTTCCAGTAAAGTGTAATCCAGTTTCCACTCTTTGTAAAACCACTCCTTGCGTTGTGGAGGACTATCGATCAATTGCGATTTGTGTTCCCCAACACGTTTGACATATTCGGTTTTACCTGAACCACTCGATTTAGCAATAAGCACGTTAAAAACGTTTCACTTTGAGAACGAAGGATGCAACCATAACTTTAAATTCGTATTTAGTATTATGAGATTCCATCAACTACACAAGATCTTTTACACATTCTATACACGTTTGATATGTCATGGTATAACAAGAAAAATATATACATTTTTCGACAAACAAAAAGTTCATGTATGTCTTTTTTTCTTTAGTCACACATGGTGTCTTTGGCATAATCAGCTACCTATTGTTTCCAAGTATCAATTCCAAGACTTTTCCAGTCATGTACATCCTTCCAGTTGTAAATCTCTTGGCGTGTTCAACTTGCTATACACACTTCTGGTAAGTATGAAGAATCAGTATAGTACAACGGGGATAAAGAAGTCGTATTCATTACTATTCGCAACACTTTTAACACAATGAGTTTTTCGTACAAAGATACAATTTTGGTGGACATGTGTTGCATGTACTGTTCATAAATCGTACACAAAGAATCTGCTGGTATACAAAATCAAATAAATTTGCTCACTGACACACACACCACACGTCGTGCAAATTTCAAGGGAATCGTGTTGTCTGGTGGAATCAGTTCTTTTATCAGTACTTGTGTTACGACTCTATGGTCTAAGAAAAATGTAACAGAAAGAAAGTGAAACCAACAAATCAAGTAAAAAATCAACAAGCAATTTATTACTAGATAATTAAAATGAAAAATCAAAAAGTCACTTACAGTAATGTGTTTTGAAATCCTAATAATCCAATAAGAATGATTGTTCTAATCACAAGTCCTAAATATAGAATGTGTCCTTGAATGTTATTATGTGCCAATGGTCTCCAAAGTCCTGATGTACTAGAAATCTTGATGTGCTGAACTCAAAATGAAGTATTCCAAAATCTCTGAATAAGTTCACATCAATTCCAAAATTGTCAATTAAAAATCCAAAATCCAAAAGTTTATGAGCACTGTTATAATCCAATGAATATTTAAAATAATTCCTCTCTTAGAATGTGGAATGAATTTTCACAACTGTAATAGCTCTTTACAAGACTGATGATAATGTCGAACTGAACAAAATGTCCACCAAACATGATATATATAAAGATTGGTCACATGACAGAATGTTCTAGAATGGTCACATGACAGAATGTTCTAGAATGTGTGTCATCTTAATGGAATTTTTAACTGTAAACAAAATTCAACCTTGACCTTCAAATTGAGAAAACATATTGATCAAAACAAGCTAATTGAAGGACACTAGTTAAACATGTTTTTCCTGATAACATTAAGATTTAAGCAAATATTAAATTGAAGAAACATTTATAATTTCCTAAAATATTTATAATATTATATAAACATCATACATAACACCTCCCCTCATAAAGAAAAAGAAAGATTTATATAATAAAGCTTTCTTTTGAATATACATCTAATACTATAATAACCAAAATTACATAAGAACATGTTTTATGATACTGGACTTAATTACATCAAGCAATATTACATTTCTAGGCACGTGAGAGTGCATCTGCAATCACATTGTCTTTTCCCCTGATGTGTTTGATGTCAATGTTATATTCCTGCAATATCAAACTCCATCTCAACAATCCCCGATTTTTATCTTTCATTTTGTTGATGAAAGTAAGGGGATTGTGATCACTGTACACAATAATTGGAGAAAGAGCTGAGGTGACATACACTTCAAAATGCTGTAAAGCCAATATCAAAGCCAAACATTCCTTCTCAATTGTGGAATAATTTTTCTGGTGCTTATTTAGTTTTTTAGAAAAATAACACACAGGGTGATCCACACCACTTTTGTCTTCCTGAATCAATACTCCACCAACCCCTACATCACTTGCATCAACAGATAATTTAAATGATTGGCTAAAATTTGGTGCAGAAAGAACTGGTGCATTCTTAAGCATGGCCTTTAACTTGTCAAAAGATTCCTGACACTTGTCAGACCAATGAAATTTGGTTTTCTTACTCAATAAACTTGTCAAAGGTTCAGCAATTTTGGAAAAATTGGAACAAAATTTCCGATAATATCCAGCCATACCTAGAAATCGCATCAGTTGCTTTTTACAAATTGGATCTTGAAATTCAGAGAGAGCTTTGACCTTAGCTTCTATAGGTTTAACTTGACCTTGTCCCACAATATGTCCTAAAAATGTGACACAAGCATGGCAAAACTCACTTTTGCTCAAATTAATTGTCAGATTCGCATCACTGAGTCGATCGAAGAATTTTCGAATGGTTTCCAAATGATCTTCCCAGGTGTTGTTGTAGATAATGACGTCATCGATATAAGCGTCACAATTATCAAGACCAAATGTTATCATGTTCATCAGACGTTGAAACGTTGCTGGCGAATTTTTCATTCCAAACGGCATGACTTTATATTGATAAAGTCCATCTGGAGTTACAAATGCTGAAATTTCTTTTGCCCTTTCCGTCAGTGGAATTTGCCAGAATCCTTTTAAAAGGTCAAACTTGGTGACATATTCCGCATTTCTAATTTTATCAATGCAATCGTCCATTCTTGGGATTGGAAATGAATCAGTTTTGGTGACACTGTTGACTTTTCTATAGTCAGTACACATACGGAATGTATTATCTGGCTTGGGAACAAGAATACATGGTGAACTCCAGTTACTTTTACTTGGTTCTATGAAATCATTCTTCAGTAAATACTGAATTTCTTTCTTCAGATAGTTCTGTTTGAGAGGATTCATCCTATAAGGATGCTGTTTCTCAGGCGCAGAATCTACAATGTCAACGTCATGATAAATTTTACTTGTTCGTGTTGGAACATCAGGAAACAAGTGCTCATAGTCATGTAATAGCTGTTTTAGTTCATTTCTTTCCTGTTGTTGTAGATGTGAAAGTTTCTGGTCTAGGTTGTTCAATATTTCTGAATTCCGAAGATTGGTTATACCAGAGTCACTAAAGTCTGATCGTACTCCATCGTTGATATCTTCACTGTGTGGGACAGGTACAACTAAATTAACAGAATACTTAGCTGGGTTCTCTCTGTCAAAATATTCCTTTAACATATTTATATGACAAAGTTGTTTCTGTTTCCGTCTCCCAGGAGTGTTAATGATATAATTTAAGTCATTTTCTTTCTTTTCAACGGTATAAGGACCAAAAAATTTAGCCTGAAGAGGATTTTGAGTTATGGGCAAGAGAGCCAGAACTTTGTCACCAGGTTTAAAACTCCTTTCCTGTGAATTTCTGTCATACCTTAATTTCATTTTTGACTGGGTAGTGTGAAGATTAGTTCTTGCTATTTCACAGGCCTTTGACAACTTGTATTTGAAATCAAAAACATAATCAAGAAGATTAATCTTTGAGTCTTCATTTGAAAGAAGTTTCTCTTTCAATAATTTCAATGGTCCACGGACAGTATGACCAAAAACTGGTTCAAAGGGACTAAAACCCAACGAATTTTGAACTGATTCCCTAACAGCAAACAACAATAAATGAACACCCTCATCCCAATCCTTTTCTGTATCAAAGCAATATGATCGAATCATATTCTTCAAAGTTTGATGAAATCTTTCCAAAGCACCTTGACTTTCAGGGTGATAGGCAGAAGATTTAAACTGTTGGATGCCTAATTCATGCATAACTTGTTGGACAATTCAAGACATAAAATTTGACCCTTGATCTGACTGCACAGATTTGGGAAGGCCAACAAGTGTAAAAAAACTTCACCAAAGCTTTCACAATAGTTTTAGTTTTTATATTTCTCAGAGGAATTGCCTCTGGAAATCTTGTAGATGCACACATGATGGTCAACAAGTATTGGTTGCCTGACTTGGTCTTAGGTAAAGGACCAACACAGTCTACTATTATTCTACTAAATGGTTCATCAAATGCAGGAATAGGTTGCAGATGAGCCTTAGGTATCTTCTGATTGGGTTTTCCTACCATTTGACAAGTGTGACAAGATCTGCAGTATTTAGAAACATCACTTTTGAGTTTCGGCCAATAAAAATGATTCAAGATCTTGTGATAAGTCTTACGGACTCCTAAATGACCAGCCAAAGGAGTTTCATGGGCTAAATTAAGAATTTCCTGTCGATATGACTTAGGAACAACAATTTGATAGCTCACTGACCACTCGTCACCAGCGGGTACATCAGGTGGTCTCCATTTCCTCATAAGGACCCCATTTTTCACAAAGTAACACACTGGAACTTGTGTGGCTTCTGTTTCACTAATAGCCCTCTGAAACAAACAAGATATCTCGGGATCTTGCTCCTGTTCAACGACAAGGGATTGTCGTTTGTCATCCTGATTAGAACAAAGAGAATGAGTTGCCAAAAGAGGATCACTGTGATCAATACCATTTGATTGATCAATACCTGAGGAAAAAGTGACCTCATCAAAAAACTGACCAATACATGTGTCAGCTAAAGGAATAATATCCTGATCAACATCAATCTCAAGAGCTCTTTTTGCCATAGCTCTAGTAACTGCACAAACAGGGTACAAATCAGGGATTTCAGTTTCGACAGGATCAACTTTCTGATCCAAACAAGGCTTGTCAGTTACAAGTGGATTAACCACAACCTTATCTCCAGCTAGGTCATTGCCTAGTAATAAATGAACACCCTCTATGGGTAAAGAAGTCACTGCCCCAACAGTCACAGGTCCAGAAACTAAGTCTGATGCCAAATTTACACAATGGAGAGGAACATTTACAAAGCCGCACTCTACTCCCTGAACAAGAACACTTTCACTTGAAAAAGACTCCTCAGACAAAGGCAAAGTACCTGATAATAAAAGACTCTGAGAAGCTCCAGTGTCCCTTAATATTTTAATTGGGATAGGTTTGGCAGAATCACCAATAAGTGATATAGAACCTTCTGACATGAATGGTTCATAAGCCTCCAAAATAGAATCAGACTGGGGTTTGTTTGACCCAACAAATGTATTGCTTTCAATACAAGACCGTGACCTTGACCTCGTAGAAATAAGAGCATTTGGAAAAGCTCTGTCTTTTCTCTGTTGCTTATTTTTCAACTTGAAGCAATCAGAAATAACGTGCCCTTTCTTTTTACAATAAGTGTACGTAGGAAGAGATAAGGATTTCTAATCAGTCTTATCAGATGTTTGATTCCTAACAGTTGTGCTGTTGTGAAATTTGGAAGTACTCGAATGAGATTGAAATGGTTTTTTACCAGAAAACTGCTGAGAGGACGACTTATTGCCAAATGAAATTTTGTGAGTCAAGGAATAATCATCAGCCATACGAGCAGCATTTTCCAAAGTTTCCACATTCTGCTCGTCAAGATAGGTTTTAACATTACTATGGATGCACCTCTTGAACTCTTCAATTAATACGAGCTGTCTGAGGTTATCATACGCTTGATCAACTTTCTTGGCTGAGCACCACCTATCAAATAGTTGTTCTTTATCCCTTGCAAATTCGACATGAGTTTGTCGAGTTTCTTTTCTACAATTTCTAAACCTTTGTCGATATGCCTCTGGTACCAACTTATAAGCTTTCAAGATGTACTCCTTAACCACATCATAATCAGTGCTTTGTTGTACTGACAGTGAAGTGTAGACTTCACGAGCTTTGCCAATAAGTACACTCTGTAATAACAAAGTCCAATGCTCTCTGGGCCATTTCAAGTTTTCAGCTGTTTTCTCGAAATGAAGAAAGTATTTATCTACTTCTTTTTCCTGAAAAGGGGGTACTAACCTAATATATCTAGTAACATCAAAACCTGGACTTGTGTTTAAAGGAGTGGAGTGTGCTCTGTTTGCCAGTTCTAATTCTCTTAACTTAAATTGCATTTCCCTTTCTTCTCTTTGCATCTGCATCTGCATTTGTATTTGTCTATCTTCTTTCTCTCTCTCCATATGCATTTGCCTCTCTTCTTTCTGCATTTGTATCTGCCTCTCTTCCTTCTGCATTTGTAGCTGCCTCTCTTCTTTCTCTCTCTCCATCTGCCTCTCTTCTTTCTCTCTCTCCATCTGTATCTGCCTCTCTTCTTTCTGCATTTGTATCTGCCTCTCTTCCTTCTCTCTCTCTCTCTGAATCTGAAGCTTTGACAATTCTAAATCCATCTGGTTCTTTAACTCTAATTCCCTAAATTTCCTGTCAGAACCAGATACAGGCTTTCTCTTCAAACTTAAAGCAGTATTTTCAAAAATTCCCTTTCCTACTAAATACTGAATTAAAATAATCTTTATCTCCTGTTTTGTCAATGATACTTTTGCCTCAGATAGACTGTATTTTCTGGCAAGCTCGAGCAACTCATCCTTTCTCATGCACTCTAACCCCTCCTGGGTAGGTTTTGAAATGAAATTCTGAACATTAGATGCCATTGTAAATGCTTGTTGGTTTCACACAAAACAAATTTCTTTATTTTAAAATCTTTGCCAAAGACAAAAAAAAAATTTCAAGACAAAATCATTATGAATTTCAAAGATAAATTTAATATCTCTAATATGCTTTAAAGAAATTCAATCCCAGATGACGAGCCCCCAATTTCTGTTACGACTCTATGGTCTAAGAAAAATGTAACAGAAAGAAAGTGAAACCAACAAATCAAGTAAAAAATCAACAAGCAATTTACTACTAGATAATTAAAATGAAAAATCAAAAAGTCACTTACAGTAATGTGTTTTGAAATCCTAATAATCCAATAAGAATGATTGTTCTAATCACAAGTCCTAAATATAGAATGTGTCCTTGAATGTTATTATGTGCCAATGGTCTCCAAAGTCCTGATGTACTAGAAATCTTGATGTGCTGAACTCAGAATGAAGTATTCCAAAATCTCTGAATAAGTTCACATCAATTCCAAAATTGTCAATTAAAAATCCAAAATCCAAAAGTTTATGAGCACTGTTATAATCCAATGAATATTTAAAATAATTCCTCTCTTAGAATTTGGAATGAATTTTCACAACTGTAATAGCTCTTTACAAGACTGATGGTAATGTCGAACTGAACAAAATGTCCACCAAACATGATATATATAAAGATTGGTCACATGACAGAATGTTCTAGAATGGTCACATGACAGAATGTTCTAGAATGTGTGTCATCTTAATGGAATTTTTAACTGTAAACAAAATTCAACCTTGACCTTCAAATTGAGAAAACATATTGCTCAAAACAAGCTAATTGAAGGACACTAGTTAAACATGTTTTTCCTGATAACATCAAGATTTAAGCAAATATTAAAGTGAAGAAACATTTATAATTTCCTAAAATATTTATAATATTATATAAACATCATACATAACACTTGGTAATCCAGTAAGTCTTATATACTGTCATTGACTTACTTCCACGGAATTAAGTGAAACACTGAAGACAGAAGTCGTGGCATGTTGAGTGTTATGACGTCTTCGTAGTTTATCAATATCTGACGATTTGAACATTTTCAAAGTAAGCAGTCTTCTTATAGCATTCAGATACCAATGATTTCAAAGTCTATGCAGATTAGGATACAATTGTTCTTTGCATTTCACTTGAATCTGGACGAACTCTCTGTACATGTTTCCTCGCAGCTCCAGTGGTAGATTCTTAATGTACTCTTCTAAACCATCCATCTAGAAAAATGTAATTTGGTGCTACATTAGTGACAGAAGTCTTCACAAAAGAGTCCTATCACAACAAAACATAAGAGAAATAATGTATGTTTTCAATCTGTTCAATCTCTGTCTTCAGTCCGTTCAGTCTCTGTCCTTTTAGAGCGTACAGATACTTTTCGTTCCTAACTATGTCCGAGATATTCAAAACGAAATGGATCTTTACATTTCACATGAATCTTGACAAACTCTGTGTAAATACGCAATCTCCGCTCCAGTGGTAGATTCAGAAGGTATTCTTCTAAACTGTCCATTGACACAAAATTGTTTTTTTTTTAAAATGTCTTTTTTTAAGTAAATTGTCATATTTGTGCCAAGCAGAATTTGCTGGTAAACCATATGGAATAAACTATATAACTAGCCCACACACCAAACGTCGTGAAGAAGTCTCGTCTTTAGACATTCAGGCAAATGTACAATTTTGTGGGGATCCGAAGTTACCATGCGAAAGTCTTGATCTTGACCTGTCTTAAGTCTTCTTTTAAGACGTCAAAATTGACCACTTGACTGGAACGATAGTTCAGTGTCAGTCCTTTGTTTGCACATGGTATGAAGTTATCCGTGTTTGTCTTGGTACGGTTTGCTGTAATGTTTAGTTTCACCACTGGAGAAACTCAAAATAGTGTCCTCAGAATGTTAATTGGTCAAAGGTCCTAAACGTTCGTCGTCAATGTGTGGGTGATAGCTTCCAGGATGATCGATGTACATACAGCTATTGGTGTCAAAGTAAAGGACTCGATAATTTAAAGAATTTAAGGCAGAATTCAATTTTAAACGGGCATTTGCTGTCACGTACGCCGCAATGATGGCATTACCAAACTCCTCGGGTGGTGCGCATTCTGCAACTTCTTTGTTATTCATCAAGATCAAATCTTCACGTATGATTTCCATGCGTTTAATGAATTTTCCTTTATTGCTGATGAGTTAGAAGTATTTACCAGGTATTCGGTCTTTGGCAATATGACGTTGAGCCAATTTTCCATACAAACACTTCAGTATGGCTTTAGCAGACGATCGTCAGCCTTCGTTTTGTTTGACGTGTTTCAAAGTGATGTCTTTTGGGATCGGTACCGTTCTTTGAATTCCTCTCTGTCTTCTGGAGAGTGACACCAAGATGGATAGCCGCTAGTTTCTTGCTTCAGTTTCAGAATATCGATGACGCAGCCTGAAACAATTTCTAGACTCGCGTCGTGATCCTGCTGGTATTGTTATGTGGTAGGAAAGTGTCAACTTTTGTATATTTTTAACAAGCAGTATCCTCGATCGAGAGCATGGAAAAATTCAACACTCACCAACGTTCCTGTCAATGCTCGTTCTTAATCGTGGTGTCGACAAGGCTGATCTTGATTTCACGTTCCAGCATAGCTACGGAATAAATACAACATCTGTTGTCCATGGTAAGGGTGAGATCTGACAAGACGGTACAAGTTTGTCGGTGGAAAAACTTTACATTTGATCAGACCTTCGTATTGGCGAATGTGTTCCCCGTCAATGTGTTCTGTTAAAATTTCAGGATGACTGACGCAGAATCAAATATATTTACACACCCTACGATACAAGGAACACACATCGAGGTATTTGATTTGTTCTCCTTGAGATTCGTCTACTTCGTACAGCAAGCGTATAGCATTGGTCCGTCCTCCAAACAAACTGTTGCCTCGATTGAAAGGTTCAATATACACCAGATTGATTTCTTTGATGATGCGTTTAAATTCTGGATATGTTTTCAATGATCTATCGTGGTCGTGTTTCCACATTTCTATCAGTAGGTATCCTTGACTCTCCAAAGTCTGGAGTCGTTGATATAAATTAGTCATATAACTCTTCCATGGTGAATTCTGAGAAAGGATTTTCCAAGTTCATTGAAAACAAGTAAGGCATTCATAAAATAAAGATTCCTGAAATTCGTAGACCATCTGTAACTTTTCTAAATCCCAACCGTTCACGGAAAAGGATAAAATCTTCTTTTCTCCACCATTTCCAGCATGTTAGATCCACTTGTCGCAAGTATCGACGGCAAGCAGAGAGATAGGATTGAGGTGGCATGATAGCTAGTTTGTTCGTGGACATGAACTTCTTTTGGTACACTAATCCACACACTTTGGCAGTAGTAGAAGTTTCCTTCAAGGAATCGACACATCTGTGATCCAGAAATAATTGTCGAAAGTTTCCACAGCAAGGTCGTAAAATGTTCAGTTGACAAAGACAACATTTCAACATTTCTTCCTGAAAATCAAAAGGGTCTGAAGAGTGAGATTGGTAATAAGCGTTAAAAGCTTCTTGTTGTTCTGTTCGCATACCGTCGGGAACATAATAAGAGCACGACGTGTTGACTGGCTTCGGTATTAAATAGTGTGGACAATAGCCTTTTGCTATTTCTGTCATTCCAAACGTTTTAGGTATTTTACTTAAAGGCAAAACGAAGTAGCTAATGGAATTTTAAATTGTACGTTTCCCACTTTCATGTAAATAGTTCTGGCTTCGTTCATGGTCACTGCTGGAAATTATGTTCCTTGTTCTGAATAGTATTTCAAAAGAAATTGTCCGTCGTATCTCGCGATATTTCGAGCCATGACTGTAGCGTATCAATGACAATTCCCGTATGAATGTTAGCTCCAAGTGTCGTCGGTGGGGTCTAAAATCCGCTCCGAAAAATCAAAAACAGTAATAGAACCACGAAATATCTTTTCACGTCCTCATGGAATTACGCTACAATTCCGTCAGTGATGAAATAAAGTTTGTTGTATACACTTTTTGCGTGATGAACCAAACAAAAATTAGGGATGTGAATTCCAGTCCTTTGTAAACATTCAAAATAAGAAAGATACAATGCACACTTTCATTATTATTCTTGTTCTGGTCGTCATTCAAGTCATCCTCTTGTTTTTTGTCTTATCTTTGAACGTGACACTGATCGCTGATGTCTGAAGTCGACGACTTGGTCTCAAAACGACAGCTTTTTCTTTCCTGGACAAACGTATGACTTTTGGTTATTCGTTCGAACAAGGTGCCAAAAAGTGGAGCACACTCTCAATAATTCCCAAGCACTTTTCTGTTGTTGGAAATGTTGTATGCGATGTCGGTCGTAACAGGCTGGACTAACAAATGCTCACTTGCAATTAGAGCAATGAATTTTTTCTTTTCCTACATGAATGCAAGGTCTGAAAGCTAAACAGCCATGACATCTCTCTCCACAATGAATATGTTGTTCCCGATTGTTAAATCCTTGGTCACATTTGCCGCAGTTGTGTCCGTATCCAAGAATTCCTGTGATACTTTTAACGGCATCGAAATAATCTTGATGATGATCAATGTGAATGTATTTTCCGTCTGGGGAAATCGGTACTCGAAACACGAGAGCTCCGAGAATGAATCTGCGGTATACTTTCGACGTATAGCGCGATGCCAGAACGTCTTGAAGTTTTGTTGCATTTCTGAAACTTCACACACGGTCTTTTTTTGGAAATGTCTTCTTGCAGCAAAAAAAATTATCCCTCTCTTCGTTGTTGGGGCCTGTCCGATTGTCTAATCCTATTTTATGATCTTTTCCATTCTGCTGTATCGTTTTTCTCTGCACGAGTTCAAGTCACTACGAAAACATGGGCTAAACACTTTTGATCCTGATGGTTGTTAATCTGAACAATACTTCGTTTGGTTCTACGAAGTTCATCCACCGATAAAGCTTTACGTCCTCCGTTATCTCTTGGAGCTGAAACGTGTGTCGTGTTAAGAGTAGCTATTCCATCGGCCATGGCAAATTCATCATATGATTGTTTGACGTGCTGAATTTTGTCCAAAATTTTGGAAGAATTAATTCTGCAGGTGTGCTAAACTTGATCAACACAGGACACTTCAAACTGTCTTGATTGCTGGATAGTCTCAAGAAGGCGAGCAAAGTCGAAGAAACAGCAGAAGAAATAAAGCCATTCTCTTCTGCAGCAGAAGTCATACTATCACTCTGGGTATACACGCGCACCCCAATACATCTTTTTCATTTGAGTCATGTGTATTGTACTTGAGCTCTTAAGCAATTGTAGATCGTACGAACGTCGGTGTATATATAGATATATATATTTTTAAAGCGGCATCACAAACCCGCTGTATTCCGATTGGAAGTTTGTCAAGACACCCTTACTGAATTATGTCACACGCGTTTTGATTGGTGGAACGTCCCAATCAGTTTCAGTCCGGTCCTAGATAATGTATCGAGGTGCATTGTCCCACTGTGTCATCCATTCTCAAGACAAACCGACAAGATGTGGACTAGAGTTGCATCCTCTACCATCATATCGGGCATGCTATTTAATCAGGAGTACCCCATGTATGTCTAGGCAATGGAGATCACAAGCATCACAGACACACCTATTTGGAAGAAGAGAGTCTATGTGGAGAGGCATGGATGCCTCAAGAGAATATTAGTCTATGGACCAGCAGTAATAAGAAGCTTGAGAAGACGAAATGTGAAGCGGTGCTACATGTGCTAAAGTTTCTTTGGTTAACCGTCCCCAATGGTCCTTGTCAGGGCCATCCAAATCTCTTAGAAAGAGCCATACTACTCAAATCATTGCCTCTATGTGTTTTATGTTTACATGCTTGTGTTTGCATGTTTGTGTATGACTATGTCTATGTCTGTTCACAATCACAACCAACTAAAATATAAAACCCAAATCCCTCTTGTGTGTGATAGTACGTTTCTGGATGCAGTGTGTTCATATACACTCCTATTCTCTAATGTGTGATAGTATGCTTGTGGGTGTGTAAGTATAGTGTGTGCATAAACAGACTTATGATAGTGTGTGATTTCATCGCCTTTCTTTAACATCCTACCCTTTTCGTTGAATAGTAGGTGTGTGATTTTGGTCACTACACACTGCATGTTGGATAGTATCTAAATATGGGTGCTGGATAGTAATAAAAAGCCGGTGTTGGATAGTAATAAAAAGTGGGCGTTCGATAGTAATCAAAAAGTAGCTGTTGGATGTAATCAATAAGTAATGTGTTGGATAGTACTAAAAAAGGCAGTGTTGGCTATTAGGAGTTGTTTTTATACTACATTTCCCCAATGTTATAATCCCGTTTGAGGCCATATCGTCCCAGAATGTAAGCCTACAGCGTATTGTTATTTCCAGCATGAGGCCCAAGTGCCACATATTACTACCTATGTTTCTGTTTATTTAATATAAGATAAACGTATGCCTGTTTTTTGTTTTTTTGTTTTTTTGTTTGTTTTTTTTGGTTTTGGTTTTGTTGCGGTTTTTTTTGTTGGTCTGTTGCTACCTGCAAGCGAATTAAATTCTAAATTTCATTATTGACATCAAAACTTGTGATCGCAAAAGGATGCCTTTGCTACAAAAAGTGCCCCTTCCGTCAGTAAATGTGCCCCGATTCCCTTCCGCTCTTTAAGTAATTCCAAGCTGCAACACTGTCTCAGTTTGCTTACTTAACATCCAGTATATATCTAGCTAGCTAGCTATATACCAATGTATTAGGACTATGTAACCCCGTTCCTTACCTGTATATATATATGTTTGTCAATCAGTTCGTCACTATCTTTCTGTCTGTCCCTCTACTTATTTATTTGTTTTAATTTAATGTATGCATGTATATATTATTATTATTCATTCTAGGCTCTCTCATTGCGAGGGTAGCAATCTAGATCAATATGAGCAGAAGGAACACTGTATCATATGAGAGTGATCATGGCAAAATTGAGTATAGTCACTTTTACAATTAAAGCCTGGCAACTAGAATAAATGTGCACATATACATATATCATTTAACGTAGGAGTAATATATGCATATCTTCCTGTACAATATTTTATGATATGTTAAATTGTCACACTTTATGTATTAATCATGCTATTTTAACAGTTTTTAGACTGCATCATGTTACATAAGAGGTGTTTTTTACAATGTTATATGTACAGTTGAAATATAACTTTCGACTAAAAGGTAAAAATGAATATGCATTGTTTGATTTAATCTTCTGTCTGTATCTATTTATTTAGTTACGTATTTATTTATTTGTTGCCTTGTTTTATTATTTTCTTTTCTTTCAGCCAGCTGAAAAAATATTCAGTTGCTTTCCTTCCGCAAATTGTGTGATTCTAATCCCCGTTTCCGTCTAAGTTCTTTTTTCCATCTCCTCCGCTTTCTTCTACTCCCCTTTCTCCTCCGTTTCTGGGTTTCCGTTTCTCCTCGTCTTTTTGTATTCTTTTTTTATTTCTTCTTCTTCTTCTTCTTCCTGCATAAGAACCGGAAAGCATATTTGTCAGCGCTACAAGTGTTTTGTTTTTGGATAAGTTATTATTTCAGATTAAAGGCTTGTTAAAGTGTTCGAGCTTTCATAACAAATGTAACCCTCCTGCTCTTTGCCAAACAAATTGACACGATAAATTATTAGGAAGGCTTCTATAAACACAATATTTTTTATGTAAGTCATATACTTCAACTCCATACAAGAAACACAGCATTATTGAAATCCCCACGCCCATATCCGCTAGTAACTGATAACGTATCTCCATTTATTAACAATCCTGTACAGTGTGCAGGTGGTCTATCACAAAGATTAAGTGTTCTGTATCTCAGGCGGGGCTTTGTTAGGTCTATCCTATCCATAGTGTTTCGGATAAAGGTGTGATAGGACTCAGGTGTTATATGCGTGTACCGATTGTGTAAGTTATCTATATTTCTATGGAAACGTTTGGAATTAGACAATAAGTTCTTTGTTCATTCTCATATTTGCAGTTTCACGCAACACGCAAAATGGTCACGTGACTCGTCATTCCTACCCGATGATGAGTGGAAGGATTACATAAACTTAATGTGGACAATAATTAAATTGATGAAAACCAATGAAAATGTCCATTCTGTAATGGATAAATTAATACTAGAACATTGCGAATTTGATACAAAGATACATGAACATTTGCTCAGTTTTTTAATCAGTGTGCTTAATTCATGACTGCCCTTCACAGTTCTCATCTATTTTGCCGTTTATTGTGGAAGTGGCGTGACGTCATCTAGGTCAATCATGAAAGCTCTAGCAATTTTTTCTTTTTCTTTCTTTCTTTTTTTTTTTCTTTCTTTTTTTCTTTTTTTATTGTTCACTTCCATTTCTGCTACATTATGTGTATTAGTTTTGTTTTGTCAATGATCTGTATTGCTTAAGACAAAGAATGAGCACATAATGTATAACTCTAAATATAAAGTCATGTACCTATTGATGTATTAATCAGAAAACTAAATACCAAGATAACTAACGTAGTATGACCTTCTAGTGTTAATTGGTATGTAAATATATCCATGTTAAGGCATATGTGCAAAGGAAAGGAAGAGGGAGAGAAAAAAAGAGTTCTCTGTCACTATTCATATGTTGTCTAAGTTGATGTTCAGAAAATAAAACATTCTAAGGAGGATATGCTGACAAAGGTACAATGCATTAAATCCATTCTTATTTACTCCGATATCAATAAAACTGAATAACGAACTTACAAGTATATCCTCTTTAAGTTTGGATCTATTCTGCTATACTTTGACAGGTTGACACCTAAATGTCTACATGACTGTTTCTTGAACCCTCTCAAAACTCAAGAACCATTGCCTATGAGATGAGCTTTTGTTAAATACTATAATGTTAGTTTTCTTGGAATTATATATAAAATTCCACATTTAATCAGTAACTGATCCAAGCCTGACTTTCAAAGACTTAAAAGAAGCATATCATCTGCTACAGTAGGACACGGGCAAGAGTTATCAAAAAATACAACACCATGTTTACACGTTGATAAAACATCAAGAAGTTCATGTATAAACACACTGTAAAGCCACAGGGATAATATCCCACATCTGCGTATTCCTTTTAAAACAGGAAATCTTCGAGAAATCATTTTGAAAGAATAACTCTGCTATACATATTTGAGTAAAGGCTGACAATCACTGTCCATATTCTGGAATTGATGCCAATATGATATAATTTGTAAAATAAACCATCATGCCATACTTTGTCAAAAGCTTTCTCTGTGTCACGATAAGCTGCATACAACTTGCTTTGATTTTCATTAGCGTAACAAACTAGTTCATGGACTAAAAGGGGGATCATGTTACAACCCATACCCTTCTGAAAGCCCTCCTGTAGAGGATTAACTGAAAACTTAGAAAACCTAAGATCATTATGTATCCTATTTAATAAAATCTTTTCACAAACCTTACAAATAACTGGTAAAAGCGTTATAGCCCGATAGTTATTCGGATCACGTTTTGTTTTATTCCCTCCCTTAAAAAGCCTTACTCTCAGACCTTCTTTTAGTTGATCAGGAACATGCACAAATATCAGCATAGAGTTGAAAAGAGTAATCGAGGCTGACCTAAGTGTAGTTCCACCGTACTTACCCAACTCAACATCAGAAGTACAGATGAAAGCTCATCCTGTGTTATGCAATCAAACTCTCCACCACAGGATGACCCATTCCATGTTCCGACGATTTCACTAACTTCCTTGTGAAAATCCTTATAGTTATTGTCTAACTTCGGAGGCGAATACAAAGTTTCAAAAATAGAATACCCACTGATCTACAATTTCTGCAGGATCGCGATAAACAATATCGCTAAACTGTATTTCAAACGGTCTTTTACATTTCTGTTTTGATTCAAGGTTTGTAAATTACATTTCCTGGATACAGATAACACTATTGTTTTTTTTATCTTTTTGTTTTCAAGAAATTTGTGTAAACTTGTTTTATATTTTAATTTTCGCCCCAAAATCGTGATATTAAAACGCTTCCTTCATTTCATTATATCATATACCAGTGATACGCTTGAGTACATTTCTGAGAGAAGTAAGGACAGCATATTAATGTCAGCTTCAGATTATTCATTTTATCTTTGCAATGGCGGATTATGACAATATAATGTTAAAACAATACACGGTCCACAGTGTAATACTTCCTTCAAACAGCTTATTTACTATTTCACAAATTATTGTTTGTACCAAATAATTCCAGTTACTCATACAACCTATAGATAATTTGCAATTTTACTTTCAACATATTACGTAATAGGCATTGCAAACTTGTATGTTCCAGAAACCTAAACGAATTTTCAATCTGGAAATTTTACTCATGGTAAAATCTGCTCTATTGTTATCCATGAATTTTATATCTGGGCAAGAGCCGGTTCTTCTTTGATACAAATATGTGGTTCAATCGTGTTTAATCCTTCAACAATGTCTAAAAATTCTTAAAATTATGGCAATGTTGAATTTTTAAACAAATAATGTTGACAAATGAATTTAAAAAATGTTCACATTCCTACGAATAATTCATGTTCTTAGATTTTACAAGAAAATGTACTGCGAGAGAATGGTTGTTGTAATCATCATCACAGTAAACGAATCTATAAGAATCAGCACGCAGCAATCAACCTCTCCAAGTCCAAACTCTTAATTGTACCGTTAAGCCGTGCTTCACTCGACATACTCACACTCTTCTGCGTAGAGATTACATCAAACGCAAAAGGGAATTCATATAGCAGCTTCTGATTGGGTGGATGCTGCTAAAAACGGAAAGAAAAAGCAATAGATGCTAGGTGGATTCTGTAAATAACGGAAAGAAAAATAAATAGATATAGTTCAGATGCTCCTTAACTGCTCATTGCCAAGATTTCTCTATCGGAGTTACATCCCTTGCATCCTAGATTTCTATCGAAGCTACATCCCTTGCAACATTCTCTCGATTGTGTGCGTACTAGAAAGACATGCCACAGAATTGATACAACTATCATTACATTTACTACCTAGTATATTATTTTGACTGTTGGACAATGTTACATGGTATTGACTGAGTCGTTCATCATGAAAAGAAACCTTATTGTTTTGTATCCAATGACTGTCGTTTAAATCATGCCAGATCGAAAACAACAATACAATTTTGGGAACTCTTTCGAGGGTTTAATTTCTATCGGAAAATAATTTCAAGCGCTGTTTGGTTAGACGTCATAGCTCTTTAAATTGACTAGGTGGAATACATTTTTCCCCCTATTTAGATCAATTCTAACCCTTTTGGATTTGTGTGAAAATATGAGATCAATGTATGTACATTGGGAAACAAAAATTCGTTTTTGCGTATTTCATCTCAACCTGTCAATTTCATCCTTTTCTTTATTTTCGTATTTATTCTTTCATTTTTCGAGCAAGTGGCCATTCATCTGTTGTGGTATGAACAAATGCATAGCTTATAATTTGTTAATGCACCAAGATATGTGTAACTTTTTATCTTTGTATGTTACTATTTTAGGGAAACTTAATTTAAAGGTCTCATTGACTCCCCTAATCATTTCTGTATAGTCTGATGCTTGATTCAAGCACAGTGATCTCAAGTTCATTTATTGTTTTATTCATGCATGCTTTCTTTTTCAGTCATTTTTCTTTCTTCCTTCCTTCTTTTACTTATTTCGTTTAGTCACGCACGTAGGTATGCAAGCATGCATGCATGGATGGATAAATGGATAGATAGATGGATCTGTCTGGTTGGATTTTTCCTATATATATACCTACATATCATCAACTATTTTCTATGTCTGCTTACTTAGTATTCATTTTATATCTATATAGTTGGCTAGCTAGATAACTAGCTATCGAGAGAGTGAGCGAGTATCTACCAGTTTAAAAGGACCCTGTACCCCCAATACATGCAACCAAGGTCAGAATAAACGCAGAACAAACGGAGCCTCGCAACGCAGTGAAATTGTATTTTTATTTTTTGAGGGGCTGGGGGTGGGGTTAAGGACAGTTGTTTTAAATTCCTGCTGCCTCTCCTACCAACTTAATCGGGCTTTGCATACAACTGTTGGTAAGTATTTGTCTCTCCACCTGTCCCTTTCTGTCCATCTAATTGTACATTTATTTAAAAAATCCATTTCTTATACATATTTTAACGTATATCAGACCATTTTTTTTTCCTGTACATTTCAGTTAAAATTGAACATTTAGTCTCTTCTTTTTTTCCCCATTTTTATTTTTCCGTCAACTGCAGAGACAAAATCTCTTCTCCTGTTAAATTTCTTCTGCTCCTTCCATTCAATTTTTCTTTTTTCTTTCTTTCTTCTTTGTCTTTTTATGTATGTCTGTCTTCCTTCCTTCATTCATTGTTCTTTTTTATATCTTTTTCTTTTTCAATTTCTTTTTTCTCTTGTAGCCTTCTTTTTTCCTCCATGTTTCCCGTTAGTCTTTCTATGTCTGCCTACTTCTTCTCTTCAGTTCGGTTTTCTTAATGACTTCTTTACTTCAGTTGTATTTTTCGGTCTATCTGTCTTCTTTTTCCCATCATTATTATTTTTTCCCCTCTGTAAGTCTATCTTCTTCTTTTTCTTCTACCATAAGTGCATTATAACTACAGTTTAGATACATACTTTTATGTTGGAAAGATGATATAGATTTTCCCTACTTTACTGTATTTGTAAATGTGTCATAAATATGTAATGAAAAGTAAATGAATGATTATTTGAAATAAAGGGCGTGCTGAAATTTGAAAACTTATAATATTCAATCTAGCCCGTTGTCACAAAACAAATTGACACAATAAAGACGCGGGAGTCTTGTTTAAACAGATAATTGAGATTAAAGTCTCATTGATCTTACTTAGGGGAACAAATTGGAATATGACAGGATTAGTGAGAATTCCAAGTTATCCGGTAGCAACTGATAACGTTTCTCCATCTGTCAAAAATGCATGTTGAGGTCACCGGTTACAAAGTGTGTGCACACTGCATCTTGAGAAGGAGAAAGGGTGGGGCAGGCGTAGCCTCTACCCAAATATGCCTACTGTTCATCAGTGGGTTGTATACTGGTAAATATAGTATTTTAAATGAGTAATTAAAGTTATACGACGATTCCTGCCACAATGATCTGAAAGAAGAAGAATACAATTAAATAAACGCCAATATCCACAAAACGTTACCAAAGATATGCTTTTTGAACGAATTGGTCTGTACCCCTCCCCCACCTTATATACACAAATACACACACGATTTGAAAATTTACTCAGAATGAGCCACAACGTGGCATGACACATAGGGATTATATCACACGTGCTTGCAGCCTATGGACCACCGACAATACTATCGCTGGCAAAGTTGTGAACACCACGTGATTTACAGGAACATTGACAGCTTGTCGGACTTAAAGTATTAATGTCTATCACCTATCAGACTGCGATTATATATCATATACAAACTGAAATCGTCACAACTTAAATATTGTTCGACCATTTTCATGAATTTATAAGCATACACATAAACAGTGCTACTAATTCCCACGGTGTCAGTGTCAACAAAAATACTTTCATGTTATATCATGTTCTTTGCTGATGAGTAAGGCGTGCTTATATCTGCTTTGGTGATAGATCAATTGGAAGTACCATAACCGTCATAGTTTACTCTTCAGTTAGCTAGTGATTGGCAAGACGGTTGATCAGTGGGAGTGCAGCATGCTTAGACCACGTGGAATGTACACCATAACATAAACAATACCTTCTGACTCGGACATTTCCCCCTATCTAGTATATGGAACAGCGATAGAATCGTGTTAGGAGAAAATGTATAAAACTGGCTTCAGGATTGTTTAATCAACCCCAAACTCAGATTTGCTTTTGTGTTATACAGAGATAATCGAGAACAGTGTGGACTATTTTTGTTTTTAATCTTTGTATTTATTTTCCGTCTGAGATCCGCAGTATTGAGACTAAGGTACAAGTGACCCTGTCTTGAGTAACCACCTCTGGAAAGTGAACAAAAGTGACCTTTAAAAACAGGTGGTTGCTTGTTTGAGGTTCATTATTTTGTGTATGGGTCCTTGAAATATTGGTTGTATAAGACATGTGATTACCCAATGCAGGTGATGGTTAAGGCAGGTTTGACTGTATCATAAATAAAGTGACTAAAGATACTACATTTTGCCCCAAAGTATGTAATTTGTATATGTCTAACGAAAACCCGTCTACCTTCAAATTAAAATGTTTCACGCATTTAATTATGTGCCAATATAACGTTTCTTGTTTTCCCTGTCGATCTGTAGCAACTGCTCTAATTCACATTGAATTTTGTAACGTAATCTTTTGTTCCTGCCATGAAAGTAAAAACGTAACATCAATGATTATTTGCAGTTTCAAAATATAAATACGTGTTGCTTTTAACTAATTATACAGAAGGCAACCTTAAGTGATTGAAACATTCGACTTTAAAATTGGCGCCTACTTGTGATATTTAATGACGTTCACGCTTTTTAGACAATTATAAATAAGTTATAAGTTGAATAATTAGCTACACAAAGCAAACATTAAACACCCGAACACACAAACAGTGGCACGCACAGAGGAGGAAATGAATGTCTTCGTATATTTGCATACTCTTCTTAGTCTGCATATGAACGTATCAACAACGCAAATTTACTTTGAAGAGCTTTACAAAGTTAAGTTGTAATTTGGATAAACTGCCAGACTATCTACGTAAGGGTTACATTCTGGGTAAGTTTACGCTCATTGCAAAGACCGTAAACCATGACCTCTAATGGCTTTTGTATGAGTATTTTCATTGAAACTTTAATCGTTACTAAATAAAATACCTTTGCCTGACCCATATAGGAAAGTATTAGCGTAAACTTATTTATTGCATTGATTGGTGAAGCACAGAATACCAAACTATAGGGCAAAATCAAACGTTCCTATATATCCACGACGGGTGAATCAGTACAGGTAAAACGGTCACATGAATCGACCGGGTCGTGGCTATCTTCTCTTTGTTGAAGGGTGGATTCTTTTAAACACCTATTGCATAACATATACTAGTATTCCAATTAACTGCTTAGCAATTGACAATTCCAAAATTGCACCTAACAGGACACAACAAAACAAAACTTTTGTTAATGAAAGTAAATCTCAGGCCACACAGGTGGCATGTGAGACTACCGTAACTGCTTCAATTTTATGAAATGTCATCACCTGCCACCGGTATTCTATCAAGCGTTGTTTATTCAGCATTCAGATAAAACATTGCCACTCTAAAGCCGGGCTCTGCTTGATTTATTACGTCTGGGGTGCTAATCTTGACAGAATTTAAAGAGAGGCCTGCCTTTGTGAGGTTCTGAAACCTTGCGCAGTCTTCTCTGTGTCATATACACATTCATAATGTTACTATTGTAATGTCTTCAAACCTACTTTAATGCTATTTTCACTATGATCTAAAATTCATTTTATAATAAAGTGTAAAATTTTTAAGGACATTGCTATATATAAACGAAACACGCTTGCTTCAAGGAAATACATCTGCCAATGAGTATGCGGGGCATTATCCGTTTCTCCGAGAGGTCATTTATCCAGAACATTATAAGAGTTTCGCAGCTATTCATTACACAATTCTTGGTCAATTTATTAGTAATGGAAATCAAAACAATTAAAAATAGATAATCACGGTCCGTTAACCGATTGATGATAGATTAATTTTAATACATAATGTCTTTATAAATAGTGAGGCTATTTTTTCAAATATCCTAAAATCTGAACTGATTCAACATTGAATTTAACCAACATGGATTACAAAATGTTTAAATCAAATAATTAATTATTTTAATGAAAGTGACCAGTGCTCTACGAAATTGATTAATCGGAACAGCTTACAATTTACACTCTTTTCTCTGCATATTTTTTTAGTGAGAAAAGGTGCGAGTTTTGTAGAAATGGGGAATCACCCCACTTGTCCAAAGACCAAGAAATAATGTATTTGATCGGCGCAAGAGCAATACTTCTTTCTATTATTTATTGGAAAACTGAAGGTCCTATATTTTCAGTAACTCTGGACAATCAAAACTCCGTATGACAAAGTTAGAAATATTATTATTATTATTATTATATATATATATATATATATATATATATATATATATATATATATATATATATATATACATATATATATAGATACATATATATATATATATGAAATAAAATCGACATTTATTAATCAAAGATAATATATATGTCAATATAAATAAAATAAATAGATAAAGATACTGCATATTGTTTTACATGCAATCAATTCGATATTAAAATAGCTAGTCAGCCGTATTAAGAGAGAGAGAGAGAGAGAGAGAGAGAGAGAGAGAGAGAGAGAGAGAGAGAGAGAGAGGCAAGTACCGACAGGTTGCTAAATTTTGATATTGAGCGAAACTAGATTTTCTTCCTAATCCACTAGTGTACTCAAATAGAGGTTCCTGATTGGGTGAATGCCAATGATGATGTAACGAAAATCTACATCGGGGGGTGTCATGTTCCGTTAATCTTGCTCAGATGTTTTTTTCTCGAATATAACTATCGGAGTTACGTTCCCTATATCATATACTCAGCGATTTCGAAGTCAAAGCAGAGTACTCCGAAGATTGAAGATTATACACTGCTGCAATCCATGTATTGTTGCCGTCTTAAAGAATGCTAAAAGTGTGTGAGTGTATGTATATATATATATATATATATATATATATATATATATATATATATATATATATATATATTCTCTATAAGAGAAAGAACGGGAATGAGAGGCGATGCGATCCGCACCTTCACCATTGTTTGCAGTTACCAATCATAGGTCTGGATGATATAGATTTATTGCACGCCTGTTTAATCTTACATGACTGATATGAGCTGGATGTGGATGTTGTGTCCTTATTTTCCTTTCGAAAACCCAGTCTGAAATTATTTTGGTGTTTTCTTTGACATGCACCTAGTGCAACCTCAGTAAACTCCTATTTGATATGAGTTTCATTCACATTGTATAACTGAAAATCGGAATAATTCTTTGTTCTGAGCCGGTAAAAAAAAAAAACAACGTTCAAAATGGCGTATGAACAGGTCACAGCATCGACGTATCCCTACATCATATTAAAATCGTCCTTTTCGCCGACTTGAGAAAAAATATGTATGTCATATCGCACATTTATTATATACCCTTTATTCTTACATGGCTGATCGATACGGATGTTCAGTCACTATTTCCTTTTTGCACACTGGGACTAGAACTATCTAGGTAGTTTCACTGCCGTTCGCGCATCAATATTTCTGGGGACCACCGAATCAAAATCTTTCTAACTACCAATTTGCTTAGAATATAATTAACAATGTATACAATTTGGAGAGCATACAGTATGTGATATGCACGGAAATAATATAATATCACATTCATGTTGTGTTTTTTTTTTCGACTCGTTGGAAAGAATTCGTTTGTTGTGGCGTATCAACACCTCTAGGTCTGACTGCTTCGGTTTGGACATATCCCTACGCATATTAAAGTCATTATTTCCGCCAACATGGAATAAAAGGATTATGTAGTTTTGTGTATGTATGACACAATGAAATGACTTTATAACAGAAGTAAATTATATGACATGCCGGGACTTGATTGTTTTGTAGATCAGAGCTCGCTTTGCGTCGAAGAGGTGTTGTGTCCCATGGTGCAAGTATGTGTGCATTAATTGTTCGGTTGTTCAAACAATAACATGCCAAAGTCAACTTCGAAATGGGCCTCCAGAAAACGTTTTATGCTGTCTAATCAAAAGACAATAACAGTATACTAGTACATAACGTACTGCGGTATATAGATTTATTTCGAATTAACAAATGTACATATTCTAATGCAGCATCACGTATCAAATGTATAGTAGCTCTACATATTGCTGCGGTCTCTGATTATCAACTTTTGGTCTGACAATTGTTTTCTCTACGAGTTTGTTGTTAAGTTCCTTTCTTCCTTTCTTTCTCTTTCTCTCAAGTTCAAGTTCTCTGGAAATGCATATATATATATATATATATATATATATATATATATATATATATATACGAATTATCAGGTCAAAAATGTCTTTTATACAGTTTATAGGCGAAGAATTAAATGTTTAATGTTTTATGTTTTTACTTGTTTTGTTTTTATTTCTGAAACACATTTAGAAGGTTAGTTCGCAACTCTGATCTCGCCATTGATAAATTTCATAAGTTCTACAGATTCAATAGTATAAATCGTGGTGGCGGGATATAAATGTTTTGTAGCACTAAATTAAAACCTGAACAAAGGTTCGATACGTCTTGTTGCTAAGCAGAGACAACCTCCAGTAACAACAGTAGCAATCACATTCGGCCACCGCTGAACAGTCCATTGAAACTGCTTTAAACGTATGTCATTATATCAGGGGACTTAAATATCAGTTTGTTCCCAAATATACTAAGGTTGCACTGACATGATCTAATTAAATTATACGGTTTGTCTAACGAAATAGTCTAGCCAGCAACAAAAACTCTAACAGCCAAATCACTGACTGATCGATTACTTACAACTGAACATGAGCATGTCCATGATCGTGATGTTGAGAAAACTGAAGGCTCTATTTCAATAGACTCTTCGTTCCGGTCTTTGTTCCCGCTTCAGTTGAAGATGGCTAATGTTTAACCTATTTTCAAAATGGAGAACAGTCTGATCTGTCAATCTTTCGACCGGTATCTCCATTGAATGTTCTAGTTACAATCTTAAAAAGAATTGCGTTTAAATATATTTACAATCACTTACAATCGATTCAGCTTATATATAAATATAATTCTAGTTTTATTCATAGCCATTGTACTGTTCAATGGCTAATTGAAATGTATTATAACATTTACAAAGTCTTTGATAATCAATCCATGGTATATGTAATCTGCAGTGATATTTTCAAAGCAACTGTTGTTATGGCATAAATGCCTCATTCACAGATTTTCTGCCTATGACATAAGAAGTACAATACTCAATAATTTATTAACTATTTTTTTCATTTAGAAAACAACGTGTCTCTATAAACAATCAACTTTCGCAAATACATTCGACTAATGTTGTTGTTCCTCGGGGCTTTGTTTTGGGACTGTTCTTCTTTTATATGTATATTAATAACAAAGCAGACACATTTACAAGTCTTATTTGCTGATGAATCATCTTTTTGTTACGGGCGTAGCTCATTAATAGATTCACAACACACGACGAATTAAGACCTTTATTAATTGCAACAATGGCCATCAAGCTGGTTAGTAAAACATAATCGCGAGAAACTTCTTGCATGCTTTTTCTTTTTCGTAATAATGACTGAATTCTAAATTGACGATGAATTACACCAATATCAACTTATTTCATTATCACAAGCATCTTTGAATAAAACTGTTATCTAATTGTAAATAGGCAGCACATATAAACAATCTTATTAGTCGTGCAAGCAAGAAAATGGCCATGGTCGAAAGTTTAAATATGCCCCATCAAAATCAACTCTAAATAAAATTGATTTGATATTCGTTAGGCGAATGCACGAATATGTTTAGAAGTGTGGGATAATATCTCTGAATTTATCCACGTAGGCTAGAAAATGTTCAGCTCGAAGCGGCCCGAATAGTAACAGCCTAGCAAAAGTTGATACAAACGATCCTTTTCTTGAAACAGAGCCTTAAACTTTAAAATCAAGAAATGTTTTGAAAAGATTGTCTAAGGTGTACAAATTATCTCCCATGGGAATGTCGTGAATCCCCGTCCTTGGACGTGTTCAACAACATATACGACCTAATGTTGAAAAGGTACCTCTTGCGGCGCATTGTTTACACAAGTAGCAGCATTTATCGTAGCAGACATCTTGCATTGCATAGACTATTCTTTCATGTATTTGTCTTTTCTAGTGGACAATAGTTACACAGAATGATGTATGAATACTTATATCAGAAGTCTAATTTTAGCAAGGGTCTGTATTATGTTACCTGTTAGCTATATTCGAAAAACAAAGCTGCAATGTTTCTGCATAATACCTGAATAAATAACTCTTTATAATATTGTAGACTCTCAAGGCAGGATCTTAGTATTCCTAATTGACTCATTGTCATGACTCCTTTGTGAGCACAGACAGTGCAATCAATTACCACTTCTATATTTCCACATAAGAATATCAGCTAATAAAGTCACTGCACTTTCTTAAACAGAAGAGTTTATAATAGAGAGGTAACAATATGCTGTAGCAACTTATTTCCAACCCATTTGCCATCTATTAGCAATGTAAATGTATTATAGCAACAAAATATCTGTAAACTACATAGAAGAACAGCATTCACTGAGAATAGTTCCTTAATTCCATGATATACCTTTTTAAAAACCATTAAAAATATCATGTTTGCTTTCACTACATCGTCGTCACATTGTTTTTAAATCTAACTTTATAGCGTCCTACATGAGAGAAATCAATGTAACACTTGAGGACGTATGGATAAATTTACTATTTTGTCTGATTGATGACTCATCAAATCTACTTAATAACTTAGTATCGTTACTTTTGTACATTGTTAATATATTAGCAATATCTACTACTGTCTAAAGTGCTGTTATTACAAATTGTACAGCAAGTTATTTAAACAGCTAGCAAGCAAAGATTTCCCAGGAAAAAGTTTATTTTTTCTCAAGGTGCTCTTCAAGTCTATTAATGAGCATTGCTTTTTGAATCAAGGCTAACTATCATTACATGCCTGGAAATTGTGACTCGATGTTGCTCTATATTAATCCATCATTGCAAATATATTGTTTAAAAACATGCTTAGATGTCTCCCAAAATCTGTACGAAAAGAAATTCTTTTTTAAAATTTGAACACTAAACCACGTCCGTTTTCTCCAGTGAAACAGTGTCGAGCTGTAGTTTAGTTAGATTCTTCAAGACATGAAGGAATTTGCTGATATTCGATTATATTATTTGCGTCGATAGGAAACGTAGCTAATATTTTATCATTTGCGTGAATAAATAGAATGTTGTTCATATATGCTGCTTGCGAAGTTATATGTGACTGTTGTATAATATGTTTACGTTCTTTCAGTGCAACGAATATAGACAGAATCTGTTTATACTTTCATTTCCACAGAAGTGAATTTATCTGTGCAACTTTTTTAATTATTTTTTTTTTGAACGTAAAATTTCATTCAAAAGGAAGACGCTGAACCTTGTCAAAATAACTAAAACAAAGTTACCTTAAAATCGGCGCATACGAAAAAAATATTTTGCTAATCATTTATATATATGAAAGAAAATGTCGACAATCTCATGCACTGAATATATATATATATGTATATATATATATATATATATATATATATATATATATATATATATATATATATATATAAGTAGAGGATGTACTGTATTGTATGTCAAAGATCATGTGACGTACCCACAAGAAGCTTAATTTAATTTCTTCACAAATTAACAATCTACCCCCGACCCCATGAGACAAACATAATTCACAAACAACATCATGACACCACGATATTTTGTATCCAGTATGATTTCTGGCTCAGCCACAAATCACCTTTTGTTTAAAAAAACCCAACACCTTACCCCATGAAACAAAAATAAATTAATGAACCCAGTTCTGAATTTATAACCCCGACTACATAAATAATTAAACCGTAGCAACTTCACGCCTAAGCCCGCATACACTCACTTCCAAGTTTATGATGTGTAATCTGTTTAAACAGATCATTTGAAATACGGTTTTGGAGACACAAATAGACGAATTGATGTTCACATTTTTTGCATGTTGGCATACTGAGATGTTGAAATAAATACACTTCGCTAAATGATTGTATAAGTGGTATAACTTTATGACAACAGCAGCATTCCATTATAGTATTGATTATCGGGGTCAAAGAACGGAAAGTGTCAAAACTTATATATGCAATTTCAGCTACAAATTATATGATTTAACATAATAGTACAGTAATATTAACATTGTACATTTATATATTTCTAAATATTAAACAAACATAGTAAAGACTTCAACTTTTTTGCGTACTAAAATTTAGAATCTAGACAGTACGATTTAAAATGATTTTTAAGGAAATCACATAAATATGCACAATTTCACACAGCTGTAAACTATATCTCTTTATAATGTATGTGCAACATTAACCTTATAGCGCAGTGTGTCACACTCTGGTTTACAACGGTATTTGGATATATATCGCTTCATCTTAAGTAAGCAATCTCTGAGATTACATGATGCACTGTGTATTTGAACCTTCTCTTGGTGTAAAGGGCAGAGTTATCTTTCCACAGGTGGCGTCCTACAGATGTTTATAAAATTATATTTTCGTATGTAATAATTAAAGGTTTTATGTATATTTTGATAATTTATTTAAAGTATATATCTCTGTTAAATAGACTCTTAGACGTGAAAGATGAAGCGGTGACATTTAGATACCAGGCATTGCGATGTATGGTTTTCGAAACCCATAGCTCACTGAAGACATATTTTTATTTATTGAATTGGAGTGCCTTATCATCTCTTAATTGATTATTAGGTATGACATTGTGATTAAGATGTTGGCCTTTAGTGTATGGGGAAACAACCGTAACATTAGCGCCAAGGTAAAGAGTCGAAATTTATCACATGCACACGAGTAATCATCTGCATAACTAATCCTCTGAGGTATGGCTACTATGTATAGACACGGTTTTCTAATTATCGCCCGTTGTACTGATATCGCTCGCTAGGTGCGTAGCAGTAGCGTCCGCCATATCACTAGTGAAATAAATTGTAAACAAAGTGAAACTATGCGTAAAAATATGCAGCAAGGATTCCACCGATTGCACACATTTTGTAAGGGAACGTTTACATTGCAAATTTGTAGGAACTAATTTCACAAACCACGGACGTCAAAGTGAAGTGGCAGCAAAACAATATTTTCGATTCTAGTGGTTATTCCGTTATTGAAAAAGGAACGCATGTTTCTGTGCAGTAAAACTGGTTGTCAGCGAGCACAGATTGAATTTTAAATGAAGACACGCTGCTTGAAATTAAAAGCATTATGCCTACTAACTGGACCCCATTGGAAGAACCTTTTTCAAACAAGAAATATAATCTCCAAAAGAGTACCAATGACATTGTGATTATTTTAAAGAAAGGGAATGGATGGTTCTGTATGCAAATACAGATGACAATGTCTTGCACTGGTCTTAGGAAATGTAAACTTCTTGTATGGCTTAGTGCAGATGACCACAAGTCTGTGAATGTAAAGTATGATGACAATTATATAAATTACCATGTTACAAGACTACGTACTGTTACGGAATCATACCTTTTACCTTTTTATAATGATTTAATTTACTAATTTATGATTTCTGTTTTAGTCTGAATAGGGGTTAGCATATCAGTATAGATACGACTACTGCTCGATCAATAAGTGGTCACATGATCAATTGCGCGGGAAATGAAGTCGACCTGGCTTTGTACTTTTTAGAAATCAACATTGAAAGGTCACATTCCATACTACACAATAACATTATGTTTACTCTTGAAGATTTTTAGTACACTAGACCTTTGGGTACATGACGCGTAACCTAGTTCCTGATTGGTTCTTAGAGGGTTGTGTTATTTTGAAATACCATAGTATTAAAGACGGAGAAAGGATATTCCCTTTTAATTCTACGCACTTAGTAAAGATATATAGGGAATAATCTTTGGAATTATCATTCTTTACAGTTGCTTGATCGAGGAGAGGTTATTGAAATTATTCAGTTCTGTGTGGAATTTATTTAATCAGTAATTCATCTGAATTACTATACAGCTCCGTGGAATTATCGGACATTATTCTAAAACTTGTGAGATTCCAGACTTGCAAGGATTATTTTGGATTACATCAAACTTATCAGTTTCAGCACATTACAGGCTTTTTCATTCGGAATACCACATCCGGATTATTCGGATTAACAACAGGAAGTGAACTTTAAAACATTTTAGGACTTTTTAGGATATTCTATACTGTAAGTTATTTTAATTCTTTCACTTTGATTGTTTGTTGAATTATTTTAATTCTTTTAATATTTTAGGAAATTAAAGTTTTGCATTTTAATCTTGAAAGCTTGTTTGTGTCTTTTATTTTGTTACATTACCCCTAGAGTCATAACAGGATAAATTGGGGGCTCGTATTACGGGATTAGAAATTAGAATAATTTCGGGATCCGAATTTAAATATTTTGAAATTTAGATTTAATTAAATATTTTCGAAGTTTTAATATTTCAGAGATTTTGATACTTCGGAAAGTTTTCTTTTTGGGATTTGAATTTCATTGTTTGAAATTTTAGTGGTTTTTTGATTTCCAGATTAAGACATAAAGTTAAATTAACAGGCTTTCATAATGACATCCAGAGTAGAGAGTTTCTTAGCTGATCCTACCCAGGAGAAATTTGAGTCTTTAAAGAAGGACGAATTACTTGAAATTGCCCAACATTATAGTCTTACTGAAGCGAAGGCTTCCATGCTGAAGCAGGATATTAGAAGTATCTTGATTCAATATTTGGTACAATCAGGTATTTTTGAAGAGGGGGTTTCAAGTGTTAAGAAAAAATCTCCGTCTGGTTTGGGAAAGAAATTACAGATAGCTAAGGACATAGAGATTGAAAAGATGAAACTTCAATGGGAACAGATGCAGATGCAGGAAAGAAGGGAAGAAAGAAGGGAAGAAGTGAAATTCAGAAGGAATTAAGAGAAAGAGAAATTCAGAAGGAATTAAGAGAAAGAGAAATTCAGAAGGAATTAGGAGATAGGGAGGATAAAGTAAGAGATAATGAGATACAAATACAAGAGAGGGATAAACAAAGGGGAATAGAGAAGGAATTAAGAGAAAGAGAAGATAAATTAAGAGATAATGAGGAAAGAGAGAGAGACAAAGTTAGAGAATTTCAGAATCAAAATTCTGATAGAGAATTCAGATTAAGGGAATTAGAATTGACCAGCAAAGGGCACTCTCATGGCAATCAGGGTTCATACTTTGATTTGGCCAAACATTTGAGACAGGTTCCCCCTTTTAGAGAAAAGGAGATAGACAAATATTTTCTCAGTTTTGAGAAAATTGCCGAGAATCTGGAATGGCCAAAAGAGAAGTGGACCTCATTATTGCAGAGTGTGTTAACTGGCAAAGCTAGTGATGTTTATACTGCACTCTCATCTGAACAATCTGCTGATTATGAAGTGGTCAAAGAATACATTTTAAGAGCTTACGAGTTGGTATCTGAAACTCATCGTCAAAACTTTAGAGAATGTAAAAAGGAATCAAATCAAACTCATGTAGAATTTGCTTGGGAAAAGAAACGTTTGTTTACAAGATGGTGTACATCTAAGAAGGTTGAAGGCAATTATGATAATCTTGAACAACTGGTATTGATTGAAGATTTCATGAATTGTGTCAGTGATGATATTAAGGTGTATCTTAATGAGAAAAGAGTTGAGACTTTAGAAAAGGCAGCCATCACAGCTGATGAATATTCTTCAATACACAAGGTTCCATTGATAACTAAAACTTTTCCTCAACAACCTTATGTTAAGAAATTATTTCAAACTCGTTCAGGAAATTTCAGACCTCAGGGTGATGTGATTGTAAAGAATCAAAATTCTGATAGGGAATATCAGAAAACCTTATCTCTGCCCACGTGTTCATATTGTAAGATGAAGGGACACGTTATTTCTGATTGCTTAAAGTTGCAATTTAGGCCTCAGAATTATAATAGAGCAGTTCCAAATGCTCTAGTTATCAAGAAGTCAAGGTCAGGGTCATTTATCAATGAGAATGATATTTGTTTGGAGGCTAGCTTGCCTCAGTCTGATTTTATAATGAAGAATTACGAACCATTCATGTCGAGGGGTTCTGTGTCACTTGTTGGTGACTTGGATAAGGCTACTTCTATTAAGATATTAAGAGATACAGGAGCTTCTCAGAGTCTATTGTTAGATAGTACTTTGCTGTTTTCTGAGAAGTCTTCTACTAGTGAAAGTATATTAATACAGGGGGTAGATTGTGGATATGTTAATGTCCCTCTTCATTGTGTTAATTTGTCATCAGACTTAGTTTCGGGACCTGTGACCATAGGAGCAGTGGCTTCTTTGCCTATTAAGGGCATCCATTTATTACTAGGCAATGACCTAGCTAAAGATAAGGTCGTGGTTAATCCACTTGTAACTAACAAGCTTAGTATGGATCAAAGAGTTGATCATATTGAAGTAGAAATCCCTGGTTTAAGTCCAGCTTGTGAAGTTACTAGAGCTATGGCAAAGTATGCTCTTGAGAATATTGTTGTTGAACAGGATGTATTTCCTTTAGCGGACACCTTTGTGGGTCAGGCTTTTCATGAGGTCACTTCTGCTCCTCAATCTAGTATTGATAGTGATACTCTTTCAACTACTATGTCTCATAAAAATAGTCAGGGTGTAATAAGACAAGCACTAGATGTCTTACAACAGGGAGGTTCGGATATCTCCTGTTTGTTTTAGGGGGCTATGACTGAAACTGAAGCCACGCAAGAAGGTAATTGTTACTTCTTGACGAGTGAAGTCCTTGAACGGAAACAGAGATTGCTTAGGGTAATTGCTGGTGATGAGTGGTCAGTTGGTAAAATAGTAGTTCCTAGATACTATCGTCAGGAATTACTTAGTGTAGTCCATGAAACGTCGTTGTCTGGTCGTTTAGGAATAAATGAGACGATGTTAGGCAACCAATACTTGTCGGCGAAGTGTGCGTCTACAAGTTTGATAAAAGCTATTCCTTTGTGGAATATTAAAACTGAGACCATAGTGAGAGTTTTGGTCGGGTTCTTCACACTGTTTGGTCTTCTGAAGCTGATACTATATCAGGCTTTAGAAAGAATTATTGTAACATATTGTTATGAGATGGTATATAATTGGGAATTGTTGTGGAACAGGAAGGGAGTAGGTTGAAGGTTTCCAATTATTGTTGTTTGCTGCGAGGGGTCAGTGTAGGAGTTTTTTTTAGTCAAATAATAGAGTATTATTTTTGCTACCTATACCCCAAAAATCCTCTTTAGGTTAAGTATTTTGGCCCTTATACTACTGACAAAAGGTTAGGGAATTTAAATTATTATTAATACTTCTGGGAGGAGAAAGCAGAAACAACTTTGTCAAAATGTTAGATTGTTAGAACAATATGTAGATAGAAATAGCCACATAAATTAGATTACTTTAGTAGTACTTGTCTCACACATTGAAGATTTGAATGAAGATGAGAAATCCGATAGGATGATTTGAAGTCACTACTCTTCGCACATATGCCGCCTGAGATTTACGAACTGAAATAGTTGATAGAAGAAAATGGATATTTATTTACAGACATTCTACACGAACCAAATAAAAGTGACTGGAGTTTACCATGTTTCAGTGCAGAAACAAAATAACACTTTCCGTATATGTGTAAAGTATAGAAAGTAAATAGAGTCATCGGGACATATTCATTTCCAGTTTCTAGACAGGATTGGAAATGACTAATACGTCGCAAGATATTGACCTATTGAAGAGATTCTACCAAATTTCACTTACGGAGAGAAAGAAAAATTTGCATTCATGACTCCAGAACTTGACCAATACAAAGTCGTATCATTTGGGATGAAGGTTCCCCAAGTTTCCAACGTCTGATGAATATAATAACATCCGAATAGAAATTGCGATGCATACATTGAAGATGTCATCATCTGCAACGACACGTGGCAAGATCTAATAGAACCATTATTCAAGAGATTCAGCGAAGCGAACCTGATCATCAATATTAAAGTGACTTTTATCGTGCCTGTGTTATCTTTTCAGGGCATGATTGTGAGACATGGACAAATAAAATCAATAGAAGCTAAGGTTACGGTTATTTCTTAGTAAAATTTAATCGATGATGTATTTTCATGTGTATAATACAACCGTTACACTGTTTTGCATACATGACTGTATCATGTATTCATTTATTTTCTTTTTTATTTAATTACTTGTATGTTGGAAGTACATATTAAAAAATAAGTTTTTATTGCATAAATCCTTATTTTTTCCGTGATGGTTGAGGGTGTTACGGAATCATACCTTTTTACTTTTTTTATAATGATTTAATTTACTAATTTATGATTTCTGTTTTAGTCTGAATAGGGGTTAGCATATCAGTATAGATGCGACCACTGCTCGATAAATAAGTGGTCACATGATCAATTGCGCGGGAAATGAAGTCGACCTGGCTTTGTACTTTTTAGAAATCAACATTGAAAGGTCACATTCCATACTACACAATAACATTATGTTTACTCTTGAAGATTTTTAGTACACTAGACCTTTGGGTACATGACGCGTAACCTAGTTCCTGATTGGTTCTTAGAGGGTTGTGTTATTTTGAAATACCATAGTATTAAAGACGGAGAAAGGATATTCCCTTTTAATTCTACGCACTTAGTAAAGATATATAGGGAATAACCTTTGGAATTATCATTCTTTACAGTTGCTTGATCGAGGAGAGGTTATTGAAATTATTCAGTTCTGTGTGGAATTTATTTAATCAGTAATTCATCTGAATTACTATACAGCTCCGTGGAATTATCGGACATTATTCTAAAACTTGTGAGATTCCAGACTTGCAAGGATTATTTTGGATTACATCAGAACTTATCAGTTTCAGCACATTACAGGCTTTTTCATTCAGAATACCACATCCGGATTATTCGGATTAACAACAGGAAGTGAACTTTAAAACATTTTAGGACTTTTTAGGATATTCCATACTGTAAGTTATTTTAATTCTTTCACTTTGATTGTTTGTTGAATTATTTTAATTCTTTTAATATTTTAGGAAATTAAAGTTTTGCATTTTAATCTTGAAAGCTTGTTTGTGTCTTTTATTCTGTTACATTACCCCTAGAGTCGTAACAGTACATATTATACAGAGAAAATGATCTCACGCATGATTGATGAAACTGAAGAAGATCGCTTATTGTTAAGTAAGACTTTCAAAACGTGTATGCGTCTGTGACTATAAATTTATATAATTATAGTTTTATGTTATTTCTGAGTTTTTTAATCATGTTATGATGCTAATGAATATATCATCTATTTAAATTACAGATTTGGAAAAATAAACTTTAGTCATTTTATGTGTCAGTTCAACTTTCATCTTTAGTAAAGTGACAAAACATTAACTTATAGGAAACAAAATATGAGTTCCTTCAGGTATAGAATATAACTTAAATTTCCTTGTAGGAATGAAGGACTAGTAGATTGAGAAATTTACTAGTCCTGCTGAATATTCACTTGTCCTTCCAACAAAACAATGTTAGCTACATATCTAGATTAACAACACTCCATAGAGAAGGTAATTTAAACATCTGCTTTTTTCAACTATGAATTTATCACTTGCCCGTCCACCAAATGCCTTTGAAATACAAATAATGTGCACATGTGGAGATATTCCTACCATATATTTGGCAGTTTTGGGCGATATCTAATTGCAGTAAGTGTCACCTCTACTTTTGAGATTTTAGATTAGTTGGCCTCTAAATAAATGTTTTTGCTCAATCAATAATACGTGTAGTGCGGGGTAGTTCTCTCTGAACAATTCCTGGCAAGAGTCTCTAATTATTTCTCTTGGAACTAATAGTATCAGTGATTTCACTTTATCTGATAAGATTGGAATCCAAGAATTGAAAATCTTGCATTCCCATCTGATGGTATAGACTGAAATTTAAACGGAACCAAACACGCACAGTCTTCATGCACTTGTCCGTGTATTTCACACATTGATTTCTTCCATAAATTGTGTTTGCGACGATTATTTGAACATTCACGGACGAAACATGAACTACCTCCACCTTTGTATATTTTCCATCGCTATCCATGTCAATTTTTAAGAGAAAACAAGCAAAGATGCAAAGATAAAATGTAAATAAAATGAATGATATTGTTTTGATCGCGGCACGTGCGGTATCTAATGTCATTTCACTCTCGTCATGGCTGACGCATCAAATAATTGGTTAATGGCTACTCTCATGAAACTGGGGTGTTATGTATGATGTTTATATAATATTATAAATATTTTAGGAAATTATAAATGTTTCTTCACTTTAATATTTGCTTATATCTCTTATCAGGAAAAACATGTTTAACTAGTGTCCTTGAATTAGGTTGTTTTGATCAATATGTTTTCTCAATTTGAAGGTCAAGGTTGATTGTTGTTTACAAGTAAAATTCCATTAACATGACACATGTTCTAGAACATTTTGTCATGTGACCAATCTTTATATATACCATGTTTGGTGGACATTTATTCAGTTTTGACATTACCATCAGTCTTGTAAAGAGCTATTACAGTTGTGAAAATTCATTCCAAATTCTAAGAGAGGAATTATTTTAAATATTCATTGGATTATAACAGTGCTCATAAACTTTTGGATTTTGGATTTTTAATTGATGATTTTGGAATTTATGTGAACTTATTCAGATATTTTGGAATACTTCATTTTGACATCAGCACATCAAGATTACTAGTACATCGGGACTTTGGAGACCATTATGTTATGTATGATGTTTATATAATATTATAAATATTTTAGGAAATTATAAATGTTTCTTCACTTTAATATTTGCTTAAATCTTAATGTTTGTCAGGAAAAAACATGTATAACTAGTGTCCTTGAATTAGGTTGTTTTGATCAATATGTTTTCTCAATTTGAAGGTCAAGGTTGAATTTTTGTTTACAAGTAAAATTCCATTAAGATGACTCATATTCTAGAACATTCTGTCATGTGACCAATCTTTATATATACCATGTTTGGTGGACATTTATTCAGTTCGACATTACCATCAGTCTTGTAAAGAGCTATTACAGTTGTGAAAATTCATTCCAAATTCTAAGAGAGGAATTATTTTAAATATTCATTGGATTATAACAGTGCTCATAAACTTTTGGATTTTTAATTGATGATTTTGTAATTTATGTGAACTTATTCAGAGATTTTGGATTACTTCATTTTGACTTCAGCACATCAAGATTTCTAGTACATCAGGACTTTGGAGACCATTAGCACATCATAACATTCAAGGACACAGCCGTGAATTCGGAACATTCTATATTTAGGACTTGTGATTAGAACAATCATTCTTATTGGATTATTAGGATTTCAAAACACATTACTGTAAGTGACTTTTTGATTTTTCATTTTAATTATCTAGTAATAAATTGCTTGTTGATTTTTACTTGATTTGTTGGTTTCACTTTCTTTCTGTTACATTTTTCTTAGACCATAGAGTCGTAACAGAAATTGTGTGTTCGTCGTTCCGGGATCTGAATTTCATTAAAGCATATTAGAGATATTAAATTTATCTTTGAAATTCATATTGAGTTTGTCTCTGAATTTTTTTTTGTCTTTGGCAAAGATTTTGTAATAAAGAAATTTGTTTTGTGTGAAACCAACAAGCATTTACAATGGCATCTAATGTTCAGAATTTCATTTCAAAACCTACCCAGGAGGGGTTAGAGTGCATGAGAAAGGATGAGTTGCTCGAGCTTGCCAGCAAATACAGTCTATCTGAGGCAAAATTATCATTGACAAAACAGGAGATAAAGATTATTTTGATTCAGTATTTAGTAGGAAAGGGAATTTTTGAAAATAATGCTTTAAGTTTGAAGAGAAAGCCTGTATCTGGTTCTGACAGGAAATTAAGGGAATTAGAGTTAAAGAACCAGATGGATTTAGAGTTAGCAAAGCTTCAGATTCAGAGAGTGAGAGAAAAAGAAGAGAGGCAGATAGAGAGAGAGAAAGAAGAGAGGCAGATACAGATGGAGAGAGAGAAAGAAGAGAGGCAGATACAAATGCAGAAAGAAGAGAGGCAGATGGAGAGGGAGAGAGAGAAAGAGGAGAGACAGATGCAGATGCAAAGAGAAGAAAGGGAAATGCAATTTAAGTTAAGAGAATTAGAACTGGCAAACAGAGCACACTCCACTCCTTTAAATACAAGTTCAGGTTTTGATGTTACTAGATATATTAGGTTAGTACCCCCTTTTCAGGAAAAAGAAGTAGATAAATACTTTCTTCATTTCGTAAAAATAGCTGAAAACTTGAAATGGCCCAGAGAGCATTGGACTTTGTTATTACAAAGTGTACTTATTGGCAAAGCTCGTGAAGTCTACACTTCACTGTCAGTACAACAAAGCACTGATTATGATGTGGTTAAGGAGTACATCTTGAAAGCTTATGAGTTGGTACCAGAGGCATATCGACAAAGGTTTAGGAATTGTAGAAAAGAAACTGGACAAAATCATGTCGAATTTGCAAGGGATAAAGAACAACTATTTGATAGGTGGTGCTCAGCCACGAAAGTTGATCAAGCTTATGATAACCTCAGACAGCTCGTATTAATTGAAGAGTTCAAGAGGTGCATCCATAGTGATGTTAAAACCTATCTTGACGAGCAGAATGTGGAAACTTTGGAACATGCTGCTCGTATGGCTGATGATTATTCCTTGACTCACAAAATTTCATTTGGCAATAAATCGTCCTCTCAGCAGTTTTCTGGTAAAAAACCATTTCAATCTCATTCGAGTACTTCCAAATTTCATAACAGCACAACTGTTAGGAATCAAACATCTGATAAGACTGATCAGAAATCCTTATCTCTTCCTACGTGCACTTATTGTAAAACGAAAGGGCACGTTATTTCTGATTGCTTCAAGTTGAAAAATAAGCAACAGAGTAAAGACAGACTTTTCCAAATGCTCTTATTTCTACGAGGTCAAGGTCACGGTCTTGTATTGAAAGCAATACATTTGTTGGGTCAAACAAACCCCAGTCTGATTCTATTTTGGAGGCTTATGAACCATTCATGTCAGAAGGTTCTATATCACTTATTGGTGATTCTGCCAAACCTATCCCAATTAAAATATTAAGGGACACTGGAGCTTCTCAGAGTCTTTTATTATCAGGTACTTTGCCTTTGTCTGAGGAGTCTTCTTCAAGTGAAAGTGTTCTTGTTCAGGGAGTAGAGTGCGGCTTTGTAAATGTTCCTCTCCATTGTGTAAATTTGGCATCAGACTTAGTTTCTGGACCTGTGATTGTTGGGGCAGTGACTTCTTTACCCATAGAGGGTGTTCATTTATTACTAGGCAATGACCTAGCTGGAGATAAGGTTGTGGTTAATCCACTTGTAACTGACAAGCCATGTTTGGATCAGAAAGTTGATCCTGTCGAAACTGAAATCCCTGATTTGTACCCTGCTTGTGCAGTTACTAGAGTTATGGCAAAAAGAGCTCTTGAGAGTGATGTTGATCAGGATATTATTCCTTTAGCTGACACATGTATTGGTCAGTCTTTTGATGAGGTCACTTTTTCCTCAGGTATTGATCAATCAAATGGTATTGATCACAGTGATCCTCTTTTGGCAACTCATTCTCTTTGTTCTAATCAGGATGACAAACGACAATCCCTTGTCGTTGAACAGGAGCAAGATCCCGAGATATCTTGTTTGTTTCAGAGGGCTATTAGTGAAACTGAAGCCACACAAGTTCCAGTGTGTTACTTTGTGAAAAATGGGGTCCTTATGAGGAAATGGAGACCACCTGATGTACCCGCTGGTGACGAGTGGTCAGTGAGCTATCAAATTTTTGTTCCTAAGTCATATCGACAGGAAATTCTTAATTTAGCCCATGAAACTCATTTAGCAGGTCATTTAGGAGTCCGTAAGACTTATCACAAGATCTTGAATCATTTTTATTGGCCGAAACTCAAAAGTGATGTTTCTAAATACTGCAGATCTTGTTACACTTGTCAAATGGTAGGAAAACCCAATCAGAAAATACCTAAGGCTCATTTACAACCTATTCCTGCATTTGATGAACCATTTAGTAGAATAATAGTAGACTGTGTTGGTCCTTTACCTAAAACCAAGTAAGGCAACCAATACTTGTTGACCATCATGTGTACATCTACAAGATTTCCAGAGGCAATTCCTTTGAGAAATATAAAAACTAAAACTATTGTGAAAGCTTTGGTGAAGTTTTTTACACTTGTTGGCCTTCCCAAATCTGTCCAGTCAGATCAAGGGTCAAATTTTATGGCTGGAATTTTCCAACAAGTTATGCATGAATTAGGCATCCAACAGTTTAAATCTTCTGCCTATCACCCTGAAAGTCAAGGTGCTTTGGAAAGATTTCATCAAACTTTGAAGAATATGATTCGATCATATTGCTTTGATACAGAAAAGGATTGGGATGAGGGTGTTCATTTGTTGTTGATTGCTGTTAGGGAATCAGTTCAAGAGTCGTTGGGTTTTAGTCCCTTTGAACTAGTTTTTGGTCATACTGTCCGTGGACCATTGAAATTATTGAAAGAGAAACTTCTTTCAAATGAAGATTCAAAGTTTAATCTTCTTGATTATGTCTCTGATTTCAAATACAAGTTGTCAAAGGCCTGTGAAGTAGCAAGAACTAATCTTCACAATACCCAGTCAAAAATGAAATTAAGGTATGACAGAAATTCACAGGAAAGGAGTTTTAAATCTGGTGACAAAGTTCTGGCTCTCTTTCCCATACCTCAAAATCCTCTTCAGGCTAAATTGTATGGTCCTTGTACCGTTGAAAAGAAAGTAAATGACTTAAATTATATCATTAACACTCCTGGGAGACGGAAACAGAAACAACTTTGTCATATAAATATGTTAAAGGAATATTTTGACAGAGATAGACCAGCTAATTATTCAGTTAATTTAGTTGTACCTGTCCCACACAGTGAAGATATCAACGATGGAATACGATCAGACTATAGTGACTCTGGTATAACCAATCTTCGGAATTCAGATATATTGAACAACCTAGACCAGAGACTTTCACATCTACAACAACAGGAAAGAAATGAACTAAAACAGCTATTACATGACTATGAGCACTTGTTTCCTGATGTTCCAACACGAACAAGTAAAATTTATCATTACGCTGACATTGTAGATTCTGCGCCTGTGAAACAGCATCCTTATAGGATGAATCCTCTCAAACAGAACTATCTGAAGAAAGAAATTCAGTATTTACTGGAGAATGATTTCATAGAACCAAGTAAAAGTAACTGGAGTTCACCATGTATTCTTGTTCCCAAGCCAGATAATACATTCCGTATGTGTACTGACTATAGAAAAGTCAACAGTGTCACCAAAACTGATTCATTTCCAATCCCAAGAAAGGACAATTGCATTGATAAAATTGGAAATGCGGAATATGTCACCAAGTTTGACCTTTTAAAAGGATTCTGGCAAATTCCACTCACGGAAAGGGCAAAAGAAATTTCAGCATTTGTAACTCCAGATGGACTTTATCAATATAAAGTCATGCCGTTTGGAATGAAAAATTCGCCTGCAACGTTTCAACGTCTGATGAACATGATAACATTTGGTCTTGATAATTGTGACGCTTATATCGATGACGTCATTATTTACAACAACACCTGGGAAGATCATTTGGAAACCATTCGAAAATTCTTTGATCGACTCAGCAATGCGAATCTGACAATTAATTTGAGCAAAAGTGAGTTTTGCCATGCTTGTGTCACATTTTTAGGACATATTGTGGGACAAGGTCAAGTTAAACCTATAGAAGCTAAGGTCAAAGCTATCTCTGAATTTCAAGTTCCAATTTGTAAAAAGCAACTGATGCGATTTCTAGGTATGGCTGGATATTATCGGAAATTTTGTTCCAATTTTTCCAAAATTGCTGAACCTTTGACAAGTTTATTGAGTAAGAAAACCAAATTGCATTGGTCTGACAAGTGTCAGGAATCTTTTGACAAGTTCAAGGCCATGCTTAAGAATGCACCAGTTCTTTCTGCACCAAATTTCAGCCAATCATTTAAATTATCTGTTGATGTAAGTGATGTAGGGGTTGGTGGAGTATTGATTCAGGAAGACAAAAGTGGTGTGGATCACCCTGTGTGTTATTTTTCTAAAAAACTAAACAAGCACCAGAAAAATTATTCCACAATTGAGAAGGAATGTTTGGCTTTGATATTGGCTTTACAGCATTTTGAAGTGTATGTTACCTCAGCTCTTTCTCCAATTATTGTGTACAGTGATCACAATCCCCTTACTTTCATCAACAAAATGAAAGATAAAAATCGGAGATTGTTGAGATGGAGTTTGATATTGCAGGAATATAACATTGACATCAAACACATCAGGGGAAAAGACAATGTGATTGCAGATGCACTCTCACGTGCCTAGAAATGTAATATTGCTTGATGTAATTAAGTCCAGTATCATAAAACATGTTCTTATGTAATTTTGGTTATTATAGTATTAGATGTATATTCAAAAGAAAGCTTTATTATATAAATCTTTCTTTTTCTTTATGAGGGGAGGTGTTATGTATGATGTTTATATAATATTATAAATATTTTAGGAAATTATAAATGTTTCTTCACTTTAATATTTGCTTAAATCTCTTATCAGGAAAAACATGTTTAACTAGTGTCCTTGAATTAGGTTGTTTTGATCAATATGTTTTCTCAATTTGAAGGTCAAGGTTGAGTTTTGTTTACAAGTAAAATTCCATTAAGATGACACATGTTCTAGAACATTCTGTCATGTGACCAATCTTTATATATACCATGTTTGGTGGACATTTATTCAGTTTTGACATTACCATCAGTCTTGTAAAGAGCTATTACAGTTGTGAAAATTCATTCCAAATTCTAAGAGAGGAATTATTTTAAATATTCATTGGATTATAACAGTGCTCATAAACTTTTGGATTTTGGATTTTTAATTGATGATTTTGGAATTTAAGTGAACTTATTCAGATATTTTGGAATACTTCATTTTGACATCAGCACATCAAGATAACTAGTACATTGGGACTTTGGAGACCATTAGCACATCATAACATTCAAGGACACAGCCGTGAATTCGGAACATTCTATATTTAGGACTTGTGATTAGAACAATCATTCTTATTGGATTATTAGGATTTCAAAACACATTACTGTAAGTGACTTTTTGATTTTTCATTTTAATTATCTAGTAATAAATTGCTTGTTGATTTTTACTTGATTTGTTGGTTTCACTTTCTTTCTGTTACATTTTTCTTAGACCATAGAGTCGTAACAGGGGTCAAATACGGATGACGGTGTTTATAGGATGGATTATTTCCGGAGCATCCTAGAATATTGTTTTGCCTCGGTACTCATTTGTGGTTCAATTCAACCGTGTGTAATCGTAGACATTGGAGTTGATATTCCGGATACTTTAGGTTAGGATCGTTTGAAACTAAACCCTTTGAATTCATTAGCTAGAACAGAACAGACCAGACCATACCTTTACTGAAACAAATCATACTCAGGCCATACAAATATGGCAAATGAGTCAAGTTCAATCAGAGTTCTATTATATAAGAAGCCATCATGGTGAAATATAAAAAAGGGTAGACCTGACTTAGGGATTCCCAGACTAGAGATTGGTATGTGCTATTTTGCAAAAATGAATCAAATGAAATAAAATAAATGATTATGTTCTATCTGAAAATTAATCTTCAGGTGATATTACCAGACCTGAATACGAATTTATTATTAATTAGGCCTTCAAAACTTTATATCGTTTCTTAACGCGCAAAGACAAATAAAATGTATCATACAGATAGAAAATCTTGCTCTTCCTATTATTTATTATGAAACAGGAATTTCAAACATTAAATTTGCATTGAAAAATCTTCTGTATCTGCGGAGACAATATAGATAGATCTTGCAAAAGTTGAAAGTCTTGAAGTTGTAATACGCAGACAACCGCGAAAGACTCTGCAAATATTTATCTATCAATAAAAAACGTAATTCTGGTTTATATCTCAAAACGTGTGATAATTTTTTTTCACCAATAGTGGCTGAAATGTCACCTTCATGCTCATGAGACTTTAAATACTATTCTCTTTCCTACTTAAAACATCGAAGAATAATTTTCCTCTTGTAAGAAATGGAAAGATTATTATGTCTGCTCTCAGTTATATCAGTTTCCATAAACTGATATAAACCATATTTCTACACTGTCTAAACCTCAAAATATAAAATTAAAATATAGTTATTGTTGCTTTACTACAAACGTAAGAAATTTGCGTACTAATTCTTCAAAAATCTTAGGATGGATTACAGTGGAGCTCATTTAAAATTCAGCAATAATTTGAAATAAGTGACTGATGACGAAATAGACGAAGACATGTATTTATGACATCTACGCTATGGCTCAAGAAGTATAGTTTCTTACACAAATATGAATCAATTGTGGGAACGAATCAAACTTAATAAGAAGAAGATGAAATACTCTGAATTGAAAGTTTGGTTGTCTGAACAATCCGCATGCGCATTACACAAGCAAGCAAGAAAAAGATTTCCATATAGAAGCGTCTATGTTAGTCATACAAAAGACCAATTCCAGGCAGATATCGCTGATATGCAAGCGCATGAAAAATACAACAATGGATACAATAATATCTTGACAGTGATATATGTTTTTTTTCAAAATACGATTGTGCTAAGAAAGGGAAAACAGAAAAGTAAATGACATAAATGACGATTTTAGGAATATTTCCACTGAGCAAAAACCTGAACAAAAATGATAGTCGCATGAAGTGAACAAATTGTGCAAGCGAAACGAATTATTGGAGACGGAAAATATGGAATACTGTTCCACTTACTAAGGCCAGAAAGCCTATGTTATAGAAAGATTTAATAGAACATTTAAGACGAAAATGTTGAATATATTGTACTCAAAACGAAACTAGAAAATTGATAGATGCATTGCTTAACCTTATTAATGGATAGACTATTTTTATTAAAGCTCGATTAATTTAATGTAATTGACCCTAAAATAGGTTTAAAGTATGGATTAACCTATTTGGGTATCTAACAACTGAAACCAATAGAACACGATAAAAGTGGCGGGAAAGTTAAGATATCTAAATATAAATATATTCTTCCAAAAGGCTATCTTCCTAATTTCACTTAAAAAATATTCTAATCAGGCAAGGAATTTTAGATAACTCTACTGAGGATACATTAGAAGACATAAAGGGAGAAGCTATTGAGGGAATATTTTACGAGGACGAGTTAACTCTATACGACAAACCAGTTAATGTGTTCAAGGTTAAAAACATCTTAAAGATAAAAACAAATGACGGGAATAAATACGTGCTAGTTAAATGGAAAGTATATGATAATTCATTCAATAGTTGGAGCCCAATTAAAATATTATATCGTGAAAATAAATTAAAGATATAACATTTGGCTAACAAAAATTAAAGAACAATCTCAGAATAAAATCAAACAAAATATTCCGAAGGACGGTAATTGTGACATCTTGTATGATGAAATAATACAACTTAAAAGTTCCCAAGATGTTTGCTGGTATGGTAACAAACGTTAAGACAATAATACAATTTCCGTTAACTCCAGTATTAATATTTGCCGTTTTTGTTCAGGCATTTGCAAGAAGATTATGATAAACTTGGGAAGGAATATGAATGAACAATAGGCTCAGCATTTTACCAGCTTGTTGTTTTAATGGTCTGAACTGACCGAAACTATTACAATAATTGACGTTCTAAAAACCCTAAATGCTGTGTATGGGACAAGGATGTTACTGAAATATATCAAAAACAAATTCATATGTAAAAGAAAATTGAGGTAATGTAAATGAATGAGCATCTGGCAGGCTACAATAGTTGTGAGAAAAAAAAACTATTGACCAAATGGAACGTCGAAATTCTTAATACAAAAGGTATACAAATTGTGCAAATATTACTAAGTGAAGTTGGTATTCTAATGGGGGAAATGAAGAAAAGCAGAGAATAGAACCAGAAAACAATTATTTACTAATATGGAAAACTGCATAAAGTGGCTCATTATTCAATCATATAAAAGTAAATTTCACAATGAAAATATGTAATTTAAAAATGTAATATAAGAGTGAAATATTTCCTTGAAACCTAAAAGAAGACAATTAAATCCTCCTCTAATGCCTGTTCCGACGAGAAGAGAAATAAACATAATGATTGCTCAAAAGTTAAAGCACAGTCATGGCAAGAAGGATTCTATGAGTACAATCGAGTATAGATTTCAAGCAAGAGACCACGAAACTAATCAAGACGTTTTTCTATCTTTAGAAGCAGATGAAACATACGTATGGAAAATAATAAGTAGAACAGATTAAGATTTGGGTCGAGCACAATGTCCAGCTAGATTGATCGAAACAACTCGCAGTGAGAAAAAAAAAATGAAAATGGCATATTTCATACTGTAGATTGGTATCGCAAAACATTGCCTACAAACATAATGAACAGGAATGAAATGTAAAGTTAAAGTTAAAAATATGTTTAGTATACTATATACAACATTTATTCAGGAATTAATTCATGATAAACATTGGTCTTCTGTCTGAATAACTTATCTATTATATATATAAAAACTTATGTTGATTTATACATAGATTTACCAGAATAGATAAAATACTACTCTCTTGGTCTTAAAAGTAGACACAATACATGTTGTATGCCATATAATCTTTTATAAACTCACCAAAAGGCAATCTGAATAGGCAACATAAAAATTGACAAATACAAACGTAAGTTTATTAAATGGCCTCTATGTATGCAAGATATAAATGCAATTGAAAAAACCCCACAATAGACACAGTTTCTAAAAAGAGTTATGTAGTTAAATTTAAAAACTACCATCAATAACTAAAAGTTCCTTTTGTTTTTTTATTGTGACTTTGAGTTTTTAACATATTTTTTGTTGACAAGAAGGTCACAAGTATGTATCCATGGCAAAAGGATTAGAAACAAATCGTTCCACATACATGTTCCTCTTCATTGAAACATAAATAATTACTTAAGAAGCATGCAGTCTATAGGTCTGGAAAAAGTTAAATGAGAGGGATGAAGGAAGGATAAGTGCGGAGGTATAACGTTTGGTGTGATCCGGTAGGTACAATTTTAACTGAAGTCTTAATGTAACAATAAGTAATCATATGTTTGTGAAACTTTTAGTGTTGATAATAAATTTCTACATTTCCTTTTGTAGCAAAATCTTTTTTCCGCTGTGTAAAAACAAGTTCGTTGTCAAACAAAAGTGTATCAGATTCAATATTAATATTCATTACTGATAATCTGCGATCAAGCTCATTTCTTGCATCATTAATTGTATGCATTCAAAAAGAAAACAAGAATCATTTTCTGTTGTAAATCAACAAGAACAGGAAATATTGGCGACAAGACTACCTCTAAATAAATTATAATTTATCGATAATTGATAGTATTATGAAGCCAATAATTGCCTGTAAACTAAACCAGAGTAATAAAAAAAAAACCCGCAAAGCACTAACCATCACGAATTTGTCTCTACATTAAGTTAGTTCACAGAAACCACAAGCTTATAAGTTATAGAGGATCAGACTGTATACATAACGTTTACTAGTATTTGCAGTTAATTATAAAATTGTTATGAAGAACATAGGCCAAGAAACGCTTCTAAAATTTTATTTACTATTGATGACAAAAAGCATTATAATTCCACTAATATATGCCATATTTCTGAATAGGTGAAAAAAGAAGAGAACCAACAAAATAAATAATTTTTACCAACTACAAAATAAGAGTTCGTTAGCACCTAAAGAGTAAATACAGAGGTCCTGCGCATGTAGAGTGCAATTTAAATTACAAATATCTTAAATATATACCGCTAATTATTCGTGATTTATCTGGATACGATTCTTATCCGATTATCAAGACATTGGTAACAAAAGACCAAGATAAATACAAATCCATTTGTTATCATATTATCTTCTTTTGATTATGTCTGTAATTCGTTTAAATTATTAACTGAAAGAAAGAAATGTACTTCTCAGGTATATCACTCCCTGTATTATTACATCGGAAAATGACCTTGATATTTCTAGCTGAAGTAGCATTTAAACAAAATCACTTTCTCTTAATTTGTTTTATGTTCATTTTTTTTTTTTGCAACACATAGTCGGTTAAAGTTATTGCCGTTACTTTGTCTTGTGTTCCATTAGTTATACTAATATGTAACTCCTGCTTGTATTCATCTTCTTGATAGCTTTGCATTACATAGCTATTGTTATCGAAAGCTTTCGAGTCTCTAGCCTTAATTTGTATCTTCTATAAAACTGAATTCTTGCCCAGGTTGTTTTTGATCCATTTTAATAGTGTAAAACGGCGAAAGCTGGTGGAGTGGACTTTGATAATATTATTTACAACGAAGAGCATTTTGACGATCTATACAATAAATATGAATATGAGGAGCATACAACGTTGAGCCTTTTACATGTATTTTATCTATGAGGGGTTTCAAGGTTCTCAACAGACGCCTATAACTATAGTTGATGAATGCAAAGAACATATTAAGTGTCTTTAAGGCATGCACGAAGATCAATATATCTTGCTTAATCCTCATTTGCAAGTGATGGAAAATGATTTATTTACCAAGAAATATAAAAAACCGATACAAATTTCTAAAAAAGGGTACTCTTAACAGAATGTTATCACCTCACTCTATAACTGCACAACAATAGAGAAGTGAATTTCAAATGTCCTTGGGCTACATATGAGAAGCAAATCTATGGAAATCACCAAATGAAATAGAAACTCCTGAAAATACAAAGATGCAAACATTTAAAACGAATGAACCATTATAACCTACAATTACAAACAGACAACCAATACAAATTTATTATGAAAGACATTTGGCATAGATTGTAATCATGTAAGATAATTATATAATGATGTAGCCAACCGAAATAGTGCTTTTATAAATGAAATGTATACACTAAAAGAGATTAAAAAAGAGGTTATTTTTCAAGAAGTAAATGTTAACAGATTATTTAATCCAGAAGAAGAAAGATAATTAACAGGTTATATGAATGCTATTAATGTAGTATATTAAAAAGTAATATCGATAAAAACAGACGAGTAAATATATGACAAACAGCTTCCTGAAATAAGAAAGGTCTCTGCAATGTAAAAGAGGCCAAAAAATAAAGTTAAATTGCAAGAAATATTGCAATCCTATGAAACCAAAAAAGCACAAGTAGCTGGGCATTTAACAGATCTACATAATAACTTGAGAGAAAATATTAATAACATCGATTTAAAAGTCAAAGAAAAAAATTGCTATTTCGTGAAAGACTTAAACAACTTTTTAAAAAAACAAAAGTGTGACAATTAGTGTTACTTTTACAGCTCTAGGTATGATAGCAACAACTCTTGCAATAAGCATAACAAAGTTTCGAAAAGGTTTAACAGGAAGAGGTGGCGATAAAGGTAATACAAATACCATCATTGAGAAATTAGACAGAGCTTTTAAAAATATTGTCAACTTTTTATTTCAGTTAGCTTTAAAAGTAGACTCATCATTACTTGGTATATTATTCGCAGTGTAATAAGCTGGCCGTTTGCATTATTTATGTATTAGCTCATAGTGCTCTTTAGTTAATTCGTCAATGAATTAGCTTAACCTTTCCACATTTTCTGCATGTTTATATTTGGTAACATAAAGAATAAAACAAAAAAACAAAAACAAAAAAAAAAAAACCGGAAAAGAAAAACAACGAAGTCTACTTAAAAAAGTAAATTACAACAACCCATACAAACATTGTCATAATTATACACTCTTGGTTATTTGTTTCATGATCTATGTCTTTAAAATTATGAGCTGGATGCCAAGCTGTTCTGATTACAAGACTTCCACTATTTTCATCCTTTTTGTTTAAATAATTCTTACTCACGTTCTCTATCAGTCAGTTCGTAATCTCTCTTTAGCCGAATTTTACAACGTCAGTATTTATTTAAGGATGAATTCTAGACTAAATGTATACGACGACTTTTGTAAAAAGTTATTGAAATCTACTATGCTACCTAATGTCATAACCATATCGCTATTATCACTTGTTAAATAACAATATACCACCACCACAAATAACATAGTCTCGCCTAACTTTCGTATCTGAAATATATTGTTCAAATTCACTAAAAATTAAATTTTCAGTCAACTTTTACATAGTGCCTTGTACAGTTCATACAGACTGCGTAGAATATGTTATATTATGTGCATGGCCATCTTAAATACATATAATATACGATCTGATATCTTTATTTAATCTAAATATTCCTTGAACTGTTAGTCCGTTGCCATCTTGTAGAAAAATATAAAAAAATAAATCCTAGTATTTTCTATTTCATTGGGTGTTGTCATGCATACTGTCCAATGCCAAAATCTTATATTACACTTTGATCTATATCTGTTCACTGGATCATCATTGTCAAAATTTAAAATATAATTTTATAAAATGTTTAATGGCTTTTATATAAAATTATATACATATATATATATATATATATATATATATATATATATATATATATATATATATGCAATTTCTTTATTAAATACAACATTAAACTGCGTTCCTAGACAAGCATAAGTTGCACTGCTTGTTAGTTTGATTAAATCTAAAGTCCACTATTTATTTATCTACAATTTTAAATGGCATAAATTTGAAAATATAAAATAATGGCTGGTAGACATTCATTTATAATTTTAGCAGGGATATATAGTGAGATATATAGATATATAGATAGGTAGTTAGATAGATAGCTAGATGCGACTGAATATATCTATCTCAATAATCAAGCACTATATATCAATATCTATCTATCTATCTATCTATCTATCTATCTATCTATCTATCTATCTTCTATCTATCTATCTATCTATCTATCTATCTATCTATCTATCTATCTATCTATCTAGGGTTAATAAAACAGAAAATAATGTTTAAAAATAAATAGATAAGAAAGGAAGTAAACTCACACAAATTTACGATAGATTTTTTATTGTCAGTGCAATTTCAGAATTAATTTCTGCTCCTAATCAATTAATCCAGAATTTTTATCATTTACTTCTATCCGCTTCTGACCAGCATATGATGCGCTCAACTCAAATCGTTATTAAAACAATCTCTAATACAGTTTGTACTAAAATGTATAGATAGTTGTTTTATTTGTCTTTGTAGTCATATGTCAAAAAATGCTCCTCCATCCTAGCGCGTACATTTCTTTCGGTTTCCCCTACATACTACTTTTTTGAGTTTAAGCAATACACCACATTTATCATACGTTGCGTATCACATCATATACGTTTTTTCTTTTTCAAATTTATATTTCTTTTCTAGATTTGTACTATGTATGAATTAATTATAACCAGAAAAATCACCGCTAAATCAACCTGGTTTGTCGATATTCTTTGATGTACATCTGACCAAAAAACCTTTATGTTCTTATTTCGTTTTGCAAGCTGTAACCAAAGTGCATGTTCCAAACATTTCAGGAAATTTTTATTGCAAATCACTAATATATTCTCTAGCATACTTTGATGCAGAAGCTGTACGTTTATTGTAATGAACAATGAACGGAATTATTTCTTGTACCTTGTTGCGAATATATATCCTCTTTAATGGCTCAGGTTTCATTTGCTTAAGTTCCCTGGTCGTATCACCTCTTTCTCGTAATCCTGCGAAAAACATTCAACAAGGGTCATAACAATCTTGTTTATTGTTGCAAAGGCAGGGGAATTGCGGTGTTATGGATTTAGCAATGCTACTGAACGTATGCTGTGGATGAAAAGCATGTTTATGTAGCAACTGATGAGTGTGAGTTTCCTTTAAATATACCCTAGGATCCAGATTATCTCCCTTTTCACGTAATGTTCCTTGTATATTGTTACACGTAAGAAGTCTACACGATCTGAACTAATTTTAGCTGTAGTTTTAATTGATGAATGGTGGCTGTTGGTCGAGTCAAGAAACTATTTTGGTTCTTCCTCCTATTGGGTCCAAATGAAGAAATTATCGTGAATAAAAATAACGTAGAATCATTGTAGCTTTTGGGTCTTAGAAGATATGTCTTTCTAAAATTCACCTACGTCAATGTTTGCATAAGATGGAGCAAACTTCTTCCTTATAGCCGTACCCTTTGTTTAGAGATAATTTGTTTCACTAAAAATAAATCGTTCTTTTCAGGACAAATTTTCAGTAAATTATAAATTTCATGATCTGGTTCATAGGGATTTGGATTATCAAGCATTACCTTTCTGCAAACAGCCCAACCAAGATCATGCTCAATGTAATATAAAGGCTATAATATATCTGCTGTATCCAGAATACAGTTTGTAAAAGGTTTAACTTTACTCAGTTTATCGAATCGAATTCCCTTTTGTCCCAAAGAAAAAAAAGCCTACCTTCATGTGTTGTTTCACGCTCAAGTCTGACCTCCCATGCTTTAGCATGATAAACTGGTTTTGGAAGATGTTGACAATATTCCAGATCATTTAATTGTCGCTCTGATTCCAAAAATAAATATATTGATCTCGGTCCATGACAAAGGTGGCATTTGACTTATATGTCTTCCTTATTACAAAATATTTGTTTTAGGGTAAATTTTACAACGCCCTAATTTATGATTTACTGAGGTTTGAAGTCTAAAAAAAAACGTCATGCATACGCTGTTGTTTGTTGTTTCCAATGTCAGAAATGCAATTCTCTACATCCTTTGGTACATAAGCTAAGCAGGCTGCGAAATGGATTTGGTTTGAATTTGGATTCACGAGGCTGCGTATTTCGTTTTTTAGTTGTCCAATAGGTGATATAAAATTTCCTCGACAAACGCTTTTCCAAAGCTTTTTTATCCTCATTCAGAGTGTTTATAGTTCCAGGTGTCATATAAAATTGAGACCCTTTGAACGTAAACCGTGCCCCTCTGGAGTCAGACCGTGACGTTTGGAAAGATTTACCACTGAAATTCCGAGTCCGGATTGCAAAACTATAAAAGTGCACCAGTACTGACGGCTGTCTGGTCCGTCCAGTATGTACCTTGTCAGTCCCAGTACGAAACTTGGAGTCTTTTAGTTTAGGGGTAAATAGAAAGAAAGAAACAAAGATAGATAGATAGATAGATAGATAGATAGATAGATAGATAGATAGATAGTTCGATAGATAGATAGATGCGACTGAATATATATATATATATATATATATATATATATATATATATATATATATATATATATATATATCTCAATAATTAAGCACAATGTGTAATAAAACAGAAAATAATGGATAGATAGATAGAGAAACAATACAGATAGATAGATAGAAAAGCTTCATAAATAAGGAAGAACATGAAATGACTTTAAATAATATGTTGTTTTAACCAGCCTGGATTTTGCAAAGAAGAGATAAGTCCATGGCTAGTGACGGTATCCCATAGACCCATCTCTAATTGGTGTGGTGTTGATAGCCGTTTGCTACCCACTTCGTCTCTTCCAACAACCGACCACGCTACGGGTCTCGTCTCTAAACACTGGAGTTCAGATAATGCTTCCACATATACCATTTGGACAACCAGTTCAAGGTAGTTGGTCAGGAAAGATAAAAAGTGTTTTTTTCCCCACTTGCAACTGTCCCTTTCATTTCCTCTAGCACACCAATACTGCCATCAGGCCAAGATCTGAGGCGACAGAGGCATATCATGTGGTGCCCTATACCATCTCCGGCGAGAGTTAGACCGTTACAATCTGACAACCCAAATATCCGCTACAAAGCGCCCAAGCACTGCAGGTACATCACAGTGGCTAGACCCCTTTTCAATACAACCGTGTCTAGCCTTGCCTCCAACCATTTCTCAAGTATGTTCCGGCAACCAGTTGAAGGTAGTTAATGAGGAATTCACCAGTTTTCACTCTCACTTGTTTTCTGCCTCTCACTTCTTCTCGCCAGTTTTCAGCCCAAAAGATGCCCTCTATTAGCAGCCGTGGCAGTGGCAGTGTTGAATCTAAACGGCGATTGATGCTACGCGACCGTGACCCCCGTCGCCCAACTGCTGCTATGCTACCATCATCGCCAGAGGCCTGCCTTAAACCACCCTCCAATAACCCCTGGGATCTTGCAAAAACGTTGCTGCTTTGTGACTTAGCATAATGTAATGCAAGGTGTGGCCAAACTGGCCTTTAACTACTACTTTTGGACTTCAGTGTCTTATAAGTATCAAACTGTGATAAATAATCAAATTATGGGCTACCTTCTGTATATATTAAATATTTATTACAGTGATCCCTAATATATATGTATATACCAAATTCGAAACTGAAATAACGCAATCTTTTTTGTTACGCATGTTTGCAACAAATGGGTGCACCCATCATCCTCAAATTATCTATAAGATCATCCAAGCCGTCGGTTTCTTTCTTAACGGCAAGTCTATCACACAACTTGCCATTTTGTATCCATATAATTTTGCTTCTTAAAATCTGTATAACTTACTGTCCGATGCAGATGAGTCCCATGCTTTCCTGTTATAGAGGAAATCTGTACACCAACTACAAAAGCTGATTTCATCCGGAAAAAAAATACTTTTCAATTAGGAACTTGTATTGCCCATGCCTCTTTCAGAACAAAACTTAATAAAATACACGAAAAAAATATTAAGAAAATAAAAAACTGAAGTATAACAAGGTTCTTAATGATGGTTCATTAACACAATTTAATCGGAGCTCCTCTGGCCTTAGTGCCATATTATGACACCCGCCATTTCTTTCGTAGAACAAGACCAGAACAAAACTGACTCTGTGACTTAAGGACTTGTTAGCACAAGGTTAATCAATGCATACAGTCCATTGTCTATCTTCAGACTCTTATTGGTTTAGGGAGAAAAGAAACTGCAGATTTTTATCAGTATAAATGGTTTTATACTATTTTCTCACGGTAGTGCAGCGTGGTCGTTCTGTTTACTCATATTGTGCAATATGTGTGGTTCTTGTTTATTTTTGTGTAATTTTTATGTCAACTTCACACATAAATGTACATATAAATCTTCATGTAATTACATTATTCCTAACGGAATATAGTAACTCCGATACGTACTCATATGCTATATTCAACGCATTTGTTTGTTTCAGTACCAAAACTAACTAGTGCAAAGTCGCATTAGGGATCATATTTATTTCCCATTACATTCACGTGTTATTTTTTGGTCTTGCTGATACTTCATTTGCTTCCATGCAGTTCGTTATAGTAATATTAATATTATGTCTTTACCTCTTTTCATATTACTCCTCTTTGCTATTATCAAAGGAGTTTTCAAATCGAATGCATAAATCAATGGATGCATTTTGTTATATGTTTCCCCGAAAATACTTCCATAAAGGCAGATTTTTGAAGACAAAAATCATGTTAAATGGTAGTTTAAGCATAGACCTTAAATAGTGATGGTGCCGCAGGAATTGAAGATAATTGCTATATTACAACAAATAAACAGATTATCTTGAAATTTATGCATCCACACTTTTACCCAAAATATTGAGCATTCCGCATTTTAACATAATAAAGAAAATATTCAAGACAGTGTTACTTTTTATTTCGTAAAGGTAAAATAGCATTAGCTGCACTGTTTGTGGCTTCTACTGGAAACTTTAAAAGTGGTTGATTCTGGTGCTAGTTTAATAGATACCAATATTATAAAAATTAAAAGAAAAGAGTGAAGGTGAATTGTAAAAGAAATTTAATTTGCACTTGTCATCAGGCTTCATCAAAGATTATTTCATATTCTTGTCATGCACTCCTTCAAATTGCACAATAATATTTTACAAAGTAAAAATTACATAGAAATACAAAGGTTTTTCTCTCATTTAGAACAATTCTACATGGGAAATTACTTGTAATTAAAAATGTCTCTGTAAAGGTTTAGTTTTTAAACTAATTTAAAACTCTTTCCTGTGAAGACATCTCAATCATCAAACAGTTCGACTGTTCCTTTCTATTATTAAGAATATATTCTTTATCTCGCATCAAGTGCAATATGAAGGAAAAGCAAGACAAAAGTCATAAACACATTAGCTGAAATAAGTTGAGCGTTGTTTTTTGAGCTTGCATCAGACTGTGTGGTGTTCGTTGATTGTGTAGTCTGTGATGCATCAATAGAGTCACCTCCTCTACTTGGTACTATTGTGCCCTGTGTTGTCGGTGTATCTGCTCTAGTTGTTACTGTTGCGGCCTGTATTGTTGGTGTAGTCTGCGTTGCTGATTGTGTGGTCAATGTTGTGTTATTAGTTGTTTGAGCACCTGCTGTTTGATTGGAAGAAGAAGCATTTTATCAAAATTATAGTATATCGAGTTATTGGTTTTATATCTTGTAACTTTTCACCAATATCTAATATTAAGAGATTCTACTACCTTAATTTGTTGGCACACTGCAAAATTTATCAGATGAACATTTTATTCATATGTCTTTAGCAAGATCACGATTTTCAAATTATGATCAGGTTACTAAACTAAAATCAAATAGGAATATATATTTGCACACATTTATCCGTATTTAAATGATTAGAGGTAAAACTTATAGCTTAGGAAACATCAGAATATTTAACTTTTAAAAATAAAATGATTCTATTGCATTAATTCATACAAGTTAAAACACTCTTGCCAAAGATAAACTCTATAGGTTGTTTAAGATTGTTATACTAGTTTCACAAAAACGTAAATCCAAAGATTTAGAGAATAACAGGAAAAAAGTTAAACATTATAACTTCAAAATGAACGTCGGAGTATTTACAAATAAAACTAGTACCCTGTTTTAAGGAGCACATATTTTCATTCAAAAGTACACATATTTCAAAGTGTATCGCCGCCAAAACTTTGTTTAATCAATAGCAATAGCACTATCAATCAAAAATTGCATTGAGCCGATACAGACAGTACGTAAAGTTCTAACAATTTCCTTCGGTTTGTTACAAATTTAACTGCGGTTATTCCTATTATTAGATTGTATTCCGATATTTCCTTGTCAATACTTAATATCAAAGTAGTTATAATTATAGTATGCCAATGTGTATTCTCTCTCGTACAGCTTACTTCGTTTTGCTTCCTTGATAAGTGGGGGGAGCTATAATGTAAACACAATGATACCACAATTACATAATGTCGAATTGTGTAGTTAACGTAAACTTCAACAGAGCGATTATCCTTGAACTTGGCATTGCATACCATGCTCATTAACGTTTTAAATAACGCTGGTGTGACCTAACTGTCCTTGATAATTTGTAACAATGCGATAAAATGAATTCAGATTTGTTTATAATTGTTGGACCCACGTATAGAACAACAAATGTACAGCAAAATTATGACTATGAATTATTTGCTGAACTGCATCAAATACTGTCCAGAAAATGCGTGTATTTTTGGTAACAGATTAACACTACATAAAAGCATGTAAATAGGTTTAGGTAAGGTGCAATACATTGATATGATAAATATGCAATTGCCTTTTAGAATTTATTGATTTTATCGAACTGTTTCAATCTGGAACCAACATTAGTTTTCCAAATCATTTCTTAAAATGATTAAAGGAAAAAGATCGTATTCGACAAACGTTTCGAATGATTTAGTTGCTCAAAATATATCAAATGATTTCGTTTGGTACCACAAAATGTAAACTAATTTTATTTCTGTTTTATTCTATCTTTTTGTCTTCTTTTTGTAATTTTTATTGAGCTGCATTTATAAAAAAAACTGATTACAATTTTATGGTATTCATTGTGAGAGTTAGATAGGACGAGAAGGGCAAAACATACTTTAATATGCTAATTATAACATAATTGTTTAACAAAACTAAATGATAAATGCATCAAAGACGAGAGACATAAACTTAACTTATAAAACTAATACCTAAAACCGTACACACTGGAAAGGTAACATAAAGTGTGTTCCTAAACCAACTGCAATCCTTTACGTTTTCAAAAACAAATTTTCTTTGCATGATATTGCCATTTCTAATGTGTTATCAACTTAACAGGAACAGTAATCTGGTATCTGTTGCATAAGAGAAAATTAATGGAACTATACTCTGCTGCATGTACAACTTTAATGAAACTAAATGTAGTAAAAACAGCTGAACTTAAATTACAGTCGAAATATTTTTGGCAATTTTTAGACAAATCTAGTCATATTTTCAGTTCTATTTATGTGCGTGATCATGACTTAAGTCCATTCTGCTTTTATCTAGCAAATATCTAAGTATAAAGATTAGATACATTACACAAAAAAAGTTATATTAACCTACCTCTGTCACACAATAATACAACGGTGCTCGAAACCATGAGCATAAAAGCTAATCCTTTCGTCTGCAACATAGCACGTGTATAATAATGGCTTAAATCCATAATTCCCGCTAAACCTAATTATAAAGAAAATGAATATGTTATGTTTATGATAATTATTACGTTTTATAACGTGAGAATCATTTAACGTGATGTAATTATGCTCAACATTGTCATAGAGCATTATATTTGTTTAAAGCCGAACGCTGAAGTCTATGTGGTTTCAATACATTTTTAATATTGTCTTTACAATTTGCAACTTTAATATAAAATGAGACATTTATTCGGAGTTTAACAAATTTGTATCTTTATAATCAATACACAACAAAGAGCCTACCGTGTTAAAAAGACAGATATTGGCTGCGCTTCCATTCATACATAAATGAAATTAAAAACTGCCTTTTTCTTGTGTTATTGTTTTAAACATAACAAAATAAACTTCTATTATTTTGGTTTAAAGAATAACAAATACACTAAAATTATATAGTTTTATTGTATTTGTATTGAATAAAGTGTATCAAACGTTTGTTAGAATAATCTTCTTATTAAAAGACTCGACTAGATATCACAATACATGCCTAATTTTTGAGAGAATAATATAAACAATGTATGATATGTAGAATTACATCTGTAAAGGCAATTCAAACAGTGGACGAATATGTATTAATATATTACTGGTGATATAAATTTGATCCAGCATATTTATTTATTGACACAGTGACTGAGTTTAAATCTAATCGCTAAATAGCAAAAGCAGATAACTGATCACAAGTACTTGCGATTTCAAATTTTGAATGTAGACTTATCTAACTATCGTCCCTTGTAGTGCTATCTTCAGGAAATAAAGTTAAAACAAACTATTATGTACATTCCAATACATGGTAAATGAATGACACACGCCAACAATATTCTACAATAACTCAAGGAGAATATTCTGTTACAGACTAGAACGTAAACAGATTCGATGTTAGATTCAAGTAAGAGTAATATGTAAAACTGTTTTGCTTATGCCTCAAAAAATCACGACATTCTCCTGAATAATGGAATAATGGACAAAGATATAAACGGAGCTAACAGATTTAATGACGTGACAAAAATATATCAAAATATATACACATTTGTCCAAAACTATGCACACACACACACATATATATATATATATATATATATATATATATATATATCGGTGCAGAAAATCGAATTAAATACATTCCTTCGGTCCTAACTAAGTTTGACAAACAGTATGTTATACAAAACAATGGTTTCAGAAGTAATTTTTCTTACTTTCAAGTGGATGAAGTTTTATATTTAAATTTTGAAAAGTAAAAGCAGTTCACCAGGTCTGAGTCACAAATTGGATTTTTACAAAGGGAGCAAAAATGTCAATGGCCAGTAAAAAATAAATTCCCAATGTGCACAACAAAGAAAATCTGCACATTTTTTTTACCGACAAACAACATCTACATAAAAGGCCGTTTATTTAATTTATATTGATCATATTATATTGTGCGCAATGGTGAAGATTGCACTTTGACTGTTATTCGATTAGTATTTTTTATTTAACACATGATCTTCGTTGACTCTTTTGTAACCCAGTTAATAAGAAGGTAAAAATACGTATACAACATCTTTAGTTTTCTTTCAGTTGATATTTATAAAGTGATGGTTATTGGCTTATAAATAAATATATATATATATATATATCCTTCTAATATATTTATATGTTGTTTATTCCCTATGAATATCGATCAATATTCTCAAAACAACAGAAGGTGCTAATTTCACTGATCAAGATTCAAAGGTGTGTTTACCGTTGTTTTTTGTTTTTTGTCATTTCTTGGTGTGAAATAATTTGCATAACAAACTATTTAATGTTAGCTAATTAACTTACCATGTGTTCTTGAATGTAAATGATTAATTACATTTTGCAGATAAATATTGAACATCGCGTTTTCTTCCTTTTACTTTCTGCAAGTACATACCAACCGGTTCCCAGGACGGCCGACAATTTAGTGGTAAGTAGCCGTTGAAAGAATTGCCAGATGGACCTGGCAATTTTCACTTGTTCTCTCTTATTAAATATATTTGCTAATTTGAAATTTATAAAAGATTGTCTTATATTGGTTTCAAAGACAACAATTTTCCATTTGATGACTGGATGTGTTTTCATCTATGATCTACCTATACAGATAGTATTCAAGAGAGAAACATGTAACCCTCTAGTGTGGAAAACGCTTCGTGTACAAACAAGCTTACGTGAAAAAAATATTGTTTTGAGTCTCAGCACATTTAACTTACTTTAATATCTATGGTTTCCAGTTTCAGATGATCAATTTGTTTCTTCACCAATATGCTCTTTGAAAAGTAGAATTTGCAACGAGTATATATTATTTCACTGAAAACTGGTCTATGCTAATCTTCCTTAATTCATGTCAGTTTGGGTTGCCAGATTTTTGAAATATCTTCAAGCTTGCACTCATTGATCTATGTACTCTGTACCAAGCAATGGGGATTTTCACAGAAAATGCATGTTGTCTTCGAATACATAATTACTTTCAGAGTGTATGAAATGTTTAGTAGTATACGCAGTATATGTATGGAAACTTTGAATCAAAGCAATGATCAATCACATTTCTAAATAAAAATGTGTACGTTGTCGAATTCCACGACAGCTTAGCTCAATATAATAATAGTATATGATATTATAGGGTTTCTAAAAGTATATTCTGATTAATGCATCTATGAACGGAAGGAATAAATGTTTAGAAGACGCCTATTTACAAAATGTGTTCACTGTCCCACATTAATATTGTAAGGAACCTGATTTCTTCTAAACATTATAACAATTAGAAAGAACTACTCACAAGAATTAAAGTAGTATGTAGATTAAAGTAAGAAATACAAGTAAATTAAAAGGTAAATACCTATTCCTGGTCAGGTTGCGTCAGCCAAAAATTTATTCCACAAGCAGCGCGGCTTAAATAAGTTCACATCACCAAGGCTATCTGTTATCAACATTCTAACGATTGGATATAACATCTTCGTGTCAGATTTATTACGTTGCCTTCAAACGAAATATTCTTTTGATATATAAATTGATTTCTTTGAGAAAAAAAAAAACATCTTCACAGTATCACTGGATAAGTTCTTGTTTGCTATTTTTAGGAACTCCCTGTTTACTCCCTTAGCAGACAAAACATACGTAATATCTGTTATCAAGGTGGACTTGGCCTGATACGAAACATATATACATTTTGAAGTACAACTGATGTACATATAATTTTCATCTACCAAGCAACTTGGAAATTGCCTGTGTTAATGATCTCCGCTGAAATCAGTGAAGATTTTTAATCGTTTAAAGTCTTCAATCTAACTAGGATGAATGTAACTTTCCTTCAGCAACATCACTGACCTCTTACTAAGGTTTGTGTATACGTGATAACAATCAGAATACACAACCATGCATCCGTCTATTCATCCATCTGTTCATACCTAAATCCATTCATCCATCATGCCATACATACATACATACATACATACATACATACATACATACATACATACATACATACATACATACATACATTACATACATACATACACACATATCTACTGCTTTGCTTTCCTTTACTCTAATAATATTATATTCAGCAAATATAGTCTTCTGGAAATTTAAAAATTAAACTGTCATCTCATAGCGTACTGACGGAGTGAGTAAATAAGATATACCATATGGACTCAACAACGACTGTCTTTGCTTTCCCATATTTTATATATCTTCAATAATTTAAACTTAATCTAATAAGGTTTTCTCTCAAATTTCCTTGGAGGTTTTTGCCTTGGGAAGCAATTGCATTTCTCTATCTGAGCCAAGTGACTTTTGCATAAACAATATGAACTCTTACTTGTGGCCTGGTATAAATACATGGACCCTCGTAAATTCAGGATGCTGAATATTTTGTCGACCAGGAAAGGGAAACGCCTACATAAATAGGTAGAGGATACGACAAGTTTCCATAGCCATTGTGTTTCATAATTTATAAATACCTACGATCACCAAATTCGTGAGTGAGCGCAGTTAGCTACTAAATTACGTGATTTCAGACAAGTGTGAATTATTAAATATAATTGCTATGCTACATGTATCATGTATTAGTCATTTTATTACATAATTCGTGACAAGGCATTAGTTCTCACTTCTCTATTTAATGGTTCTTTTATAGTTCGTAGATGTCAAAGTCGAGTGAGTGAAACCATCGCATCAACCGTACTCATAAATCGTATGAATGATCGCTCACATCATAATATATGAAACGTCAAAGTATACATGTCGTAACTTTATACAATTAAAGTTTTTCACAAATTTTTGTGTATGTATTTGTTATATCATGTTACACCAAGAAGGTAAAGAAATAACTTTAAAACATGAAAAATTCATGGACAAATGACTGTCATCAGTCAAGACTTTTCACGGCAGTATCATTTAAGTTTAACAGTTTTTGTAGAACTTTAAATTTATATAGTTTCCCACTATATAAGTGCACGAAGTTGGGGCCCCAGGGATGTATTGTGTCTAGGCAAAAGTGTTGCTTCGAAGAAGATATCTTGCAGAACCTGTTCCAATGGATTTTTAAAAACTTTGAGCACCCTACTTTGTTACGTCGCAGTATGAGAATCTTTTCGACTGGTGCCATTTCTTTACATCATTTTAGAAATTTGCATCGTACGATATTGGTCTGTTTAAGGTACCTAGCAGACACCTTAGTGACTTCAGTATAACCTTGTCGGTGTTATTACTATCTAATTCCACATTTCTGCTCAGTAAAGTAAAAATACTACGAACTAGACATTACACACCAACACAACGTAAAATTTGTTAGTGTGATGCAACATTGTTGACATACAGCTGTATGAGAGAGAGAGAGAGAGAGAGAGAGAGAGAGAGAGAGAGAGAGAGAGGATCTGGTTCGAATGTCAGTAGGGTGGAACTTACAAAATCTGTATGATAATGTTCTTACGCCATATTTACCATAGCTTGATATTATCAGGCATGCTCCTGAGGATCCATATATATATATATATATATATATATATATATATATATATATATAGATATATATATATATATATATATATATATATCCTTGAAAACAGAACGCCCTGTATACAGATTTGGTTTCTAATTTTACTCTCTTTAATATCACTTTAATATTATATATTTCCCCATGTAACCAAAACCTCTCTGGTCTGCTAAACACCGAATCGAATTTTGGATCATAAGCATTCAATTTTGCACTAAAATAACACATAAAACCGAAGCTTACTTCAAACTTGGAAATGAGTTTTGGCTGCTAAGGTCCAGATGAAGTCTGTGGGTCATCCTTTACGAAAAATAAACACTTGACACATTCTGGGCCATATTTGTTACGGTTAGCAAATACTAAAATAGGTTTATCGGTGAGTGAATGATCTGATAATGTCCCAAAGGTACTCTAAATAAACAAAAAAATACTCAACACGCACGCCAAGACAGATGGGTTCCGACAATATGCCGACCCGAAGTCTTTGCACTTAAAATGGGCCAGCTTTTAAGGCAAAATCCTTAATAACTGAATTTTTGAGATAACTCAATTAAAAAAGATTATGTTTATCTATTTATTGTATAAGCATGATCGGCACTATTGGTTTATATCAATGATGAATGGAACTGTTTTTTGTTTAAATTAAATACCCAGGCTTTATTAAAATGTCTGCGGCCTCACTTCAGACTGGCAAAACAGTATTCTGAAGGATCTCACGTTGTTCAGCTAATTTGTCATTAAATGTTTAAAAAGCAAACAGTTTTCTTAATTGCTTGGACACACAGAGAAACAGATGTTCTCTCATAATTACATAATCTCTCTCTTTCGTCACATAAGCGCCTTATCTATTTCACACACTCACGCAAGAAAAAAATGTTCCCTCTGCATCTCTTAAATGAAGTGAAAACTATGAATTTTGTTTAGATTTAAAATATGTACGGGGATTTTATATTAACATTTATTGCTGGTATCAATGACGATGTGCCTGTATGTGCTTGTACATCTACTTATATATAACAAGACGTATGTTTTCACGTCCTCCATGCCCTTAGAAAACCGAAATCATCTCGAAACCGCAAATTAAATTTGGTCCCCAAGGATTTCGGTTTTGAGACTCTCACAATCTATCTATCTATCTGTCTATGTATCTATCTATCAATAGAGAGAGAGAGAGAGTCATCAAACAAAACTAAAACATATATTGCGGAGAGTTTCTTACTATTGGGATACATTAATGCATTTACCACTGCATACCCTCTGCTTTTAATTTCCAAATCTTGATTCACTTCAAACAGTATCTTTACCTGTCATAAATGGAGCATTTATCTCTTAAAAAAGAAAAGCAAAGAACAATGAAAATGATTGGCGAAGAGAGGGATTGGCTTGCGAATAACGTACTCGATAAATGTACACAAGAAATGAATATTCTCGTTCTAATTACTCCCCTCACAGGCAAAAGTTTTAAAGTCACTTTTAAAAATTCCAGTTAGTACAAACTATATTGTGATGTCTCAGTAATCCAGCAGAGACTACAGATCTCTTTGTACATTGAAAAATGTATCAAAGATACAAAAAGATTGGGCAACAATCTGCTTCACTAGTTATCTTTCTCTCTCTCTCTCTCCCTCTCTCTCTCTCTCAAAAAACAAACAACACACACATATCTTTATATGTGTATGTATGTTTGATATATTTCGTTTACTATGTCTGCTATAGATTGTCGTTTAAGGAATTGACGTTGTAAATTGTTAGAAAATGATGTTCGTGTTCTTTGTCCAAGCTGATTGGAACTTATTTTAGCAATAAAATACACATAAACTCAGAATGAATACACTTGCAAGTGTATAACATTATATGAGGGTAGTCTATAATCGATTCATAGTTAGCACCAATAGAAAATTGAAATTATCAAGGTCATCGATTACATAAACTGAAATGCCTTACCAGCATTTACGATCTGTTTTGGTTTATTGTAGTTGGCTTTAATCGTTTATCATGATTATTATTATTTGGGAATTTTTTGCAAAGGAATCATGATTTCTGCAGCATAAATGTCAGCTAGAGATGCCGAATCTTAAACTTATGGACATTTTTAACAGGATTTCCCATCTTGAGGGTAGAGTGTCATATAATATTAATCCTATGGACACATTTTTGACATAGTATTTCCCATCTTGACCCTATAAACCCACAACATGGTGGCAAAAACCTGATTTAACATAAAATGTTGACACCCAAGTGCCGCATAATGTTAAGTTTATGGACATTGTTAACTTTACATTTCCTATTTGGATCCCAGGTGTCATAGTATACTTATAGCATGTTGAATAGTTTACAATTTTCTCAGAAAATATAGAATATAGAATTTCATATAATTTTGGAGTTCATTATAGCATGTCTATAACTAATTAGTAAATTAATGACTGTATTTATTTATTTTTATGATATGCAGACTTATTAGATACACAACAGAGTCGTCTAGAATACTAGGTGTTAAATTAGCAATTATCGTCACCATGTTACCCCTGTATATGTTTATTTTTCAACTCAAACATCCTCACATAAATGGAACTACCTGCAGCATTAGGTCCATACATTCTTATATTTCTATATGTTCTTGCAAAAAGAAAGTCAGGAGAGATGTGATACAGGCAATGTGCTTTTGTTCTTCCGTTAATGTCTGAACGAGGTGGCATAATTGCTATCCTAAGAGGTCTTATATAGGATTGGTGTGATGCTTTGCAGCAATGCCACCAAGTCTTGAATTTCCGTTTCCGTTCGTTAGTGCGAGTCCAAACCGTCGTGGTTGTAATCTTGACACTTTTCATATATTTATCCTCTGAACACTTCGACACAGTTTTGTCAATATAATGTGTACGTTCCGCGCATTTGATAATTAGTACAACATTATAGGATCATAAGACTGCATGATGCAAATATAAAGGGGTATCTGACATGTGCGGCCTTTCACAACAGTTTACGTTAAATTACTGCACCTAATAAGACTTTGTTTTTTTTCTTCTTTTTTAAACCAGAATTCGCAAGCGATTGCTTTTACAGACCGTGAATTTCGCTATTAAGTCTGACTTTAACCGGTATTATTAGTATTTTAAAGTGTTCACATTAAAAAAAATAAAACTTAGAATAATATTTCGAAATGTTATGACAATGATTATGTATCAAATGTCTAGTGTCAATACTTTTGAGCAGGAACAATTATAAGTCATCAAAGACGCTCCAAACGGATAGGTAAAATTCCATTTTACGAGTTTCTGCAGCCGGATCATGATACTATTTTAGGTTGGAATTTTCTGTACTCGTGCTGTACATTATCGAAACAAATACATCAGACTATTGGCATTTTCTGTACTCGTGCTGTACATTATCGAAACAAATACATCAGACTATTGGAATTTTCTGTACTCGTGCTGTACATTATCGAAAAAAATACAACAGACTATTGGCATTTTAATTCCACTTTAAAACTCAAGTAAAATATTTTCCCATCGTTTAATGACGAGACTGCATAAGTTAGGCGTGCACGTATTGGGCGCGCTTACAGCCTTACCTTTTCCGCGAATATGTCGAAATGTACACAACTGTTACCCGCACAGCTGGTATTTTTTTTTCTTTTTTGTTTTTGTTTTTGTTTTTTTGTTTTTTATAGGATGGGATCTTTCGTATGATGTTGAAGATTGTCGTGCTGAACAAAATTTGTCACTGGCAATGTTATGTAAAATTAAAATTGGCTTAATTTTTTTCTTCTTCTTTGAAAACATTTTTTTGCTTGAAACAATGTGCAAACACCTATTTGGACAGAAATTAATACCGACAATGCAACTAACATTAAAAAGGTTTAACAATGTCTACATGGCATTGGTAGCGACCAGGGCCTCTTTATGTTATGCCAGAAAAACCGGGGATATATTAAGTAGATTGATATTCCCATTTTTAGGAAAACAAAAATAAGGAAAAGAACGAATAACACAGAAGTTTTCGCGCAATAAAATAGTACTCTGCCTACGATATGTATCCTGAAGACATGCGGTTTAAATAACAGTTCAAAAAAGCGTATTTTCTCTAAGAAATATACAGGCATCTGAGATTTTAGAGTCTTTATAAATGAATCAATACATTAGTTTTAATGTGCTACATCCAAAGCGTTTCTTACGGAAAGAAAATGTCGAGGATGCTCTGATTGGCTTACATGGGTCACATCCAATCAGAGCACGCCGGGATAGTTTCGCTAATGATCGGAAAGCACTTTGGAAATACTACAGTAGCCGCCATTGCATTGTACTTTGTTTACCAAATGACGTTATGTGCCCGTCACACACCGTTGTTGTTCGTTATGACGACCTATCGGTTGAGATGGTTTATTCTTAGCCGAAACAGCCCCGAGTTTTTTCCAAGTATGAATTTATTAGAGAACTTTCCACAACTGAATTTGTGCGAATAATTCCATATATTGTTCTAATCTGCTTAGCGTACTTCAGCATGTGACTGAATTCTCTGTTATTTCCAGTAATTTGTCCCATTTTACACTCTGTCATATGACCCTGGATATTGAACCTAAAGTCACTTGAAATTACTATAACAATCCACCTCGGAATATGAGCGACAACGTGTTTTTAAACTGCCAATATCGTTCAGATAGTGTTTTCTGACATTTTCAGTGATAGCAACTTTGATTTGCGACTCTTAGTCTCTCACGTAATATCTTACTTTCTTCCCCCTGAGGCAATCTCCCCATGAAGATTAATGAATATATGCAATGCCGAATTAGTTATTGCTTGAACGCAACTTTTCTTTCTAGGGTGCCAGAATCTATTACATTTTACCTTTTGAGCTAGACTCATAGGTATCTTTCCCGCTTCATGACAAGATATACATGTATCAAATGTTTCCTGAGAGTTGAGTAAAACTGAGGATATTTCTTGAGAACAGTGACCTAAATCTTTACTATTTGGACCACGTTCTTTCTTTTTCCAAGGGCAATCTAACTTTGAAATTAAAAGAAAATATGATATGCTCAGCACATAAATGTACGGATAATTTAAGATTGTAATGTTGTTTCTTTCTGCTTTTATAGCGGTAAAACTGTCAGTTTTCAAATTAAAACAGCACATAAGACCCGTTATGTAATCTGTGCTATTTGGCAACATACAGTTTATACCACGATAAACGCATAATAAGCTATTTTAAACTCTTATATTTTCAATTTTTATTAATTTTCTTTCTTTTTTTTCCCTTCATTTTACTTCTGTTTAAATATCTAGCATCTTTTTAGGGTCCTCATTCAACACATGAAAACGACTTGAGGTCAAAGTAATTCCCTGCGCAGTTTATAAAGAAATTATTACAGCAAAATGTGATCACATGATTACATTCTGACCAATGGAAATGCTAGTTACATTTATCAACAATTGCGGTATCAAATTATTACCTTTGAGTGCATACACACAATAACGAGACTCTTTTGGTGAGAATAGTTTTCACCATGATAGATGATAGCTGCTGTGGAAGGAATGGCATTCCATTAAACGATAGTAAAAAAATAGACAGGAAGAACGGGCACGTAAGAAGAAAAATATTCATGAGTCTATTATATAAGTATTGCCTAGAACTCAAATAACTTAAAAAGTTATTCATGATAACTGGGTAAAATTTTAGTGTATCAAATTTTGAACGCTTTCAATTGAGTGGACCTAAGTATGATTTATATCTATTGACCTTTGAGTTAAAGTTAGAGTCTTGGTTTTGAAAAGTCCATGAATTCCAGGACAGCTGTTTAGACGCTATAATCTGTGTCAAATGGTTACCATGGCTAACATAAGATTAAAACGTATATAAATGCAGATGTTAACAGTCTGAAATAGCAACCGTGGATAACGCAATATATCCCCACAATACGATACCGACCCAACACTGACACCGTTTCAATAAATCCCCGTCGCCAGCTAGTGTCTAGATACTCTGTGTCGCTCTCATTGTTAGTACTATTTTGAATTAATCTTTAGTACTGCGACCGATATCCTGTAATCCGGTTTATTTTTCTCCATAATTACATTGGTTTGAACGTATTCTTGTAAAGTGCAACATCTGTAAAACTAATGAACAAATTATCAAGTGTTATTAAAAATTACTTATTCAACTACTACTGATACAAATGTAATTTTCTTAATTTCTTTATATTTTTTTTAAGACAAACCTATACTTATTGTTATTTATTTTAAAATTGATTAGTAAAAGCCACGATTGACTATAGAGAACACTCGATATATTTTTATATTGCCAACATTACGAAAACACGGAAATGTGTGTTTCGTTTTTTTTTCTTCAGAGAATGCGTACCTTGTGAATGATATTCATTACATCTAAGCAGGAGCAGATCAGAGTAGAATGAAATTCATTACAAAATAAGAGATTGCAATAATGATAACTATCCTTGCGGCATATAAGATCTCTTATTCGACTTTCCTGGACACTGTTGTAAGAAAGGAAACAACAAAGCATGAACATACCAGTCCTCAAAATGAAAGAGAAGGTATTGGTTGGAATATTTGCAAACAGGCAGTAATATTGTAAAGTGCAGGTAAACTAGCGGGAAAAGTGAAGGTTATGTCATGATCATCGATAGGTAGCTGAAAGGATTACGAAGAAGAAAACCAGTGAACAAAGCAGGTAATCTCGTGAACCATTCTAGAACTTCCAAAGTTTGTTTTTCGTATGTTAGTGGTCTTCCTGTCCAGTGGATATTTAAGAAATATCCAGTGTAGTAAATCATTAATTTTTACTACATTTTTAAATCTGGCGAAGTCTTGAGATATGAAGAACACATTTGGACATAGTAAGGAATTTGGAGGACAATCTTTTGGGGTAGCACGAGAATCCAATGTCAACATTTTAAACTATTAACCTTTTTTCCACAACTTCGTAAAACACGTGAATTAGTAACTAAGAAACGAAATTATAACCAAAAGAGGAGATAACCATAATAATTCGTCTTAAAACATCTTGACCGAAGGTTTTACCGATTTGGATTGACAGTAGTATTTGCCTCTTCCACGCTGAGGCAAAACACTACATTCGTTCAGCAGATACAGTGCGCTATAGTGTATTCACGATATCACGGCTCAGTGTTATTTGCTCTGGTTTTGATCAAGCCTAATGCATTATATAAGGTAAGCAGATTTGTGGCTGAAATGGAAAACATACTAAATCTTCTAACAGTAGCACACTGAGGGCGGAATCCTTCAGAAAACGGTTTGCTTTGACAGTCCCGAGGTCGACAATAGAGGTTTGTATTTATCGCTTTTACACTAATACCTTGAAGGCAAAATATATTCAGTTCCCGAAAGAACCATTGCAATGCGAATCGCAACTTGTTCCTCGTGTGACCTGTGTCCAGTTCCTTATCACCTGCACACAGATAGAGATCATGTCCCAATGTAGTGGTCCTCTAGTAGCAAAGGCCAAATATGCATGTATGCAAGTAGAATATTCAGTTACTTTTAACAAAAGTACGTGTCAGTTGTTATGTTCATTCATGGGCTTTTGGGAATCATGCTGTCTTTGAACATGTTATGCTCTAACTGTGCACGGCAGTAGTCGCCTGCAGTTGTAAGTTAAATCTGACAAACATAATCTCTGCTGCTACTCTCAATCTGAATGGATTGTATAATAACAAATTAGAGTCAGTTGACAAATATTTCTTCAACCGCAGTAAAACGCAAACTTTCTTGGCTAAGTTGTGCTGAATAATTCATCTCACCTACGATGAAGACGTCATCAAAACCAATGATTTGCCAGCACTCAAATATTCCTAGCTGTGATTTACTTTTGTGTTTTACATTTGATTAATTTTAAGTGTCATCCCACTCCAAGTATTAGAAATGAGAGTGTATTGTAGACTTGCTACTTGATTTGTTTCTTGAGACATATTTTGTGATAACAGCTATTGCATACATCTAATAGCCGTGGAAATGCTGAACATATTTTGTAAATATCCAAGTGGTTCAAATTGTACAGAAGACGTATCTAGATTTACTGCAGCTCAAGGAAATACTTTGTGCCATAGCATTCCGATCCTTATGGAACGACATTGGTTTGTCTCATGACTCTTGCAGCTAATGAAGTCAAGCTATACCTGAAAAGGTTTTGGAAATGGAACTTGAATGTGGTCTTTCCTCTCCCTATGTTAAAACTCATTATGCTTCTTTTGAACTAAGTCGCTAAATATGCATAAAAACTGACTTTAAGTAGGAAATTGAACGCCATAATGTTGTGTACGTATAATTGTTTCTTTTTAACTTTTGTTTAGTCCACTAGTACAACACATACAATTTAAATCGAATTTTCTTCCTTAAAAATGGAAAACATCTAAAAATGTATAGATGTACAAGTAACCTGCCATATTGTAACTATAATAACTATCGTCTACATGAAGAAAAACAAAACCTTGTATCCCATGGATTGTCTCCAGATCATGATGGAAGGAACAAAAGAGATGAATTATAACGCGTGTGTGCCCTTCGTTGTATCTAATCTCTTCTGATACGTGGGTCATGAAAAGTGCACTTATTTGCCAGCAAAGGATACACAAATACACCGCAACCAAATTTATAATTGTTGAATAACTGTGTACTTTTCGGTACATAAGAAATCTCATTTAAGTCTTTTAAGAAACACAGTCGCTTTTTATTGTTGTGCATCCATTGATCCTGACACCGTGGTTAGGCCAGATGATGCCAAATTAAAACGAAGAAGTGATATTGTTATCCTTGTTTATTTTCCGCTTGATAATTTTACAGCGACCTCATGCTCCTACTTATATGTAAGCAAGGAATAACCTTGGTTATTATTATTTGACAGCAGGACAGACAGATGTGCATTTTGGGAATCGATAACAGGACATTATGCTAAAATGTAACTTCCACAGTCAATAAATCTAAAACAATTAAATGAACCATTTTCCTTCACGTCAGAGGTTAACAAAAAGGAAATCATTTATGGGAAAATGAAATTCATTATTATTATATCAAAGTAATATTCACTTTGCTTAGAAAATGTTTTACGTAAGAAAATTGCATCTCCTTTGGAGTCAAAATCTAGGTGAAATGTCACACGTTTATTGAGACAGTCAGTGCGTATACATGTGTAGAATCAAACATATTGTTAGACACATACATTGGAGATGTATATGACAAATATCGCTCATAAAACAGATCATTTACCGTCCTGAAACATCGTTTAAAATCTTAGAGACGCGAGTGTAATCTATCAGACTCCACACGTGGATAAGTGAGTGTAATGTATCACAAACAAAGAACAAAGTAAACTCTACAAGTGGCACCATTCATGACATCCTGTTTAAATGTTGAATCCAAAAGGTCTCAAGATAGGCACGGGGCGTGCTTTATTGGGACCATAAATACACATTAGAAAGAAATTACAATTCGATATATGCTTTAAACTGCATATAGGTGGGTAAACATTCAACAGAGAAACCTTGCTATCTATTTCCAGTCAATATATATTTAATAGATAAATGTTAAAGGGTCATCAACGTCTGACAATAATTAAGAAAAAAAAAGAAAAGAAAACATTTCCATATAAATAAAAGTAAAATTCCATCAAAATTCGTTAGGAACTTACGACATTATTTTTTTTGAAGTTTTAACATATTAAGGGAAGATAACATTTGTCTCTCCAACTATTTAATACTCACGAGCTTTCATATGTTAAAAGAGACGTTTAAAACGTTCTGCTCTCAAAGAATGAGCAATAGGTTTGAAATATTTCTTGTTCAGCTCTCCAGAAAGAACAAATTTGTCTTTCTGGAAACCTAATTTTAAAATTTCATTTGATCATTAATATAAGCTACATATATTCATTCTCAGTTACAAATGTGTTGATCTGAAACAATGTTAATATATTTATATCTATCTAATTTATATCTATCTATCTATCTATCTATCTATCTATCTATATATATATATATATATATATATATATATATATAAAAATTATCTTTGAAATATAAAAATGTGTAATGTGCTCCTTTACAAATATTCAAATTATTTTAACTTGCTTTTAGTTCCTGTGATGTCAATAAATAATAATAAGTTGCAGATTAGCTGCCTTCTCTGACAAATAGTCAAAACTTAAAAACAATTTGACTGGTTGTAATCAGATGTTACTTGTTGTTTATGTTAAGATGTTCTCGTTTATATTCATAATGATCTATCAGTAATTCAGTGTCACTTTCATATAAATAAATGTGCTTACATATTAATCGGGATATGGATGCATTTGTTGCTTTGGATACAATTGACAGGCAACAGAGCACACAGGCGTGTCTCTATTAGAACAGTAAGAAATAATTTCGCTGTATGGGCTTACTCATAGAAAATATATGAACTTTATACATGACAGTTGAAGACGAAAGAAAAATCGGTTGACATTAATTGAAATCATATTTCAGTTAATTGTGATTATGTTCAAGGCATATCATTTTCCGTTTAAAATATAATTTCGACTATTTAGAGACATGTGAGTAATTTATCACCATGCAATTATTGAGACATGAAGTAGAAAGTACATTTAATGAGTGGTAATATTCGAGTCATCTTGTATACATGTCAAATCCAAATATTGTCAACATAAATGCGGCACATATTGTATTGGGACCATACATAAGAACTTACAAATTGACAATTAAACCTAGGTAGAGGAATAGTGTCAAAATTACAGCAGGAATCAAGCTTTACATCACACAGTTGGTGGTAGGATGCAAACATTCTGAATCAAAGCCTTCCAATATTTGTTCAGTCGATAACTAATAGTATAAATTTAAATAACCTAATTAATAAAGTGATAGAAAAGTCTACACATGAAGATAAAAAGAAAAGAGGGCATGTTTACGAAGACAACAGTGTAAGTTTAATCAAATGTTGAATATATTTAAGTTTTGAAGCATGAAGGGGATATAATATCCATCCAGCTAATTTATATTCTTGAGTTTTGATGATCTGATCGAAGAAATTAACAGAATGTGTGACGTGTAATCATCTCTTTTAACGCATGTTATTGGCAATTTTGTTGCAGTTTTGAAGAAAAATCCCGTGGAAGATTCTGAAACCCATATGCACAGTTATGTTGATCATTTCAACAGAATTAGAAATTACACTTCAATAATTACATAAAAGGTTAAATTTCTCAAAATCCCCGCATTATATCGGACTTACCGTATTTATATGCCACTAGACACTTGTGAAATGTTGAACTTTATATATATATACTCTAAGTTCGAACGTTTCATGGTTCAGCTCTCCAGAAAACCCTAATTTAACTTTTGGAAACCGAAATTTAAACTTTATTTTTTAGTAAGGTAGATTTCATCGTATAGAACTGTACCAACAGCCTTTGCGAGCAAAGTTAATATGATCCTACGCACTTATAGTAATAGGGTAGCGTTGGATACCGTACACAATAATTCGAGATAGATGTGAGAGAATTGAATTTTCTTGCTATTAACAACATATTGATTGTTCATTAATTTTACTTGTAATAATCATTCACAAAATACACACATTTACGATTAGAGATAGAGAATGAAAGAACAGACGAACGCTATACTGTCAGTTATGCTTATTTTTCCAAATTTAAATGATATACAGCGAGAGATTCTATGTAGTGTGAATTAATACAAATCAAAATAATCCATGAATCAGTTGATGTTGTTGATAAAACCTTGAAACATGTGTAGCCGTAAGCAATGTTAGCAAGGAAATAGCGAATGCGTTTTCGTACGAAGGACCTATGAAGCAACGTTTCCAGCATTAAATTCCTACTCTTCGCATCGTAATTTTGCCCCTTCGCATCGCAATTTCACCGCTTTGCATCGTATATGTGCGTCTTCGTTACTTCGCATAGTAACTTCTTAACTTCAAACAATCGCATCGCAACTTCGCATCTACGTCATCATAACTTTGTAAATTCGCCTCTTCAGGTGAAGTTGTCAAGATGACCCAAACGGTACACCATGCAATCCTCAGTGTGGCGAGAGAGAGAGACAGACAGACAGACATGCAGACAGACAGACAGACAGAAACTGTAACTTACAAATTGAACGAATCAATACTACTGTTAAACGTTACACTGTATGGTACATAAGATGTTTCTCAAAAGTTAAAAAACTAGTATTGCAAAGTAAGTTTAAGGAATAATTAGGTGACAAAAAAATGTGTATATGATGTAATCAAGGGTGCAGGTATATTTGTCATTATGAACAACATTTATCTGTAAATAAGCACCATGACGATGGCAAGCTGTTCAACATTAATTCCTTCTTCCTCTCAGGCAAAAAACTCTTTCAAATGTGAAAAAGCTGCTTTCCATATGCAAAACGATTTGCTTGCATACGAAACATCAAGGCGTTAAATATATGAAATGCTTTTGCTTACATGTAAAATTCATTTTCTTTATGAAAATTCTGATAAATCAATCCCCCATATCTGCGTTGATACTGATGGACTATTTGAGGATCTGATGTCACCTGTTGATAAAATCGAGAAATTATTTGCAGATTGATATGTCCACAACATATCGGTGGACATTTTAGACACTTACCGGTATTTCTCGCGTGACTTGATCTACCGTCGATTGAAGGGTGCTTTTGGGAATATGTACAGAATATTTCCGGATCAAATCGTATGCTTGCCGACTTGTAAATCCACGTGGGATAACACAACCCTGTGCCCTGTGACCATTTTGAATTTCGTGGCATCATACAGCTGTTACCAAATACCGATAAGTGTCTAAACTGTGTGCGAGTGTGTTCTGGACAGATTTGTATGCAGCAAAATTGCACATTTTAATGAACAGCTGGCATCAGATCCACAAGTAGTCCATCAGTATCAACACAGATTGGGAGGGGGGGTGGGGGGGTAGATTTATTGGACTAAGTCAGAGGTACATACCACAAGGCTAAAGGGCCCAGATCAGTTAGACTGATTAGTATATTTATATGAATCATATACACTCGACCATCAAATATACATACATACATACATATATTCTCCGTGTGGGCTGGGGGATGTCGAGCAAGCCCAATGCGCCCTTCTGCATTTCGTAAGGGGTTGGAGGTGGGGGAGGAGCTCAGGGTAGAGTATTAGCAAATAAAAACGTAAACATGAGAATTTGTTAATATCTATTCAACACAGTTTATGTAGTTTATCTATAGTTCAATGAATATAAAACATAGAAAAAAGGGACAAATGCAGTCAGTTGAAAGGTCTCATACATATTATCAATCAGTTAGTAATGAAGGTAATGTTACTTGTTGCTGCTGCCTACATCCTGTTGGAGCAATCCAAGTGGTAATAATTGCTCACTCAACACATTGGCTAATACACCATCTGAGGAGAACAAATAGATGAATACATACACTCTTTTCTTTCAGACCCTTTCAAAGCCGGCATTTCAGACCCTTTCGCTATATTTTAGCGCTGTTAGTGGATGCCAGTTCTAAGTGAGACAGAATTATTCAAAACATGACCCTAAAAATGACTATCAAAAAAAGCCTTTAAAAGTGACTATTTGTGTGACGAAATACAAGTATCTTTTTGAGAAAATATGTAAGTGACAGACACATACTTTCGACAAGATTTAAGCATTGAAATTCAGGAAGTTATTGTATGTTGCAATGTTCAGGAAAGGATCTGACAATAACTAGAGCAAAGATTGGTGTGCGCAGAATGTGTCCCGTTTTACATGAATATTTTCAGAAATAATCAAAGGTGCGTTCTTTGAAACCACCCAGATTAAGACATTTGCGAGTCAAAGTGACAAATTGATTGAACCATTCTTTATTGACATAGGAATATCCACTCTATTGCATTACTCTTGGTGAATATTTTTTTCGAGGACTTCAAATGTTTATGCATTGGCATCTTGTACAGTCCCAGCGCTTGTAGTAGTTTATCTTCGAAAGGCTTGCATTTGAGACTTTTTAAGATTTATTTTCGTCAGTATATACTTCCGTATGTCCATACATCTTGGGAAGCTTATGAGCTAGATTTCTCAAAACTTCTTGACACGCATAAATGAGAAGGGGCAGGCATATTTATATGCGCATGTAGATGATTTATTTGGACTTACATGTCGTTAGACCATTTTGTTTCTCCATTTTATGCACATTTCGGAAATTTGGGGATGTGGAATTTTTGTCAAAGTCATTTCAGGAAAAAATAAACAAAAAATGATTTGATTTTCATAAATGAAATATAGTGCATATCTTTGTATGCATATTATGACCAGGTACAACTTATAGTAAATGCATGTGTAAATTATCGTATTTTAATTTTAAACATTTAGCTATATATCATTTATATATTTTCAATGATATCGAATATTCATTTTGAATAAAAAAGCTGTGAGAGTAATATTCAGAGTTTGCAGATTTATTAGGAGAAAGAGTCTGTACTTTATATTGATCATTTGCAATATAGATTTAATTACCGTGATTATGCTTAGGAAGGGACATGGTCTATTTTCATAAGATCAATTCAGAAGTTTTATATATTTAGATGGATCATTATACTGAGTGTTATCTAAAGTTATAATGTATCTTTAAGTATCAATTACTGCATAGCAAACATTTGTATCACAAGTCTGATTAATCCTTAGTTTGTTTAACAAGCTTCTGCTACACACATTTCAACAAGTGTCACCCAATTCAATATCTGTGTGTGTGTGTGTGTGTGATTTATTTACGAACATATGAAATATATATCATTGCAATCAAAAGTTGTTGTTTTCATGATAAGAAAGGAGAAATGATTATAATATATGTCACAATTTCAAATCACAATTCTAAGCAGGTTCTGTAAGGTTTGTGCATTTGTTATTGTTGTTGTTGTTGTTGTTATTATTATTATAATTATTATTATTATTATCTATATTGTTTCTTCGTTTTTAAATAGAAGTATAAATGCAACTAAGTTAACATAACTGAAAATAAAATAAATTGGTGCTTCCATGTATCATCACCAACATTACTTGAATGAACGAAGTATTAATTACGTCCTACATTACGTATACAACTAGCATTTTGTTTTGGAGCACTATATGCTATGCCAAAAGTGAATCTTTAGGGGAATAAAAAACATCAGACGTTGCTGTTTTCCTTCTTTTTTTTTTTCTTTTTTTTTTTTTTTTTTTTAAACAGAATAATATTTGTGACTGTAATTTTATTCACTTGCAAGTTATGTTAATATAAGGTCGGTTTAACATATTTTATAGACTAATGCATTCGTGTATATCTGTAACATTTTCATCGATAAGATTTGGTATATATTAATGTTGGTTATTCAGGTACGTATAAATATAGAGTGTTTTTCTGTGTGCACATCAAACAATTTGTTTAGTGTGTTTAAATGGTGTGATAAAGTGTCAGATTTATCAAGGTGGTTGCTGTATTCTATATACGACGCTTTGTAAATCATGACAACCCAGTCCTGAAGAGTTTTTATGGACAAGATGCCTAATTTATGGCGATCAAGCCAGCAAGAGCACCGATAAATTATTGCTAAACCCAGCTGGGCGAAACTTAGAATATATCACTATAACTGCTCTCTCTCTCTCTCTATCTTCTCTCTCTCTCTCTCTCTCTCTCTCTCTCTCTCTCTCTCTCTCTCTCTCTCTCTTTAAAAAAAAATATAAAAATATAAAACACTAACTAACAAATCACCTCTAATAAATCTTGCATATATTTCAACGATTTGGCTTTATTTTGTATTTGAAATGTTAGTGTATTTTTCTTTCTACTTTTATATTCAGTAACTGTCATCTTGTGAGCACTGTTTGTGGTTTGTAGAAAGGATGTAGATGAACTCGCGTCAGGTCTCATCTTCTTTCAATACCGACCTAACACATTCTTAACCCAGTGTAGCTTTATTCGGCATGTTTTCGCAAGGAATAAATTTTGAAGAAAGAAAATGGTGTAATTATCATACAATATTTCTGATTTACTGTCTAATTTTATATGTTTGAAGAAAAGTGAATTTTGACAAATGAAAAAAAAATGTAAGAATTTCCGAATCAACGGGGAAATTCTCATTGAAATTAGAAATCACTGTTTGCTGAAATATCTTTATTTCGTAAAAAAATAAAAACAATTTAAAAAAAGAAATCAGTTTAACTTGGTGTAGTGTCTAATTGATTCCGTCTTTGAAGACCGCTAATTTGGAAATTGCTAAAGTTTAGCTTTAAACTGAGGTGTCTCTACCCATTTATTATTGCTAGTGAAAATATAATGTCTAAAAGTAAACAATCAATCTTTTGTGAATAATTGGAGCTAAAATTAATTTGATTCGATCACGGAGGGCTGAATTTTGCCTTGTATTTCTAAACTTCAGAGCAATGAGTTTGTCCTGGAATTTTGTTGGAACTGAGATAAAGCACAAGATTTGCATCAAACGCTGACGTAAAGCAAGATACGAATAATCATAAAACATTTCGGACAATTCTGTTCTTCTAATATTTACAAATCATGGAGAGATTTATCTTTCCCCCAGCTGGAGAAAAAGCATACAAATCTTGGACACTTTGTCCAAAACGAATCCCCGATAATGCTTGTTAGTGCCTTAATAGGTGTATACAATGCTAATTTGCCAAGCACGGAATCAACGACTGAAGACGTCTGCTCCATGTCCAGACATGCCCTGATTCATTTTTATTTTGTTGTCTCTGTTGTTTTCCTTTGATTTTTCAAGCAAACATGTGCCCACACACCAAATCACCTACATCCCGATCCATAGTCATCCGTCCCTAGTCTGGATTCAGAATTATGTGCAGTTTAAGTGCACAATAATAATTAATACCGTAAGAGCTCTAGTAATAACAGATTTAACCGCATCGTAGACAATGGGACACCATTTGCCACGATTATGATCCATGAAATACAGTTTTAAATTAGTTTTTGATAGATATATTGGGGTGAAGATACGGTTGATATTTTCTTATTATGTATATATTTCTTTTTTTAGAATGGGGGGGGGGAATGAAACAGTTACAAACAAAAACATTCGTAAAATTATTAACAAACACATTTTCTCTACAGTTAGATTGAAAACCACGAGAAAAATAAATTTAAAAAAATTAAACAAGGATGCTTTATATTGTTTTTGATATAATTAGAAAAATGACTATGAATACTAAAAACGTGTACCATGACCATGAATACCAACAACATGTCCCATGACAGTGAATACTAACAACGTGTCCCAGGAACAAGAATACCAACAATATGTCCCTTGTAGCTGAATTTCAGGGACGGATAGGTCATTTGAATGACAGATTCATCCATTCATCAATCCATCCATCTATCCATTCATCCATCTATCCATCCATCCATCCTTACATACATACATACATACATACATACATACATACATACATACATACATACATACATAGACACATACATAAATACATAGACACATACATACATACATAGACACATACATACATACATTAAAAAATACACTGGGAGATGATGCAAATATTTGGTGAGGTTAACACGGAAACAACAATAATTATATAATGAGATAAAATATATTTGCTTAGAGGTTTGGACCATATTAAAATGTTTACAAATCATGGGGAGATTTATCTTTCCCCCAGCTGGAGAAAAAGCATACAAATCTTGGACACTTTGTCCAAAACGAATCCCCGATAATGCTTGTTAGTGCCTTAATAGGTGTATACAATGTTAATTTGCCAAGCACGGAATCAACGACTGAAGACGTCTGCTCCATGTCCAGATGTGCCCTGATTCATTTTTATTTTGTTGCCTCTGTTGTTTTCCTTTGATTTTTCAAGCAAACATGTGCCCACACACCAAATCACCTACATCCTGATCCATAGTCATGCGTCCCTAGTCTGGATTCAGAATTATATGCAGTTTAAGTGCACAATAATAATTAATACCGTAAGAGCTCTAGTAATAACAGATTTAACCGCATCGTAGACAATGGGACACCATTTGCCACGATTATGATCCATGAAATACAGTTTTAAATTAGTTTTTGATAGATATATTGGGGTGAAGATACGGTTGATATTTTCTTATTATGTATATATTTCTTTTTTTAGAATGGGGGGGGGGGAATGAAACAGTTACAAACAAAAACATTCGTAAAATTATTAACAAACACATTTTCTCTACAGTTAGATTGAAAACCACGAGAAAAATAAATTTAAAAAAATAAACAAGGATGCTTTATATTGTTTTTGATATAATTAGAAAAATGACTATGAATACTAAAAACATGTACCATGACCATGAATACCAACAACATGTCCCTTGTAGCTGAATTTCAGGAACGGATAGGTCATTTGAATGACAGATTCAAACATTCATCCATTCATCAATCCATCCATCTATCCATTCATCCATCTATCCATCCATCCTTACATACATACATACATACATACATACATACATACATACATACATACATACATACATACATACATACATACATACATACATACATACATACATACATACATACATACATAGACGGACATATAGTTAACTATAAAAACAAGCGCCAAACAGTTAAATATCGGTACATAGACAAAGAGAGAAAAAAGAGATAAAGATTATAAGGAACACGACGGAAGTTCTACTGAAAAAAAGTGATAAGGCGAACAAATTTTAAAAGTGTATATTTAATTAACTTTTAAAAACGATAAAACAAGTAACCGAGGACTTGCGTTTTTTTATGTTTCTGGCACTGAAAGGAGGCTGGAGCGTATTTCGTCACAATTCAAAAATGCCCCTTGGTGTACTATCTTGTTTATTTTTTTTTACATCGCAAAGACTTTATGGTATCTCTTTTTGCATCCTTTGATTTATCAAAAGAATATTTATCCACTATATCGGAGGATTAGATTTACTCGTTGACCACATTATAATAAGCAATATGATAAATGTTTTTGAATTAATTTTGAAAACATTTGCACAAAGTTATTGTTATTTTACTTCTTTTAGTTAATATTTTATATAAATTATTTGCAGTTATTGAGGATATATTTGTAGCAAACGTACATTGAAAATCAAACTGAAAATCTCTAGACCAGCACTACTTTGGATATTTTGAAATCCAATTGAAAATCTATAGACCAGCACTAATTTGAAGTATTTTGAAATGCACCTGAAAGTATCTGGACAAGAACTAATTGGAGTTATTTTGAAATCAAATTGAAAATCTGTAGCCCAGCACTAATTGGAGGTATTTTGAAATCAAATTGAAAATGTCTAGACCAGCACTGCTTGGGATCTTTTGAAGTCAAATTGAAAATCTCTAGCTCAGCACTAATTGGAGGTATTTTGAAATCAAACTTAAAATCTCTAAACCAGCACTAATTGGAGATATTTGGAAATAAAACTGAAGATCTCTAAACCAGCACTAATTAGAGGTAGTTTGAAATCCAATTGAAAATCTCTAGACCAGCACTAATTTGAAGTATTTTGAAATGCATCTGAAAGTCTCTAGACAAGCTCTAATTGGAGTTATTTTGAAATCAAATTGAAAATCTGTAGCCCAGCACTAACTGGAGGTATTTTGAAATCAAATTGAAAATCTCTAGACTAGCACTGCTTGGGATCTTTTGAAATCAAACTGAAATTATCTAGATCAGCATTAATTGGGATAATATTAAATCAAATTGAAAATCTCTAAACCAGCACTAATTGGAGGTATGTTGAAATCAAATTGAAAATCTCTAGAGCAGCACTAATTGGAGGTATTTTGAAAATCATTAAAAATTACAAAGCGATCATGACTACAATCAGCATAAAACTACACTAACATTAAAATGGTTACACAACATAAACAATGGCACAAAAATACATATAACTGAATTAAAAAATACACTGGGAGATGATACAAATATTTGGTGAGGTTAACACTTAAACAACAATAATTATATAATGAGATAAAATATATTTGCTTAGAGGTTTGGACCATATTAAAATGTGGTCAACGTTTACCGTGTTAAAAAATAGCATTCAAGGCAACAAACATATTTACTTTTAATTTCAAATATAAAATCAATATACTAAACAGTTTTAGGAAATAGGCCAATGTAGATATTGCATTTAATGATGATAATATCGAGATAAGCAGCACAATCGCTGATAGCAAGATGGATAAAACAGGACGGTATGAGGAAGAAATAAATTAAGTAAATCGACTAAACACATACATTTGCATTCCTCTCATTTTACGGTACATCTTCAAGATCTCGTAAGCGTCATGAGGTCCATCTACAACGATTTTGACCAATGTCAGGAATCCTTTCATAAATTAAATGCCGTTCTTGTGAATGCACCTGTTCTTTCTGTACCATATTTCAGCCAATATTTAAAATGACTTTTGATGCAAGTGATGTAGGATTCGGTGGAGCATTGATTCAAGAGGACACAAATGGTGTGGATCATCCAGTGTGGTATTTTTCTAAAAATTAAACAAGCACCAGACAAATTATTCCACTATTGAGAATGAATGTTTGGCTTTGATATTGGCTTTACAACATTTTGAAGTGTTTGTTACCTCGGCTCTTTCTCCGGTTATTGTATACAGTGATCACAATCCTCCTACTTTCATTAAAACATTGAATGATAAAAATCGGAGATTGTTGAGATGGAGTATAATACTGCAAAAATGTAACATTGACCTTAGACACATCAGGGGAAAAGACAATATGATCGCAGATGCAATCTCACTGTATAGGAGTACTATATTGCTTGATTTTGCGTAATTAAGCTGCGTGACATATATATGTAAGTTGTATCATTATAGTGTCAGTTGCATATTTAAAAGAAAGCTTTATTGCATAAATTCTCATTTGTCTTCATATAAACCCACAATGTTAACTTCCCGTTTGTCCCCACAACGTCCCATAATGTAAACTGTAATGAAAATTCATCTTTGTCTCCATAGTAACACATATTACTACTGCTGTCTCGGTTTGCTTACATATAATCCATTGTCTAGCTAGCTAGCTAGGTATGTACCGATTGATCGGGACTTTGTAACGCAATTCTTTACCATTGTCAGTATATATATATATATATATATATATATACATATATATGTATAGATATATATATATATATATATATATATATATATATATATATATATATATATATATATATATATATATGTCCATTAGTCTGATACCATCTTTCTGTCTGTCTTTCTATTTCTCTATTTATTTACTTTCATTTAACATTTGCATGTGTGTATGTATGTATTATTATAAATTCCAGGCTCTATTATTGCGACGGTAGGAATCTAGATCAACACTGTATCATCTGAGAGTAATTATTGCAAAATTAATCATAATCAATTTTACAATACAAGCCTAGCAAATATAATAAATGTGCACATAACCATATATAATTTAATATAGGAGTAAAATATGCACATTATCCTCTTAAATATTGTATGATATGTTAACTTGTCACATTTATGTGTTAAATTGATATATTGTTCGTGCTACCAGAATAGTTATGGGACTACAGCAAGCTGCCTAAAACGTGAATGTTTTATTTACAATGTTACGTGTGCAGTTTAAATATTACATTTGGCTGAAAGTTAGAATTTAGTAAGCATTATTATTTGCTTGAATTTTACTGGCTGTATCTATTTATGTTTTACCTTGTTTTTTTTTTTTTTTTTTTTTTTTTTTTTTTTTAACCAACTCAAAGAATTTTCTCCATTTACTCTCCTGCTGCAAATTGTGTAATTCAAGCCCCAGTTTCGGTCTAATTTCTTTTTTTCCATTACAGTCCTTGTTTTTCTTTCCCTCCACTCCTGTTCCTTCTCCTCCCCCTTCTCATCCACTTTTGGGTTTCATTTCCTCCTCCTCATTTATTGTTTCTCCTTCTTCTTCTTCTTCTTCTTCTTCTTCTTCTTCTTCTTCATGAATAAGAACCGGAAAGAATTTTTGTCAGCGCTACAAGTGGTTTGTTCTTCAATGAGTGATTATTTCAGATTAAAGGCTTGTTAAAGTGTTTAAACGTACACAACAGATATAACTCGTCCTGCTCCTTGCCAAACAAATTGACACGATAAACGTTTAGGAAGGCTTCTCTAAACACAATATTTTGTTGTAAATCATATACTTCAACACCATGCAAGAAACACAGCATTATTAAAAGCTCCACGTCCTTATCCGCTTGTAACTGATAACGTTTCAATGTACAGGTGGTCTGTTACAAACATTAAGTGCTACGTGTCTCAAGCTGGACGGGGTTAAGTCTATCTCATCCATAGTGTTTTGGATAAAGATGTGATAGCGATCATGTGTTATATTCGTATGACGATTGTGTAATTTATGAATATTTCTATGTGAAGCGTTTAGAATTAGACAATAAGTTGTTCTTTCATTCTCGTATTAGCAGCTTCACGCATCATGTAACATACTCATCATTCCGATCCTATGATGGGTGGCAGGATTACATAGACGCAATGTGGACAAGAATTAAATTTATAAAAAAACTAATACAAATTTCCTTCTTTAATTGATCAAAATTATATAAAAAAACTGACACTTGGCAACATGATATAAAGATATATTAACATTTGTTCATTTGTTTTTTTTTTTAATAAATGAGCTTAATTCATCACTGCCATTACCAGTTCTCATCTATTTAGCTGTTCACTGTGGATCCGCTGTCATGGCATCTAGGTCAATCATGAAAACACTAATAATTATTAGTTTTGTTTCTTTCTTTTCTTTATCGTTCACCTCCCTTTCTGCTACCTTATGTGTATTAGATTTGTTTTATCAATGAGTTGTATTGCTTAAGACAAAGAATGAATACAGAATGTATCACTGTAAATATAAATTCAGAAAACTAAATACCAATATAATTAACTTACTATGACCTTATGGTGTTAATTGGTATATATATATATATATATATATATATATATATATATATATATATTAAGGCAAATGTATAAAACTCTAATCTTCGAATTAACATACACGAGATTTCTAATTATGGACCTATTATGCACTAATAATGAAAGATACGTACAATCGCGTATATATAATTTATTGAAATAAACCAACTGATGTATCACCATACGTTAACAATGCACACAATCAGGAGGACTATATCCAGAGTCCAATATAGAGGATAACCCCATCACAACCACTACCAACCCTGTTTTGGTTGTGCTACAAACATTTGATGGGTGGTTGTGGGAAGTGAAAAGAAAGAGGGAGAGAAATAAACAGTAATCCATCACTATTTACATGTTGTCTAATTTGATATTCAGTAAACATTTTATAAAGATGATATGCTAACAAAAGTATAATCTTAAACGAGATCAAGAAGTTCAAAACATACCTATTCCGCCTAACTGTAAGAGAGAGAGAAGGGGGAGAGGAGACAGAATGATGGCGGGAGAAAGTGATAGGAGAGAGAGAAGGGGGAGAGGAGACAGAATGATGGTGGGAGAAAGTGATAAGAGAGAGAGAGAGAGAGAGAGAATTATACCCCCTGAGATATCACAACAATTGTTGCGTCACACACAACGAAAGGGGTGTACTGACTCTCTCTCTCTCTCTCTCTCTCTCTCTCTCTCTCTCTCTCTCTCTCTCTCTCTCTCTAACTAACTCTCAGTATGCATACATACATACATACATATATACGAACTATATATTTTTTTCCGTGGGTAAAAGAAAATATAAATTCATGAGAACTAAATAAGTTTGGCGATAGATTTTTAAAATATATTTGCTAGGCACAATGTTCTTTGAGTTTGTGTGTGTGTGTGTGTGTGTGTGTGTTTGTGTAAGAATTTATTGTCAAGTTGTTTTATAATTCAATTTTTTTTAAATATCGAGATATTAAAACGCTTCTTTCGTTTGATTATACCATACACCAGCTGCAGTGTAAGCTTTGGTGCATTTCAGAAAAAAACAAGAGCAGCATTCAACTTCAAATTATACCTTTTCAGTGCATTGTTTCCTTCAAACAGCGTTTGTAGCTGTTTCACGAATAATTGTTTATCTGAAATATTTCCAGTTAATCATACAGCTTATAGAAAAATTGTAATTTTGCCATCAACATGTTAGGTAATAGTCACTGCAACTTTTGTATGTTCAAGAAACCCAAAATAATTTTCAAACTTAAAATTTAACCACGATAAGATCTGCTCTACGGTTATCCATGAATTTTGTATGTGGGCACAAGTCTGTTTTGTTTGGAAGCAATGTTTGGTTCAATAATGTTTAAACCTTAAAGAATGTCGAAATGTTCTCAAAATTATAGCAATATTGAGTTTTTAAAAAAAAATAAAAATCATATTGAAAAATCAATGAAATAAATGTTCACAACTTTACGAATAATTCATTTTTTTTATTTAAAACAATGCACTGTACAAGAATGGTTGTAGTAATCATCATCACAATAAGCGCATTTATAAGGCTCAGCACACATTGATCTATCTCCAGAATGCAAAGTCTTAATAGTACTACCAGGGCGTGTTTCATTCAACAGACTCACAATATTCTACGTAGAGATTAAATCAAATACAGAAGTGAATTCAGAAAGCAGCTTCTGGCAATGTTGCATGGTATTGACTGAGTCGTTGATACTGAACATAAGAATAACAGCAGTTGATCATAAACAACATTCACGCAAAGAAATAATCTAAACGATGCAGAATATAATTATAACACTACAACAGATAATGACGTCACATTTTGAAACTCAAAATCAAAAACTACAGTCATATTCCAATGTAAAAAATTCCAATAGTAATAAGTAAAACCAAAGGTTATTTTAATAAGAGACACCTTTGTTTTCAAAACAGGAAATATTTCTCGTAACAAGGGTGTAATAAGTAAGCAAACTGTAGATAAGGATGACTTTATAACAAAACAAAAAAATCACACAAAATCATGTACTGACAAAGAATAAAGTTTGGTGAAATGTTTGTTCCTAAGGATGACTAACACTAGAGATGTATATATTGATCAGAATGCCAGTAACTCCAAAAAAGAACGTAAATAGAAATTCAGCATTATTCAATCTTACAAAAAGCATTAGCTATGTTTTTCATTTTGCATTTTACTGATTCAAGAAACAAAGGAATGTAAGCCAAATTACAAAAAGAATTTTTTTTAAAAAGTATGAATAATAAGAAACATTTGACGGAAAAAAAGTATGTGCACAAAAGATCGTTTGCTCTGGATGACAGAGCTCTTCAGATGGCAATAATTGTAATCAAAAATACATATGCCATTTTGTTGTTAAGGTTCAGATATTTTACTTTGGGAGGAGTAGTTCATTCTCAAACAATGGACTATGAGAGATACTCTATCCACTCAAAGTAATACCTTGACACAGATGGCAGTAAAATATAAATTAAGCCATTTAAAAAACAACGTGCATCAGAACACATAATAAATGTGGAATTGTATGTGCCAAAATAGGTACTACATTCACAAATTTCATGTCAGGCCCAGTGAGAATAGCACATAGAGGAATGAGATGGCAACGATCTTAGATGAACTAAGAAAAGTGATTTTGTTGCGAGGTAACACAGAAAACATTGTGGTCATTCAATGGGATGACATCTACAATAACGCATTGAATTAGCAGTGGGGAAAACGCCATTCTATAGCGCAAATCAGTGCTGTTACATTCAGGTACAAAATGCAACTCAAGAAAGTATAGCAATTAATGTGGTGGCCAAAAACAAACTCTGCACCTATGGTCAATGTCATACATCTCATTAAGTTGTTAATTGTGCCTGTAGTGCAAATATAACTGCTCAACTGGATATTGGTAATGCAAATCATGGTCAATAAGGGGTCTATTAGAACTTAAACTTTTATCTCTCATGGATGTAAAAAAAAAGTGACAACTGATCCAGGCAGTAGTAGTTTCTGGGCACCTGTACGGTCTCCTGAGGCTTTTTTCCATGGTTATTTAAATTTGCACTTTTGTCTGTTCTAAATTACCCCCAAAATAATCAACTTTGTTGAAATTTCTCATAAAGCAACCAATGACATTAAAACTAATGCAGACATATTTGTCATTCATATACACTTTTCCTACACCACAATATATATGGGGCCACTAATTCATTCTTCAAATAATCTAATGTTAATATCTTCAAACATAAATATAATTTCTGCATTAGATTTCCATACAAACCATACATGCTTACATTCATTACAGTGGGAATTTTTTTTTTCAACCTTAAAAACAGATGTTCTGCGGCATTGTTTTAACGCTCGTGCTGTTAAGCAGGAGGACCATGTGGGTCGGCACCTAATAACATAACTCCGCACCAAGAATTCATATGCTGTTTTGTCAGTAGGAAATTAAATACAGGATGTTAAATAAAACTAAGTGTTTTTGTCAACTATAGGACTCAGATTTAAGTTTATGAAATTATAAATGGAAAATATTAAATCTATTTACTAGCCAATATGTGCATCTCAAAATACTTAGCAATCTATTTTTTATCCCCAGCCCCAATGACTGATTCCCTGGCTGTAACATAATTTGTTGTCCGATACAGTACTAAACAACTGAAGGGTAACGGAATGGCTATACAATAGGCGTTCTTCTGTGTAGCAAATTAAAGAAGACCCCTAAAAATATTGATGAAAGGGCGGAACAAAAGAAAGCCGTCGATCCAAAACGAAAAAAAAAAAAAGAAAAAGAAAAAGAAAATGAAAAGAAAAAATGTAATGAACCATTCAGGTATTTTACCTTAGTATTTATTAAATCTTTATATGGTACATTTCCCATTAATATATCTCCTATGGTTCTCAAAAATGTAATTAGCACAACATAATAGAAGAGTCAGGAAATCGTATATATTACTAAACTATGTAAGAGATGTTGAATGTTTATAAATGTCTCTCATTTACTCAAAATTGTTCTCTCATGTATATTTGGAGAATTTGTTAAATTACTTCCGTTCCGTTTCTTCCTTCCATTTGTCTCATACAACAAAATAAAACTCAGAACTTGAAATCAATGTATCTGCCGGGTTCATTCCATTAGTCAAACAACAGACAATGTCCATGCGGAAACACGTTTCATAATACACGCTCTTAGATATTACGGCTGTGTTGCTATTAATTTAAAATAAAGAATGCCGTTGACAAAATATATGCACATATTTTCCAGCCTTATTGCATAAATTTAAAATCTATACAACATTTGACTTAAGGATTACCCAATAGTTAATGAAACAAAATAACAAATGAAACTAAATTGTACCATTGCTATAAGAATTTTGGTTTCCAAATTTAGAGGTTCTCTGCAACATATATCTTTGACATGAGAAACTTAAAAAAATATTACTTACCTAATCCTCAGAAATGGAGAAAACAATTGCACACTTGACCAATTAGTGTAATGACATCGTATATTGTGTGAATGTATTGTCTGTCCTGAACAAAAGGATTATGATCAAGAAACTTTGTTAGTTTAATTAATATATTACACACCAAAATAAACTGTGGCTAAACTTCGGAAAACAAAGCACATTTTAATCTTCTGTCCCTTCAAATTATTGAAATGTAAGGACCATCACATTGTGGGCTTCCCTATCTGTATATATTTAGTCTTTGTTGGCAGTAATCGCTATTATATATATATATATATATATATATATATATATATATATATATATATATATATATATATATACTAAATTCGAAGATGAAATAGTTTTTTCAATTCTTTTTCCTTTTTCTTTTTTCTACACCTGCTTTTACATCTCAGATGTGCACCTTGCATTCTCAATTTCCGTTGTTAACGGCAATACTATCAAAACAACTTTTGAAGCTTTTTGTGCATCCACATAGCTTTTCCTGTGAAAAAAAAATCGGTATAAGTTTCAATACGCAACAGTGTTTCTAGGGTAATTAGGAATAGGAATACTGTTTAAGATAAGTTCTATGCTTTTGTATTATAAAGAAAAAATTGACACCAAACTACAAAAACAGACTTCGAACGGAATATTTGACTCTCCGAATTAGGGACTTAATTCACCCGTGACTGTTATGGAATAAAATTAACCAAATACATGGAAAAAGCTTCCGGTACTCAAATGTTTTTAAAGATGATACAGTGACACAACCTGATTGGGGCTGCTCTGGTATAATACCATATTATAACATCTGACATTTATTTTGTAGGATAAGTCCGGTGTTTTGTTCGGGCATTTGGATATCAAAAGGTTAATATACGTCTTAGTCCAATTGTTGAGCCTTATTGCTTGATGGAGAAAACAATCTGCATACTTGATTAAATTTCCTGTAGAGTCTCACCACGTTATATTGCATTTTACTATTTTATATTATCTCTGTCGTGGTTTTTACTCATATAATATAATAAGCGTAATACAAGACACATATGAATAAATACCATTGTACATTATTTCGAAATGAATATAGAAATATAGAAACTCTAATACGTAATCATAATTCATAGTCAGCACTTTTTGTTTCAGCACCAAAAATATCTTAGGTCGAATCACATTGGGGATCATAACTACATACGTCGTAAAGGCCTGGATATGTTAAATTACGCTAGATTTTGCTCTAATGCCTTCTATTCTTCCATGCAGTTTCTCATAGTAATATATTTCGTATGTCTTCGATTCTTGTCATAGTATTCCTCTTTGCTGTAAAAAGAGCAGTTTTGTTCGATCCCAACGCTATCAGCTATAGATGTATTTTCTTTTTGTGTTTTCTTCAAGATACTTCAGCAAAGACGGCCACGAAATGTATCCAATTAGTTTTTGATATCTCGCCATATAAATACATTTTTGCAGGGAAAAAAGAACTTTCAAGACTCGTTGAGGCATATACTGTAATTGTGATTGGGTCACAGCAAGGAAGATATTTCCTATATCAGAACGAATGAACAGATGATACTAAAATGTCTTCTTGTTTCATACGTCTGTACCATTGATAAGAGTGTTGAGTCTACCACATTTAAACATAAGAAAGGGAACTTTGTAAAGAAAAATCCTACTATTTATTTCGTAATGGTAAAACATCAATTGCAGTTTTAATAAGGCCTCATGCACTAAATGTCTGTAATGCATAATAATTTGTATTAGTGAAAGTGGGCATGACAAACTAAAATAAAGATAAAAGATGTAATGTTGCTTGGAATATATAAGACAAATGGAAGCTTTAAAAGTAGTTGATTATGTTGAAAATCCACAAGAAACTAATAGTATACAAATGAAACGAAAAGATTTAAGGCGAATAGTACAACTTTTTATTTGCACTTGTCGTCAAACTTCATCAAAAACTATTTTATAATCTTGTCATGTTCTCCTTCAAAATGCACATTAGTGTACAATGCAAACAGAAAATATTACAAATAAATTCAAGGATTTATCAACCATTTACAGCAAAAACGACATGAAGAAATTAAATCATCAACTGGTTCTACTGTTTCTTGCTTTATCCACAAGATATTATTTATCTCGCATTAAGTGCAATATGAAGTAAAAGCAAGGCAAAAGTCATAATCACATTAAGTGAAATAGGTTGAACACCGTTTTGGTTGCCTGCTTCAGTCTGGCTACCTGCTTCAGTTGATGCCTCTGTAGAAAGCGATGTCGATGTCCCGGCACCTGGTGTTTGAGTGGCAGAAAACAAATCGTATTGACATTATAATATATTGATATTTGTTGCTTTATATTTTGCAACCTTTTGCTAAATTTTGATATTACGTGATCCTACTAGTACAATAGTTGCGACGCTATAAATTGTATCACCTGCATAAGTTCTGCTAAACATTGTATTCTTTTCTTTGGACTTCTGCAAGATTACGTTTTTCAGATCATGATTTGCTAACTAAAAAAAATTATATAGGAATATATATATTTGCACACAGTTATCTATATTCCAATGACAATAGGCTAAAATGATAGCTGGGGTAACATTAGGATATTTAACGCACATTTTTAAACAATTACAACAGCATCATGAATTATTAATTTCATGTACCTGATACAAGAGGTCGTAAATTTATGATGGATTTCTTCAGGTTGATAAAAGTTGCATTATCGTTTAATGCCGCTTATGTTATTTCTATTGCTATTTTGTATTAAATAATTTCCTTGTTAATATGTAATTTCCTTCTCAAAGGTTACTTTGGTTTACTTCGTCTGGGATGAGCTATTCTATAAAGATAATGATGTTATGATAACACCATGTCGGGTTGCGCAATAAAAGTATGTTTAAAACTAGCAAACACCCTTTAACATGACCTTGATTACCAAGTTCAATAAAGGTTTTATAGACAGTAACGCTAGTGTGAACTAACTGTCCTTAATAATTGTCTACGATACAAGAAAATGTAGTATTATTTGTTTATAATTTCCAAACCTACAGAAAGAATAATAAATGTACAGCAAAGTTATGATTAGGAGTTATTTGTGAAACTGCAGAGCATGCTGCCCAGATAATATATGTACATTTGGATACTACACCAAGGGAAGTCAATAGGTGTAGGAAATGTGCGATATAATGCTAAGATCAATATGCAATTGTCTTTCAGAATTCATTGATTTCACCGAATTGTTTCCGTAAGTCAACAGGATTAGTTTTCAAATGTTTTTCTTCTTATAGTGTTGCAAGGAAAATATATTATTATTTAAACTGTTTAAACGAGTCAGTTGCTAACAAATATCAATTTATTTCGTTCTGTATTACAACAAAGGATGTTTGTTTCATTTTTATTTTTTTATTTTTTTATTTGCTTTTAAAAATCTGACTTTAATTTGACTGTATTCATGATAAGAGTTTCGAGGGATGATGAGGGCGAAACTATCTTAATATGCTAGTTACAAGACAATTGTCCAATAAAATAACATGATTCACAAAGCATGGACCGCAAGTTACTTTAAATAACACCATGTGTTATCAATCAAAACAGGAACAGAAAAATATTTGCCTCTTATCGTTTATGTTTTATATAGGAGAACATGAACGAAACTAAAAGTAGTAAAAATAGTAAACAAGAAAAGTTTTGTAGCAATGTTTATAATATCTGGTCAGGCTTTGGTTTCTTTTTCTTTTGATTTTGTACTTTTTTATATTTCTCTCCCCCTTTTGTAATATAGATACCGTGTTTAATGGATACTTTTGCGTGTTTTAAACTGAAATGGAACTGCTGGAGAATTATTAAAATTCTTAGTAAGCCTCTGTTCAATTTGGATAACACTGTCTGTTTTATCCAATGGAAAATGCTAGGGCAATATGTGTAGGCAAATAAACGGTATCTGTCGAAATTACATTAAACTGGTACTATTGTTTGATTAGTTTTACACCAATAGAAAACAAGGATAGATTGTTATATTCACCTACCTGTGTCACACAGTAACACCACAATGCTCAAAAGCATGAGCATAAACGCTAATCCATTCATCTGCAACATCAAATATACATGTGATTATGGCTTAAGACCATGCTGATCGCTAAATCGTTTTGCTTATCATACGTATCACGTTTTATACTGTGAGAATCACTTCATTTGGGGTCGTAATGGAAGGTTTGTTATGCATAGTCATTACAGATCATATATGTTGAAAACTAAAGGCAGAATTATTGCCACACTGTTGCCACTATTATTTGATACTTGAATATATTGATGACAATGAAAATGAGACATTTATATGGAGGTTAACTACTTTTTATGACTTTATAATCAATGCACACAAAAGAAAATAAATGAAACGCAAACTGCTTTTGTTCTCCTAATATTGTTTAAAAGGAATAAACTAAGAATGTTCTTATATTATTTTGTCTTATAGAAATATAAAATACCTTAAGATTCTATAGCTTTATTGTATATGTAGTAAATAAACTATATGAAACCTTTACCACTTCATTTAGTAACGAAAAGACTCATATAGATATCACAGTATATGTCGAATTTCAAGTGATTAAAATAGGCATTATATTATATTAATGACTGCATTTATTAAAGCAATTAAAATAGCTAATAAATATGCATTGAGGTATTACTGATAATGTAAGTGTTATCCAACAACTGTATTTAATGACAAATAGTACTGTTCAATCAAACTGAGTTTAAACCCAGTCTTAATATAGCAATTGCAGATAACTAACTACAAGTACTTACGATTTCAAATTTCGAATGTCGTTTTATCTCAATATCGTCGCTTGTTATGTAATCTACAGTTAATAAAGTTAAAAATCGTATGCAGATCCCACAAAATGGTAAATGTATGACACACGAAAACAATATTATCTAGAAAACCGAAGATTTTTTATTCTGTTTTACAAAGTAAAATGTAAACTCTTTGGACGTTATCTAAGATAAATTCACTTGAGAGTTATATGTAAAAATGTATTGGTTAAATCTCAAGAAAACATGACATTATTCTGAACAATGTACGTAACATATTGATATTAAAAATTAGCCAAAAGTATTGTAAAATATGAGGGCATGATATATATATATATATATATATATATATATATATATATATATATATATATATATATATATTGATGTACGTAGACGTGACACGAATATGTAAAAATAGACACATTTAGTCACATTAGTCAACATTCAGTTTGACACATTTAGATTTCATAATTCGTATTATACATTGAAATGCAGCGAATCTATTTACATGTATACCTTAAACCAATGCTGATTTTATTGTATTTGTATTAAATAAACTGTCTAAAACGGTTACCTCTTTATTTTCGGATGAAAAGACTCATATAAACATCACAGTATATGTCTACTTTCAAGTGATTAATATAAGCATTGTATGGTATTAATGTATGTGTCTGGATATGTATTAATATATTACTGGTGATGTAAATGGTATCCAACAACTGTATTTAATAACATATACAGTTCAATCAAACTGAGTTTAAGCCCAGTCTTGACATAGCAAAGACATATAACTAATTACAAAGATTTTATTTGTATATTTTACAAAGTAAAAAATAAACCGTTTAGACATTATCTGCAATAAGTTCAAGTTAGAGTTGTACATAAAACTATTTTGGTTATGTATCAAGAAAGCATGAAATTATGGTGAACAACATACGTAAAACGATTGATATTAAAATCTGCCAAAATATGTTAAAATATAGGGAAGTAATAAATATTAATGTACGTAGACGTGATGCAAATCTGTAAAGATAGACACATTTAGACACATTTAGACACATTTTCTTTGACACGCTTATATGTAAGAATATATTTTATAAGTCTAAATATACATTTAAATGTGGCGACTATCTTCACTTGTATATTTTTTTACAAACCTGAATGTAACACAATTGTTTGGGAAATAATATGTATGTACTTTGAAGTAAATAAAGTATTTATTTGAATTTGAAAAGTAAAAGCAGTTCGCTATCCTTCGATAAAATAGCAGAATCATTTATACGTGTGCAACTGACAGAGATCATTTACATAAAAGGGCCGATTGTTTCGCTTGAATTGATCGTGTTATATGTGGCACAATATTAAAGATTGCCTATAGGCTGCAATCAGTATTTTTTTAATACTTTGAAAGATAAAATATACATAAAATTACCATTTTTTCTACCTGGCTTACCTTGGATCTGATGTAATGCATTAAGATATTAGTATATTCATCTATCCTATTTATATGCTGTGTATTTGCTGCTAATGTAGCTAAATTGTCGTCATACAGCAGACGGTGCAAATTGGCTATTGGCTTTTCAGTCTTGTTCTTTCATTATGTGTCATAGCGTGCATAACAAAGTATTTATATGATTACCTTACAGTGTGTTTTTGAATGCTAATGATTGATGACATAACTTAAAATTGCAAATCGTGTGATCTTCCTTTGACTTCCGTACAAGTAGATGCTAACCAGTTCACCATAAAAGTGATAAGTACTCATTGAATAATTGTTATATTTACATGTTAATCTTTCCTTGTTCTCCCTTATTATGTTGCCAATATGAAATTTATACAAGATTATCTAATGTTTGTTTAACGGACAAAGAATTTCATTCTGGCATCATCATTTGATTACTTATGGTGTTCTCAACAATGATTTACATATATAAACCACATTCAAAAGAGACAAATATAGACTTCAGGTGTGGGGTGTTTCTTGCACAAACATAATTACAAGAAATAAAAACCCCATTGTTTTGAGTCTTATCTCCTTTAACTTACTTTAATTGTGCCATTTAATTTCCAGAGTTACCAGCTTACAATGATCAAAATTTTTTGTTCCTAATATTCTCTTAAAAATTAAAATTTGCAACAGATACATTTTATTTTACTCAAAACGCATCTATAATATTCTCTCTTCTTTCACATCAGTCTGGGTTACCAGGTTTCTTAAATATCCTCAAGTTTACAATTTTTCTATCAATGTGTTCTATATCATGCAACGGAGATTTTCACAAAATATATATTTGTTGTGCCAAATGCATAACTACTTTCATGTGTTTATAAAATATCAGTGTAAGCAGCCTATGAATGTTCTGAAATACAAATCTGTACATTGTCGACTTTCCCAATCGCCTAGCTAAAACTAATGATAACAGGTCATATTACATAATTGCTAAAATTGCTTTTTAAGTAATACATCTAAGAATAGAAGGAATAATCGATAAGAATACGTTCAGGTAACACGAATATACATTTTCACCTTCAACATTGTAAGACAAAAATGAATTGCTTACAAATGTTATATTTAAACAAATGTGTGAATCTCGTTGCCTCTAAATACTCAGAAGAATTAAGGTTAAGGAATATGCTGATCAAAGTCTAAAAAGCAAGTCGATGAATAAGAAATACCTTTTCCTCGGTTCGTGTTTGTGATTTTGTGAACTCCCTGCTCACATCCAATAAACACAAACCTGACTTAATATTTGTCATCAAGGTGAACTTGTCTTGATATGAAGACAATTGAATGTATCTGATTTAGCATCTAAACCTAGACAAGACTCCTGTAAAACTTATAATTGTCCCAACGTCGTTTCATCCTGCAATGGTAATCGTTTCCGCTCGTAGGTTTTGCCCTGTATACAGTTACCATCAGTGGGTGTCTGCAATCGGTTGACACTTAACTAAGTTTAATTGCACCATTGCACCATGAAATATCCATGGTTACTAGCTTTCGAAGAGCAACATATTTTCGCCCCTAGTATGCTCTTTGAAAAGTGCAATTTGTAATGAATATTTTTATTTTACCAAACACTGGTCTAACCTAATCTGTCTTCCTTTATATTAGTTTGGGTTGCTAAATATCCTCACGCTTACATTTTAAGTATGTGTTCTACAGCAATCAATGGAGATTTTCACGACGTATGCATCTCTTTTTTTGAATACATGATTACTTTCAGTGTGTATGACATTTTTGGCAGATTATGCAATATATGTATGGCAATTTTGAAACAGAACAATTATTAATCCTATTTCTTAAATAAAAATCTGCACATTATCGACTTCCACGACAGCTTAGCTCAAAACAATAATAGTATATCATATTATGGGATTTCTAAAATCATATTATGATCAATACGTTTACGAATATCATGAATTAATGATAAGATGACGTACATGCAAAACAATGTATTCACCTTTCCCTTCTCAGCACTGTAAGAAAATTAACTGGTGATAAATATTATAAAAACTTGTTTACTCTTTCTCGCCTCTAAGCCTTCCTCACAAGAATTAAAGGTAAGAAATATGCAGATTAAAGTAAAACAAACAATCAAATGAAAAGTAAATACCTTTTCCTCAGCATATTGCTCCAAGCACCAATGAATTCCACATGCGAGCGTGTCTTGAATACTCCAGCATTGCCACGGCTACCGGCAGCAACAATTGAACGATTGGATCAAACGTATTTTTATCAAATTTATTATGCGGAGTTAAAAAATACCTTTTGATCAATAAATTGATTTTCTATCAGGAAGAATAGATATTCAGAATACCATTGGTATGACTGAATAGGTTATTGTGTGTTATCTTTTGAACTTTAAAGACAAAACATACATAATATTTTTCATCAAGGTGGGCTTGACATTATACGGAAGATATATGAATTGTTAAGTACACTTGATATGCATATATTATTCATCCACAACGCAACTTTGAGTTGGTATTTACACCCCTTAAAACTACTTGAAAACCAAGAAGTGTCCAAACGTCTTCGCTTACGGCAATTATCATTTTTTCCACTAGAATTGCTTAATCATCAGGTCTTTGTTTTCGTGGCCCATACATATTGCCTGTTTGTAATGAGCTCCATTGAAATAAGTGAAGAATTAACATCGTGGCTTCAATCTATACAGGATGATTGAAAATGACTTTCCGTGAGATGTATGCCCTCCAACTAGTGTTTGTGTTAAATACGTGATCATAATCGGAAAATAAAACCATCTATTCATCTATTTATCCATACATCCTTCAATACATCATTCATTTTATACGTGGATACATACAAACTTATATTCGTAGTGCTTTTCTTTACTTTACGCTAATACTATCATATTCAACAAATATAAGATTCCAAAAGGTATATAAATTGAGTGATTATCTCATATCTTTCTGGAAGATCGAGTAAATGGGAGATACCATATGGACTCAACGACAACTGTATTTGGTTTCTAATATTGAATAAGTCTTTAAGGAATTAAACTTAACACAACAAGTCTTTCTCTCAAGGTTCCATTGAAATTTCCCATAAGAGGAACTTGCATTTATATCTTTGTGACTTTTGCATCAGCAATATGAACTCTTACCAGTGGCTTTACAGGAACGACTGTAACCTCTTAGATTCAGGATGCTGAATGTTTTTCGACTAGACCATAGGAAACGCCTGCATGAATATGTAGAGGATAATGCAAATTTGCATAGCAATTGTGTTTAAAAATTCACAAGTGTCAGTGAACTTCAGAATTACATAATTTCATACACGAGTGAAATATTAAACACAATCATTACACCAACAGTAATCGTACAAGAATATGAATGAACCATCATATCATAACGGAAGAAATTTCAAAGTGCACATGTCGTAACTTTATAAAACAACAGTGTCTAAAGTGTTTCGTGTGTGTAGTTATTACACCATGTTACAAGAAAATGGTAAAAAGTGATAATTTCACAACATACAACAATAGCTAAAAATAACGATCATCAATCTGAGATTGCTCAGCGCAGTGTCATTCAAGTTCAACATATTTCTAGCAAATTCTTCAAATGTTTCCAGTAAAGAAGTGCCATGGTTGGGGATCGGGATCGCTCTTTTGAAACACAATTTTTATTCTTCCTTTGGGGAAAAGTAATTATAAAGAAAGGACACACAGACACATATATGTATGTATATATGAAGAGAGAGAGAGAGAGAGTGAGAGAGAGAGAGAGAGAGGGAGAGAGAGAGAGATTTACAGCGTAATGACACAAATGTTGCATCCGTATGAAGCAACGTGATGTCCCCCTGAGATGGAGTTATGTAACTTTATCAAAACGTGATAATAAATACATAATTTTACTTACATTGCTCGTTAGTACTTCTTCATTCGTACTGTTCGATATTCTTAGAATAAGTAACTTTATGTATTCTCCTTGGAGTAAACTGTTACAAAGTTTATTATATGACAGAGAGGTATTGACGTTACAGTGAACGCTCTTATGGGGTTATACATATATGTTATGTCATCAATATATCATTGAATTTCAAAATCCTCCAGCTGTACCATAATATTAATATATGGGCTATGTGAGGGTCATATAAGACAATAAACTCTATTGTCTATCTTCAGTTGATGAATCTTCAAAGACTCCAGGGAGGAGCATCTGTCACCCTGAAACAAATGACAATCCGAAACCTGGATACATTTATGACCATTCAAAATGCCATCAATTTTCACCAATGGTCCCATCGCATAGTACGTCGAAAAGCTTCATACCAACACAATATTGTCCTTGTAATTGATATCTAATACGTGTTCACAGACACAGGGGTAGGTACCATTCGTCGCGTTTTCTAACGTTATTAGGACCAGCCATCACCTGTCACTCATCAATAAATATCAATCTCTCCAATCCATTCTGTAGAGTCTATCCTAAATTTTCATATATACCAACTGATTTACCGTATTCCGTTCACTTTGGAGATCGTGAACTTATTACGCACAACACTCTCGAAAATATCGTTGAAACTACGAACGCACGTGGACGGTCTTTGTGCATACTGGTGGTGACGCTGGCTAAATTAATGACCTTGTGAGATCCACCAAATTCTGCCTAATGTTTCTTTTTTTCGAGCCTGTAGCATTGAACTGTTTCAAATCTTTGAGCACTCACACCTTTCTTGTTATGGTGCAGTATGAGGATATTTTTTGTCACGTGCCATTTCTTTGCATTTTTTAGTTATTTTCTTGGTGCAATATTGGCTTACTTACTAAGTTATCAAACAAAGCTAATCACACATTGCTGAAGCTCTTACTGCTGAGATGCATAACTACATTTACAACGGTATACCATCTGTTATTAATTTCCCAGTAATTATGATCGACCTCAAAGAATACCTTTACCAGCTTTGTTTGTAGCATTAAGATTTTAAAGCAAAAAGAATAGAAAAGCCCAAAGGAAAGGAATATAATAGAGGGCTCGGCTAGCGGATAGCTTTTTTGATAAATGCATTGCATACATTTAACGCAATGGTCAATAATTTACTACACCAATTCTCTCTCTCACACACACACAGACACACAGACACACAGACACACACCTTATATCATTATGTTTTATATATCTAGTTTACCATGTTATGTGCCATCCTAAGATTTATTCTTTTTCTTTGGGTTTTCATTTAGGAATAATTCATAGTAAGTTGTTAGATTTTATTTTGTGCGATTCCGAATTTGAACTAAATTTAAATAACGTCAACATACATAAAATGATTTATAGATAGCCTATAATGAATTCATAGTTAATAACAACAGATAGTTCAACTTACTGAGGTCAAAGTTATAACAAAATAGTTAACAACTTCTGGAACTAAATTCACATATTCATTAGTCTCTTTATTCGGAATATTTTATTTGCTCGTGTATTTGTTATATTGGTTGCGAGATTTATGGCTAAGATCCAATTTTGTTCAATGAATCATTTCTCAAAGTAGGGATGAAAGAAGAATTATATTGACCTGACCGTTTATTAGAAACAATGATATATAGATTACTGACCCGTTTATCTGATATAGAAGCCTGTGTAAGATAAATTAAATCATGCTGTAAAGGAACGAACAACAAGGAGGTAGCCTAAATAAATAGAGTGTAGCCTACCAAAATTGCAATGGTTATTTGATATTGCAGGTGGAAACCCTCCAGGCTACCCTATCATACATCTGAAAAGGAGAAACAGAAAGATCATAAAACATTGATTTGAAGTAAATATAAGTTTCTGCACTCTTGACTATAACGCGCAAGAATGCACTCTACGCTAAGTAAATGTGCATATTCCATTGAGCATTTTCACTATCATAGTAGCATGGAAATTGAACGCTTATTGTGGATGACATTTTTAAAACATGCACGTTTTCGCCTTAGGACGTACAAAGCATTTAATTATTGCGAAAACATTTTCGATTCTGCATCATGCATGACAAATACGCCTAAACAAATACATGTTGCATGTCGTCCTGTTACAGAAAATAATTAATTGATTCAAAGAATTAATTGATTATAATTAGTACACACACAGTACATGTACTGTCATGCACAGATGATTTTAAAATGGTTGTAGTGCTGCTTTGTATCAAATTCAACTTTCAACAGATCCTTTTTGCACATACTGTGCTATTGAAACTGTTTAACGTCTCTTCTTGTTGTAATTATTCATATAGGAGGCAAGAGCATGATAACCTCTTTTTCTCTTTTAGTTACTACAATAAAAAATATTTAGTGAGATATCAATATTACGGCAGAGACACCAACTCTTTTTGCATACCCAGAAAAGTATAAAAAAAAACAATTAAGAAACAATCTAATGCACTAGCTGTTTCTCTTTCACGTACGTAGCACGATTTGAAAGTAGTCTATAATTTAAATGGATATTACAAATTATCAAGGTCCTCGACCATACAATCTGAAAAGAGTTACAGCATTTGTGCTTTGTGTTGGTTTATTGTAGCTGGTTTTTATGTTTTATCATTACTGTGCTGTTTGCAAAGTAAAAGGCCTTATTTTTACATGCATGTACTCTTCATATTCCTAATGTTTTTATTTTTAATTGCACACTAACATCAACTTGTCAGGTTAAAATAAAGTCTACATTTGTTTGTAATGTATCTGGTAAAAAGCGTTAAGGCGGTCGCAATTTAGTCGATGCCGACTATCTTGATACAGATCTAGGGAGTTGAAAATCCAACACAGGCCTCCTATTTTATAAATTCCTTTTACATTTAAAATATCATTCGACCATTTTATGTTCCACATGAAATCAACGACATGAGTATTCCTTCAGAAAACTCACGGATTATCCAACTAATAATGGAAAATAAGTACTCTTAAAATAAACTGAAACAGAGTATGATTCGTGCTTTTAAATTAAGTTTTTCTCAATTATGTATAACTTGCACAAAAAAGTATGTTATATAAAGTCTCTGAAACTGAGTAAAATATAACACACTTTAAAAACTGTACGACCTCATCATAAATATTTGCACTGAATTTATGACATGAACTAAAAATTTAGCTATTATGCTGAAAAACAAATTACGCAATTTAATAAATATTTATAATGAGTTTACTGGCCTATAACTATCAAACACAACATGTAAAGTTACGGGTAAGGTTTCTATAAACATTCAGCATTTGTGAAATTATTGTTAATGCATATGAAGATAAGTTTAAAACTGTGATATTGAGATGATTATTCTACGCTTACGTTTATACCCATAGTCGTACCTCAGATTCTCAAATTATGTGAAAGATCAAACAAGGTGTCAAAATCGTTCTCAGCAACAAGGGTATCAACGCATCCTTCCATTTTCCATCTTCTTACTTTGCCTCTTTAAGAATTGTATAACTTATTACCTCGATGCACTTTTATGACAGGAATTAGGTGATGATTTCGGATGTCTTGAGCTGCTTGAAGAAAGATTTATACCCACAAAAGACTAAAAATTTAAAAGTGAAAATTTGACTCTACAAAATCCATAGAGTTAACCTACTCATTGTTCAGTTAGAATAAAGTACACGAATACATCATAGGCTTTTGTTTACTTCCTGCATGTTTTAAATCAAATAAAGTGAACAAACTGACACAATTTGCATGGGAAGTCTTTGGTCGTTATATAATAGTATGACACACGTCATTTATGTTATCAATATTTGTGATTTGTTTTGTTTTTGCATGGTAATCGTATTGTTCATCATGGTCTTTTATCCATCATTCTTGACTCGTATAGGTTTATGGAGGGATTGGAGGGGGAACTGCATACTTTAGTGTGTTTCGTGTGAATTTATACTACGTTAAGTGGTATTTGATCATTTTATATTCTCTTCATGGTGCAACGTAGTATATAACCTAATATTGTGCAATGCAGTTCATTTTTTCATTTTCTTTACCTGACAATGCGGGGCACATGGAACTCTGAATGATTTATGCATTTGTAAAGGCAACTAATAATTTTATTACTCAAATATACGTCATTGTCTAGCCCAATTTGATGTTCAAATACAAAAAAAATCTTTCGTACTGTCCAAATATCCACCACAAATTCATTCATCTGACAAAACCTGAACCAAAAAATACAGGACGTATATAGTAACTTTGAGCCACACTCTCTCAGAAAACAATATTGATTCCTCATCTAAATGATTCATCGAACGCGTCCATTAAAATCGTAGCAATATCGGGATAAAGATTATTTCTCGTCTCTTTATCAAATAATTTATATCCCTCAAGGTTCGGTTCTGAACGAAGTGCATGTGAAAATCGTTCATATGGCTAATGAATATAAATAAGGTGGCAACTGTGAGCCTGGGGTACACCAGATTTTATTGAAAAAATACAAAAAATATCAATTAGTTACTATTTAACTGTTACAATGGTCAAAGAGTTTTCACCCAATCTAATTAAAACCGGTACAAAATGCATACATTCTAATCTGTCAAAAATGAAAAAATGACCGAACACTTTTTTAAAATCCGAGAAAAATAAAACTACAGGTTTCATTTCCTCTATGCATTTTATATAACATCTAGCATTAATATAACATATTCTCCAATATACCTCCCTTTTATAAAATCAATATGACACTCATTAATAATTTTAGGGATTATTTCTTTCATTCTATTTTCAATTGCTCTAATCACAAGTTTAAACCGATAGACTGCTAATTACATAATACATTCGGCTCTTTATGTTTTATGGTAATAGAGTAATAATGCATTGCCGTTGATGAAATGAGATAAGTAGATTTTTACCGAATGATTCAGTGAGCAAGCCAAAACCTTTTAACATGTTAAGTTCACTGATTTTTAAAGCAAGACCACATTCCTCTTCCACTAATCGTCCCTCACTTTCTGTGCGTGGCTGGATTTATGTGCCCCAATATGTGCTTTGATACTGAAGTACTTACATGCAATTTGAAGATACGGATTTTCTAACGATGTTAACCATCTTTCATTAGCTACTTTAGTACTATCTCCTGGGAAATACCCAGTTAAATTTTAAAAGAATCATTATTTATTATATTTGTGTTTGGTCATAGCAATTTGATGTGAACATCTCTTGTGTCATCAAATATTATATATTGTCTCTTGTCTATTGTAACAAAAAGTCTTGACGACTGAAGCATCTGAATGTGTTTCAAAGTCATTTCACTACACTATTTTGCAGTTTCGTCAAAAAAAGCGGTATTTGTCGCCTGTGATCAATTGATTGTTACTTTTGGGCTCATAGTAAATTATTCGCTTATTCAGGTTTGTAGAATCATAAGGATCGTGTTTTAGCTTTATGAATTCGCTCCTTAAGAGACTAAAAAACTGCATATTGGAAGTTTCAAACGCAAACTCTGATGGATATTTTAATATCTGATTGTTCTTATTTGTAAACCAGGAAGCAAGACCTTTATTTGATCGTATATGGTATCTCAGAATTGTATGCAATAAACTAAAAGTATTTCTGATCAAAACCATTTCATTGCAGTTATAAAGATATATCCAAAGATGGTGAGTTCATCTTCATACGGACTAATTATAAAATACTTAGCCAATATGCAAATACATTCCATGGTGTACAATTTCACTTGACATGGTAGCTAATGCCACTTTTGTAAATAAGTCTACAGGTCAAAAGTTAAAATTTCTCATTCACCATTATCCGGGGAAAGTTGCTAAATAATTTGTTAAAACATAATTAAAGAGAATCGATTCAATATATGTATCGTAATTTTATATTACATATGTACAACAAAATAATTAAATATTATCAACATAACTATGTAAACAGTTATACAGTTGTAATCACAGCCTTAATTATTCTGGTGTATTAACGTATTTTTATTTGCCGCTTATTAAGTAAATAACAAAATAAAAGCCATAATTCATTATTGTGAAAATATGAACATATTTCTCATTAAGTTAGAATAAATCTCACGAACTATTTTGTTTGGGGAAAAAAAGCTGAAAATAGACATAACATAGGATTAACGGCTGTTCTTTCTTTATAAACACCAATGTATCTTATTCTTGTTAGTGATGTATCTCCTTATTTGAAGTATGCGTCATACCTCTAATGTAAAATTATACCGTTATCACTCTACAATAAGAGTAAATACATCAGCATACTCACATATACCATATTCTTTATTCAAATATCTTATAATATATTAACACATAGCCTTACCAAAACTCACAACGTGTAATTTATACAGTGCGTAATATCGCAATTATTTCATAGTTATGCTTACAATGTATTTAACTAGTCATTTGTGTTCCGTCTTTGTATAATATTTCTTACAATGCGCTTACAAATCTGAAATCTTTTTGTACACATACCATGTGATTATGCGTGCGTTTTCTATTGAAAACTGACTTATAGGCTCAGTTGGCCGAGTGCTTACTGTTATTAATGTGTTCTTACCATGAACATGTCGCTATATTAAAATACTTGCTTTCCTACTGATTTATTTAGAACTTAAGGGTTTTAGGAAAGTTCACTCAACCGTTTCCTGGTGATTTAAACTTACTTATTGAGTGGTTGATGGAACAATGAAAGGTCTTTAAATCGTTTGCTGTTAATTTTAATTTATTATGTGTTTGATGGAACATATACCAATTGAAATCAGACATCGATACACTATGTTTCAGTACCGGACTGTGCATACTTTACCAGTGAGAGAGGTTAGGGTGTCAAGTAAATTTAAGTGTGCTTCCATTATAGCACAGTTTGACACTGATAGTATGACCCATGTTTATAAGCACAGACGAGTTAATATTAAAAATGATGGATGACAGAGATTAGTTCATTTAAATACCCAATGGCTCGAGGTGTTAACATATATAATATATCAGCAAACTAAATGGCATGCGATAGCATTTGGACTTTTCCAAATTTTGTTTACATAAGAAATACATACAGTTTTATTATCCCTGATTTCTAGCGCACTGATTCACAGTTATGTTCCTGGGTGTGCCAAATATCGTTGTCTGTTTATGCGTATACCATGGCCATTTATTTTCTACAAAATATTTGCTGATGTAAAGGTGTATTATAATAATTTAAAACTATGATGCAAATAATTTATTTTTCCATAACCTGCCATCGGGACCCAACAAAACCATGGCTCCATGGCCAAAACCACAAAGGGACACATATTCCCAGCAGAGGATGCATACCAAGCCAGCATATTTATGAATACAAATGAGGATACATACCAAGCCAGCATATTTATGAATACAAATGAGGATACATACCAAGCCAGCATATTTATGAATACAAATGAGGATACATACCAAGCCAGCATATTTATGAATACAAAGGAGGATACATACCAAGCCAGCATATTTATGAATACAAATGAGGATACATACCAAGCCAGCATATTTATGAATACAAATGAGCTCAACTACTGATAGAGATGGAGAGAAAAAAATCTAGTACTGAAGCAAATGTTGTCATTTGTCATCATAATCCCCTGCGCAATTTTATTGCATAGAGTCTAATGTGAAACGGTATAATTTTTCAAATTCCCGACACCCACACTCCTCACCCCACACAAACATAGGAACGACAGTCTGAGATGCGTTATATATAATTTGTATTTCTGCTCTGACTTAACATATAAGATTTGCTTGAAAAATATTCAGAAATTGTAATTCGAAGTAAAACTAGTGCACGTTTGTTCTTGTTCCTACCTAACATGGACGCGAGGTGAGAAAAAAAAAGTAAAACCCTCTTGCAAATGCAAGAGTAAAATACCAAGTTTGGCAAAATTACACGGTTATAAAGGAGATAAATAAAAGCACACACGGATGAACAAGGGACATAGTTCATTTTTTCTTTTCTCTTTTTTTCTTCTTTTCTTTTTTTTTTTTGCGTTTTACGACACAGTAACACTTTGTAGGTGATATGGTGCTTTGCAAATACAAAAATGGAAATGCTTTATCTAAAGAAACATCACACACTACGGTAGCCTGTTAGACATGATCTAATATTGGGAATCGAGCTCGGACATTGCTTCCCACGAAATCAACGTTTTAGTTACTGAGCCACAGGACGGACGGACAGGTGGAGAGTTACACAATATCCAGAATGCTGCATTGGGATGCAACTACTCAGTAGTTCAGGCTCACAGTGATGTTTCGATGTTTGGAGAAAATGTAGCTTTACTTTTTGATAAAATATCTAAATGGATTGCAGCCTTGATTGAACTTCATTTGGTAGTCGTCAACAAAAATGAACCATAAGTGTTTGCCATGACATGGTAGAGTTTGATATACACAACAAGTTAGAAATGCAACATTTATTCAACCTGGGGGAAGAAATGAAAATATCTTTACTTTGATTTACATAACCAGGTAGATTTTCTGTTTGTTTTAAGGAACATATGACACTTGAGGCTGCTCAGTACGTGTTTTTATCAGAAAGTGAGAGTAATCAGGAATCTACAAGAGGCTGTAAAGGTTTGAAGGAGTAAACAATATCGCAGGTCATAAGTAAACATGAAACATTTATTCCCACAAAAGGTGTGATGTGCAGCTAGATTCAACTCTGCACAAGCGTAGTCCATCCTCAGAACAAATACTTCACTTGTAATAAACATCGCGATGAATCTACGCAGTAACTCAGAAGCATGTCCAAACATAGAATGGCGATATTGATTAATGAAGGTGAAGGCTGCACATCCCTATCCAAAATGATATATTTCAGAATCAGTCTTTTCGGAACACAACCTTTGGAAATAAAGCCATAAAGAAGATTTCTTTTATTTAATGTATTCATTTATTATTTCATTTCTAGTCAGTAACTTACTTAACCACATTGAACGCAACATCATTACAATGTCTTCTATGGCTGACATATTAACAGTCAGATGGTACGAGAGGTCAGTCAATCATGCATTTCCTTGAGTATTTTATATAAATATACCTGATGTTTATTGTATCTGATAAAAGGATAGATATATATCATCAGTACATTGGATCCAATTAGTACAAATTACAACTTTAAACCATCCATATGCATTATCTATAATAAAATGTAAATATAATATTAATATAATACCTTACATTATTTGGATATATTGTCTAATCAGGATAAATACAGGGCGCTATCAATTATAATAATCTAGTAAGTGTGTCAATATTGGATGCAGAGTAAGCGTAGAGGGGACTTCAATTTGGAAAAATGGGAAATTAGAACAATAACAGTTGAACCTCCATAAATCGCGGCACAAAAGCAACGTTTAAAAATGATAAGAATAATACTTGTAAATACGCACACAACACATACCTTTTATCTAAACGAAATTAGACAGCTATGAAAACGGAAAAACCAATATAATTTACAAAATCACCATGGATACCAACAATATCGCTCTTGTAACAAAGTTGACAGAATGACAGATACATACATCCACACACACACACATAAATATATATATATATATATATATATATATATATATATATATATATATATATACATGCATGCATGTATGCATACATATATACGCCCATAATACATGTGTGTATAATACATGCATAAATACATACATACACGCATACTTAGACGGACATTTAGTTAAATATTAAGAAAGTGCATGTCACTTAAATATCGGTACATGGGCAACGAGAGAATAAATAAGCTAAAATTATGAGGAAAACAACAAAACTGCTTTTGTAAGAAGTCATTAAAGGAACCATTTACAATTTCATATTCAACCTACTTGTAAAACAAGTAAAAATGACACCTTTGACTTGCATTTCATATATTTCTTGCATCGAAAGGAGGTTGGGATGGATTTCTTCGCAACTAAAAAATATCTCATGGTGTACAACACTAATCCCGTGATCATATATGTTCTTTCTACATCCTCTGAGTTAAAAAGTAAATCATATTTTACATACTTGTGCGGATACGCTACGTCAGAGATGGCTACCGGTCGCCAGTGAACTTTTGCCTTGCACGCATTGTTTTGTGTGTGTGTGTGGTGGCGGTTGTGTAGTGGTATTTGTGTAGTTTTATTAATAGATTTGTTACTAAAATAGAAATAATTATTTTGTGTACTTTTCATGAAATGTTGCCTGTAAAGGTGTGATATTCATAACGATTTTACCAACGACCCAAACGCATCCAGTCTTGCTGTAATTCATGAGTTTTCTTTTCAAACCTTGCCAAAAATGTTGTTATACATACATACCATGTAATCTTCATTTAAAATAATGGACTAGAATTACCGATGCTGTTTCAATAAAAAGAAGCACTGAATATCCTAACAATACATTTTTTGTTTGCATATTCACAAAGTTATTATTTCACATATGTGTTATTCATATTTTATATAAATTATTCACTATCATTGACGATATAGTAGTTGCTGGACCAATCATTGGGGGGGGGGGGGTTAATGTTATCGTATCTCTTGCACAAAATCATTTAAACTCTTGTTCACGTATCTCTTGCACAAAATCGTTTAAAATCAAAATGAAAAATCACTGGCCCAGGAGTACTTGAGGTATCGTGAAATCATTAAATACTGCTGTACAGCTCAGAATAAGAAGACATTGACCAATGTGCAACATTAATTTGAAATGTGTAATAATGGAGACCAAGTAACATTTTATTGAATTAAACTCGTTTCAGAGAGTTGACTAAACTACTTCATCAGCTTAGCATGGCAGAAACAAAGTTAGTATTAAAGGGTAATGTGCATTTGTTTACATTTCATGGCCAAAGCTAGTTGTGTTACAAAATAACATACAAGAATACAAGAAAATGTGTTTTATTTCCTGTGTTTGCTTTTGTATCTAACATCATTAAGGATATACTACATTGATTAAGAAAGAATGATTAATTAAAAATAATATTTAAGGGTATATCAACACTGATAGAATGACGGTTAAACAGTAAGGTGTCAGGAAGGAGAAAGCAGCGTATTTGACGAGAGTAAATGCTAGTATACTAAGTTCCATTCTATTAAATTTACCGTACAAAATAAAGATATTGTAAATTACACAATGCCAGTCTACAACGATTTCAAGGAAATATATATCATTTATGGACAACACAAGATTTCAAACAGCACTTGGTGAGTAAATATTTGAATAATCTGTGTTCTATACCATTAAGACGATTGGCACAATTCTACATAAATCACAATTAACCTCTATGTTTGAAAGGATTGAAAAGAAACCACTCAAATTTCTGAAGACAAAAATATCTACTGTAGATAAATCTTCTGCTGTCTTGTTAATTATTTATCGAGTATAAGGTATTCGATGTATGGTTTGCATATAGTTTTAAATGGTTTACCAAAAGTACATCTCTCCATTGGAGACTACTAAAAAAGAACAGTGCTTAAGATATCTCACCTACCGCCCTGAAATCAAGAAGTTTATAAAACATTTCAACCGATTCTGAGAACAAATGAAACGTTACATAAATAAAATACAGTAACCCGAATTGACAAAATAAATGATTGACTGGGTACAAATACATTTGGACAGTGTTCGATGTCTTCGCAAAATACTTATTAGCTGACGAAGTGAAACGGAAAAAGGGAGATAATATGTTCTATGATTTTAGATTAAACTTTACAGTGACAAAGCCTCTAAACATACACTTTAATGAGGCCGAACAATATCACATCTAAAACGGTTAAGCATTTCTTAGAAAAGCAAAGCACAGGATAATGTTGAATTTACTCGGACAAAAAAAACATCAGGAGTAAAAATGTATTAAAAGAAACTTAAAAGACTATAATGTGGAATAATGTCATTCAAAGCAAACCAGAAAATAAGTTGAAATATTACCGACCTTAATTGATGCCTGATACAATGACATTCATCGCCAACAAATAGATATGACATCAGTTGAAGCAAGCAAGGAAGAAAATAAATCAAAAGTTATTAGATTGCCTGACAACAGATATATTTGGAAGACTTAAATTTAAAACGCGTAAAAGCTAGAATTTGGAATTACAAAGCATTTTTTTAAAGGATTGCCTTCCTAGCTTTATCGAGAAAATATTTTAATGTTATTTATGTACGACAAAAAAACAAAAACACGGCGCGTGCAAAATGGAAACAATCTTTAGAGTCCAAAGCATGAATGATAAATATATTCACTCGTGAAATGTAAATGGCATGATGAATCATTTAACATTTGGGAACAAGATGAAAACATTATGCTAATAAAATGAATTAAAGAGAAGGAACAAATCAGGAAGAGAAGTATCGACCAGCATGAACATTGTGAGTTTTTGTACGGTAGTGAGTTTTCATAATGTAACAGCTACGGAAATATCGGTGAAAGAGAATATGAAGGGACAAAATATACCTGATACCAGAGGGTAAAAAGAAACTACGTCCAAAAAACGTCACAGTAACAAAACAACTGAAAATAAATACAATGTAAAAGTCTACAAACTAGTTTATATACTTTTGAATAAGGTAAGTAGTAATAAACATTCTAGAGATGTTGACACATTCATGAGGACATTTACACCTCATTCAAATTTCATTCAAATAAACTGTATCAATCGTGACAACTACACCATCACATGTACGTTCTTACATGACAAACTTCTTAACGTTTTCATTTTACAAAGGCTTGGACCTCAAAGAATAGCCTTAAAACGGGGAAGGTTTATACACCATATGTAGTAGAAATATAAATTCGACCTCAGACATAATTCATACAATCAACATTTGAAACGTAATTGCCTGAATCTAGGAGTTCCGATGGAATAATGGGTCATCAACGACACGACATGAACCAAAGGTGCAACCAATTATATAATGTTACAAATCCATCAGATTAAAACTGATAAAGGAAATTGAAAATCGAAGTACAAGAGACAAAAAGAAAGAAAGGATATTAAACTGGAGGAAATTGAAGTATTGGAGAGAATAAAACCAATAAGGAATTACACGTCAATGTGTAAAAACAGTAAATATAGGCTCAATGTATTGTGCACAATAAAATCCCATTTCATATAAAAGATTTTATCTAGGTAAAAGACACACTTTCCTTTTCATGATCTATATCATGGACTTTTGGTTCAAAAAACAACTACTGTAGCATCGTACCCTTGTACTGCAGATCAGTTTATTGCTAATCGTAAACCTGATACTGCAAACATATTTATTGAGATAAATATTTACTAAACTGAAACCTAATTTTTAGCACATAAGCTATTAAACATTTTTTATACTACACTTTAAAACTGTAAAACGATGACTAAATGAAAATGCACAGATCAAAGTGTGACATGAGCTTTTGGCAGAATCATCTAAACTGCATTGTGTATCGCGACATCTGGTTGCGGGATTTCAAGAGATTAACAGGAGACGAAATAGCTACATTGTGTTTGTTTGAACAATATCGTGCACTGCTAAAAAGTAATGGAGCTTTTAATTTTAGGAGAGTTAGGCTACGACACAGATAAAGACCTCATGTAAACAATACGTAACAGATTCAAACTGAAATTGGATTATGTTGTTGGTGATGACGGTATATTTTACCTAGCTTCTTGGTAATAAAAATATATCGCATCGTGGGATACAACAATATACAGACGTTAAGTGACTAGATTCAACTGGGGTTAAACCCCACCATTACTACCAATGCAGAAAAAAGCATTACAAAAGACTATGATAAGCAATTGTTGACAATACGTCAAAAATTCGTAGAAGGCCAAAAGTAAGTGAAAGTACGTACAAATGATGTAGAGGACTATTCTAACGATATTACTACTGTCACATCTGCTAATTCTATGGTGTCTAATGTTTGCCGCAGCTCCTATGATTTATATGGTGAATAAACTGTATTATCATGTATATTAGTAGATCTCAATTTTCTTGATTTTGTAAAAATAAACAACACTAAGCTAATCTGATATTAAAGTACATATGTTTAATTCAACAATTTCAGGATTATTTACCTGACAAACATGTATATGTACAAGTCGACTTGATTGATACGATGTTGATTCAGTAGTTTTGTCCCAGAATAGTGTCGTGTGACGGCTTCAATATCTTGCTGTAATTAGTGTATATACGGTTTCATTGGTAATTTTGCTTCAAGGAATAATTCTAGTATTCTGTTCATTGGTAGGCATGAATGCGTTCAAATAGACGTGCTTTCGCAAGGATTTAAATTGTTCCACAACAATTTCATTTGAATGAAGAAACGATTTGGATAAGTATTCAATCTAATTTTCATATACTAATTTTCATATGCAAGAGCCAACCGGTGGTCAGCTAGGAATCACAGTTTGCAAAAGAGAAATCACCCAATATTCTTTCTGAATCACTGTCAAGAATCGATTGTTTTTAACGGTTAAAAACACCAAGGATTATATTTACCGATAAACACATGAAACCAACAATAATTCGATTGGCAAACGACCGAACCAGGATAGCATTTGAAAAAAAATGCTATCTTGTCAGGTTGTAAATTTTTGCACTGATCATGAAATACGGAGAAATAGGAATTGCATGATATAGTGGCGATAGGTTTTAAATCAACGTGGAATGAGGAGAAATTTGTAACACGAGTAATAAGACATTTATTGAAGGAGGTTTGATTCTTGGATCAATTTCAAATGATTTTAAAGTTTCTGTACTTCAAAATTAAAATTTAGCTGGATAGAATTACCATCATTTTATTATTTAGGAATATCTGATCCAACGAAAACAATATCCATATCATTGACACTACTGATAGAACAACTACAATGAACACTCAGAGTGCCAGCACTCCACAATTAATCTTCTGGGATAGTATTAATAGCATCATGAAAACAAAAGTTGATCCTCAGTGCCGCGCTGATGCACAATGCTACCGTCGTGATACAATTAAAGACGATGAAGCGCAGTTGCGTACCGAGATCGACAAACGTTTTACCTTGCTACACTGATACAAACACGCAAACGCAATACTCGGAGTTGCTTGTGGAATCACCGCAGCGGCAACAGTTGGTCTTGGTGTCACAGGAATTGCGACCACGTGACAATTGAGGCCGCCGCGGTTGGGATCGCTATCAGTACTATCTCGATCGCGGCCTGTGTTGTCTCTGCGGCTAATAAAATTGTATCGTCATGACTACATACAACCACGAGAAAACACATACAAATTTTGACCGCGGTAGAGAGTAGTTTGCCAACGATTACTAAACTATATTCAAGCGCGTTGGACGACGGCGCGATCAGCGCAGACGAACTAAATCTGGTCATGTCCGAGATGGAAAATTTTAACACGTTACTGAACCAGATTAGACTTAGTTTAGATTCTGATTCCGCGTCAGTGTAAACAAAAGTGCTTACACAATGTGCTGTCGTTCCGTTAACTGAGTGCGCATCGGGGAATAATAATAATAATAATAATAATAATAATAATAATTACACGTCATCATTGACGTATTTTTTATAAAAATTGCTACTTTTCTTTCTTATCGTGACATGCAGCTTTCTTCTCTTACTCCTTGATGAAAGTTAATAGTTTAGTCAGATGACCTGTTAGTTCTATAGCGTGCTTCGCATGCGTATCAGATGCATACTCGACCATCTCATCGATAACAATGCGTACCAGATGCATACTCGACCATCTCAGCGATAACAAGGTCTCGTATTTGCTTGGTACGTGGGTGTTTAATATTTGATCGATTGTATTGGTCTGAGAGAGAAACACGAATACGTTCCACAAGTCTTACCAGTGGTAACAAATCTTTCACCTGGATATCTGACACGGCCATGTGCGACTGTAACTCTTTCACAAGTCTGTACTCAGACGATAGCGTATAACGGCCTTCTTTACGTAATAGTTGTATTATATTGAACATTTCTTCCACAAATTCACAACTCAATTCAGGGTGGAGTTTATGATTATAATTTTCCGGATTTTCTGTCTCATGAAGTATCTACGCCATATTGTCAGTGTCCATGACTCTATAAGAGTTATTCTGCATTTAATTAATATCAAAATTTCTTCAAAAAATTCCAGAGTTTCATTTCTTTTGATATACCTATCATTGGATGTCAGCGCTGTTATGGACCATGGCGCTTTAGACAACGGTGTTGCCTGTGATGATTTTGGTACACGCGATGTTGTCGTGGACAACGGTATTGCCTGTGGCGACATGTTCGCTGGCGGTCTCATGGGTTCATCTGGCGTGGCTTTCAGGCGAGTTGTAGTTCATTGCTTAGTGATGAAATCTCCAGTCGCTGCCGCTCAAACTCTTCTATGAGTTATTTCGTATTATTTTCTCGTAAGGTAAGTTGTTGTTGTTGTTCTTTTAACTCTTTGTGTTTGTAAATTAAGATCGCGACGTTCTTCAGCTACATTTTCAATTGATTTTCAATGGCGGCATGTTCGTCATCACATTTCTTTACTCGTTCGTTGTAAGGTTCTTGGTACTGCCGGCTGATTTCTTTTACTAGTCCTTCATAATCTTCATGACAGTGCCTTCCAATTTATTTTTCTCGTTTGTCTTTCATTTTTTCATTGCCTACTCTCTGATTCATCGTGAACAATGTTGTTGTTGTGGACAACTTGGTTTTCAACAACTTTGTTGCTAGTGACATACTCGCTTTTGGAGATAAAGTCGCTCGCGGGCTGGTATTGTAAAATCGTTTGTTAGGAATGTTTTTTTTCCAGATCCTTTATAAATCTTTAGTAAACCTATCCCATAATGCTTGCGTGTGACGTCCACATTATATGTACCTCTTGATGCAGGAATTTCCTCTATTTATTCTTGAGACAATGTTCGTCCCCGTATAGGCATTATATTATTGCTGATAATTTTCGAAAACAATTATTGATAATTATCGAAATCATTACTGATAAGTACTGAAAAATTACTGAAAAATATCATCATTTGTTTCTTTTTTTGATTAATAATTATCGTTTAGTATTTTATTACCGATAATTACTGATAATATCTATTATCGATAATTACCGGTAATTAACCACGACAACGATCATTATCAGTCGTTATCGGAATCACCATCAGTTGTTACTGGTTCACCTCTGAATACGGCAATGTCACGGCGCAGCACGGATTTTGATGGCCTGACCATTGGCTGTCATGTGAACGGATACGGGTACGTTTTCACGTCAATAGCTTTATCGGGCTTATGGACATATTTTAATCGCTGCTGCTTGTTTACCGTGGCAATAGCTATTATTTTGTTGTAATCGTCGTGATCGATATTATCTCTGGTTTGGTCGCCAATTCTTATCACACGATGTCGATGGTCTTGCAATGAATTACATGTCGCACTGTAGAGATCACGGAGACACTCTTGGTATCTGGCATATATGTCATTTTTTGTACGCACGTAACTCATTTGAGATTTTTTAAAACAATTCTATCAACATTTGCTTCATCTGTCGATTACGGTACTTTCTCTCATAACATTCCACCACCACCATCATATGATATATATGATATATTTAAATGTTAGATTATTCAGTGCATGACCTCGATTCCATCGCACATAGGTTAATAAATTTAGCTTAACACGCGTTTAGATCGGACCAACACACAATAATCAGTGACCTCAGATATAAACTTTAAAATAGAATTAAACACAGTTCATGTGAACAATTTATAGAACAAGTTTGGAGGGTGGGGGAGGGTTACATGTTATATTTGTAATGGCTCAGAATGGGGTTTGACACAGCCCCATCATGGTCGGCTAGCCTGACCTGCTGTTTCATACTCTGCACCATAAAATTATACTTATTGCATTTTACATTGTGTTCTACTATGATGTGATTTTATGACTCCAGTTTCAAGCGTGTTTCCGGACTTCAATTTTAGTTGTGAGAAGTTTAATAGGACATGCAGTCTTGTCATTTTATATAAATCGTCAGAATACAATAATCTTCAAGTTCTATATTTTTTTTTTCTTTTTATTTTTTTTTATAATTAGGATTTCTCATGGATATCTCATCTTGTCTGCTGTGTAGATCTGATAGCTCAAAATATCTTTTGTATTATTGATTATAGTTAAATGGAAACTACGTGCATTTTTATGTTCATGTAAAATAATGTTTAATCATGATTTATAGGCTTAAAAGTTGAGAAATGTTCGTTACACTTTTTTGCGCGGATATCACTCATACTATATTTTTAATCAGTCTTAAAAATGGGTAAAAAGTTTAACCTGAATTGAAATATATCATATCAACCAATATTGTTTATATATTGATGCTACATTTATGTTTCTGTCACATGTATAGAAAAAAAAAAAAGAAAAAAAACCCAGTATTTTTATTTTGAAAAGGAAATTACTTTAGGGCATTAGATCAAAAATAGAAATTGTCGAACATGATATGTCCAGTAAAAGAGAAATATAATAATTAAACATTGTAGTATATCTGATAGTGAAACAAATCTTCTCTTAATAACGAACACTTAGTTGTACTTAAAGGTAGAAATTGCATTAAGACTGTGATACGATCAGTTAATTGTTTTTCCTCAATACATGCGAAGACAAACTATATATAAATATATATATATATATATATATATATATATATATATATATATATATAATTTTTTTTTTCAACTACTTCGGTTCAGATAAAATATAACACATTTAGATGTCTGAACAAATTTCAAAACGCTCCTATTTAATCTGTAGTTTTAATTTTTGAAAACTGGCTAATGTTATCCATTCCTCCAACCTGATGTTTATGTCTTTTTATTGTTTTTTGTGGATTATGCAAAATATTTGCCAAAGATGATTATCTAATGAATAATTCAGAAGGTGTCTTAGATGTGGCTTTTTTGTATCTAGCTGCTTGTAGTGACATGTACTGACCCTAAATAAACACATCATTTTAGAAAATGTATTTCTTCCACCGAAATGAATTTGCTGCATAAAGGAACAATAAATGCATACTGATATGATTTGCTTACCTCTAAGAGTCTCAATCAATGTAGTCTTCCAGAAAAACTTGCACAGTAACAATTTATTTATGATGCTATTAACTTTTTGAAAGTACTAATTGTGAATTAAATGTTTTGATTTTTTTAAAAAAATAGTTTTTCAACATGTTTATGAGTGGATTTGTTTTATCACATTTTGTAGTTTAAGACATTATAATCGCAAGCTCTTTCTTCGATTACCAGACAGGTACCTATTAACAGGTTGATCATACGTCCAACATTACCTAATTATTGGACGTGGAAGCATGGATAAATGAACATTGCACTCGTTAATAAAGTGTTGCTAACTCGTATAAACTTGATTGCTAATTCGAAAAATTATTACAAATAAAGAATTGGTTCTGGAGACGACGATTTTCTTTCTGGCCTCGTTGTTTGTAGATTGATGGTATCCTCAACCATCTTTCTGGCCTCGTTGTTTGTAGATTGATGGTATCCTCAACCATGATTCGCATAGAGAGATATAATTTCAAAGAAAATCACATAACCTGCTAGAGTAAAACTCATAATCCTGTCAGACTTACTTAGCTACTTTACTTCAATATGAAATAAACGCAGTTAACACAATTACCAGCAGCCAAATATCAACACACTTTTTTCAGTAATTTGCTCTGTTGAAAGCAAAACATGTCATGTATTGATGCTTGCCCTTGTAACTTTCAGTTATACGAATTTATAGCGTTTTTACATCATAAATATCTCTATAATCTTCCTCCTATATTTTATGTGCAAATTAAGATAGATTTTATTTTTATAATGCATAATAAACGACATGTTAAACATTATTATCCTTAGATACTATACGAAGTAAATAATAAATACAAACAATGAAAGCTATGTCAATGCACTTCGTTTCTGCATAAAAGTTAGTATATTGTTCTCTTTCACAACTGAGCCCAATTTAGTAGCAAGCTTCCAGTGGAATTCATTTCTTATCACAGACCGGCTAAAGTTATATAATGATTTATGTATCTATTAATGGGAAACAATTATATGAAGACATATAGATACCAAAAGTTTAAATGTTTCCTGAACATTTACATTTTAATTAGATGAATTGGTGGTAACATCATACTTTCATCAAACATTTGTCAATGTTTCTGCGTCTTAGAGCTACTCACAAGAGGATTAAACAGATAAATTATAACAAACCAAATATGTAACTACTACTACTTGGTAGTGGTTATACAGACATAATTTGAACATGGTCAAAATTTTAAATAGGGAGATACGTTTACTAAGTAAATACTTTGAAAGATTTCGAGAAATTTAATTTATAATTCTGGCTGTCAGACCAGATTGGATCATTTCACACATACAGAGACAACAAAATACAGAAAGTTACTAAACAAAACAAACTGTCAAAATTAATTGTAATAGGACTTTTTCGCACTTAATAATAACGACACAGTTTGGACACATTTTTCAAACGTTTTGAGAGGATTTATATAACTATTGCATGAGTTAAACTTGGTAGCAACAATGTCGGTATCTAGAAGTACTACTTCTTTGTTTTATAGATTAGCTGAGATACAAAGTGTGGTAAAACTAGCTGTGTTGAAGAATAACATTTAAGAGAATACAATTTTAATCAATTGAATTCACACTTAAAAAAAGATTTCCCCCAGTACATCAGAAACGATGGAGATTTAAGGATTATTTTTCAAGAGGATAAAACTGAGATAAGAACCATCAACCTGATTGCAAAATGCAAACACAATACTGTATGAGGAAAACAAGAAAGGATTTCATGTTGGCAAATAAACACATTTCTATTCTGATAGGTTTCCAGTACAATTTGACGCAAAATACATTTCTAGTACCACTTTTGACTCTTAAACGTTTACATTCTACATTGATTCGACAAGAACAGAATGAGAGAGAGAGAGAGAGAGAGATGGAGAGTATAATTAAAACAACGTTCATTTTAAACCAACATACAATGGCAAAATGCGACATCAATCTGAAATCAGTGATAGGTTTGATATGAAAGGAAGCACTGCGAATTTTTGAAAAGAAAGTACTTGTTTTACACGATATACAATTTATAAGGGATCAAGTATTTTGTGGATGTTTATAGGCCATTTTGAATGAACTTTAAAGAAGAGCATAATATATCTTTACTATGATAACAAAAGTTCAGTTTCTTTCACATAAAATTGTGGCTAAAACTTAAACAGGACACAAATGCATTAGTACTGGAAATAGTTATCAAAACCTAAAGATTAGAATGTGGAAGTAGTAGAAACTATTTACCTCACCTTGACATTAAACCTTTTCCACTTATAGTCAAAAACATGATCCACAAAATCTGGTCACGTCATATGTTTTAGAAATAAAGTTATCACGTGGAATCTGAAAAAAGACACAGCAGCATTAAACAGACAAAATGACAGCGATCGGATATGCACGATGGTATACCATTGGTATGAAAAGAATTTTCACATTGGTATCAGTTCAGGGCAGGTATTGTTGCTAATGATTTTAGGCAAGGTTTGGTGTCATAAATATCACGATTCACCTGTTGCGGAATTATGTATCATTTCTTTTAAATAATTGTCTAGTTTTATTATTTTAGGACCTCTGTATAATAGTCTAATAGGTGTCGTTTTGCAGAGTACACATATACGGTAATTTCAATGTGACCCAGTACATTGGTCCTGGGAAGATCAATATTATCGTTTGAAGCATTAGTCATGTCACGTGATCAAGTGCGTGGGTTTGCACTTGACCTGACCTGGATTTCGCAATTCAGGAATGATTAATTTTGTTGACCGGAAGTTAGATAGTAATATCGTAATATTAAGATGTTGATTTGAGACGGAATAAAAAATGTGTTTTATTTGTATTTCAATGACGCAGTTCAGAAACTAAAATAAGATGTAATCACAGCGTACATCATTCTATATAGTTTCGTCAGCTTGAGAGGTGTTTAACGAAATTGGTTCTTTATATGTGATATTCTGCTTCAGAGATATTATTATACAGTACATTTTGGATTTAGTACTGCTACTTCAGAAATATTTTCCAGACAGTACTTTTGGGATTAGCTACTGATATTTACGAATTGTACAGCTCCGTTGGAATTATCGGAAACATCACTAGAACTTTTCTGATATTTTATATTCACAAGGATTTATCTGGAATTAATAACACCTGGATATAGCTGATTCTTGTTAGTACATTGACACAGTGGTGGCTTCATTCGGAATAATTTCGATTAACTTCCGGATCAGTGAACATAAGAACAATATAGGACTTTTAAGGATATTCTATTCTGTAAGTTATTTTTAATTCTTTCACTTTGATTGTTTGTTGAAGAATTATTATATTTTAGGAAATTAAATATTTGTGTTTTAAATCTTGAAAGCTTGTTTGAGTCTTTTCTTTTGTTACATTACCCCTAGTCGTAACACACCTTCAATAATCAAAGGACTAGGTACTACAAGGGTCAAATTTGGCCCAACCACCAAAAGGCTCTAAGTTTTGTACAAAGACTCTTTAGGATGCATTTTGTGCAGAAAAATAAAAATGTTGTTGAATTCAATCAAATTGTGTATGCTGGAGGCACCAAAAGTTTACCTACATAAAATGACGTTACTTCTGGTTCCATTACGTTATCGTGATTTTAATGACGTCATGCATGCAAATTTTAATTTTTAAAGACTTGTTGATTATATATATGCAAATCTCGGGGACTAAAGGACTTTGACAAAAGACTTCTGCAAATATCAACAAAACATCAAAACATCCATAAGAAAAAATATTTATTTTATGCTAGGCAGTGAATTACTGGATTTTCCGAGTGAAATAATTGTAATATTTCACTGCAGTGAAAAATATAATATTTTTTCACTGACCGTCAATAGAGATGGATAACATTATGAGTAAGACATTTCAATTCTTTTTTTTAAGATCCTTGCCTGGTGTAAAGGTTAAGGTGGCTGCTTTGCATCCAAGCGAACCGAGTTCAAATCCACGAAGGGATGAAAAAAAAAAGCATTTTTTTTTGTCTACTGTTAAACCTTGAATTGGGAAGGAGCATTATGTAACTACTGATATCTACTGATATTTTATGTGCAAATATACAAAAAAAACAACAGCAGAACATAAACGGTAAACCTCTGACATTATCGCGCTGGATGCAGCAAGAAATCAGCTACTTCAGTGTTTTATACAAACTGTTAGACAATACGCTTGAGCATAAAATAAAAAGAATATTTGCTTGCTCCGAGTGAACAACGGATATATTTCATCTCGTGGGTGAAATAACTTAAGTATTTTCACTCGTGGCTTCGCCACGCGTGAAAATACTGAGTTTTTCACCCACTCGATGAAATATATCCGTTATTCACTCTTTTCAAGCAAATATCCTCTCTATATTCAACTTCACTGCGTTAATATATTTATTTATTTTTATCCAGAATGCCAGTACTTACCCTAAAAACAAACAAATGGTGTGACATTTACATGCATAATGTATGGTAAGAAGAATATTGACATCAAGTCCCTTGTCGATAACAATTCCAATACAAATGAGCTAACTACATAGCAAATACATGAGTATTTAGCCATACAATTATCGTCACAAAAAATCTAAATGTTGTACATCGTCACTGTATGTTTAAAAGAACTAATTATGTACACATGTATAACTAGAACACATACAGTATATAACTTGACTGGAATGTACAAGGCAATACTATTAAATTACCGTTTTAATAAAAATATTAAGCAAGCAAATGCATGTTCTCGTAATGACCTATTCACAAAGAATATTTACACAGTCCAAAACAGTATGTACTTAGATCTTTCAAAATGATATATATTATTAAAACTACAGAGAAATCTGACATAACAATATTGACTGGTTTTTTTACCTGGACTAATTACTTCACAAGCAACTTGTAACTTATTTTTAATGATGTATTACTTTTCGATGTCAGCTGTATCATCATCATCACCACCGTTATCATCATCATCATCATCATCATCATCATCATCATTCAACTGAGGTTCAGGAAGGTATTGCGCATCATTCAAATAAGAACTCCAATCAGACATCGAATTAAAAGGTGCATTTTGATGACGTGCATATCCAAGGTACCAGATGACGACTGCTATGTGCGCACACGTACTAACAACACGGGCTCCGGATCGACATTAGCAGTACCAACCTCTGACTGAATATTGATCATAATCAAGCCAGAGTTTATAGGCTCTACTGGAAACATGCCGGCTCTGAATTTTTGCCATTAGAAGTCCATTCTGGTCTGTATGCACTAATAAATCATAACCTTCATTCTCGCTAAGGTACTTACGGGTGTAAGATTTTGCTAACTTCAGTTGATATACTCCAAAAGTAATATTTTGCAAGTCTTCCTCATCAAGCCTTGGACAGTCAGGAATTATGGTATCTGAGGCATCTATCTTTTCACAAGGATTTCTCATCTTGTCTAGACCCTCACGTTCCATCTTCTGCATGAGCTCATTACCATTAAGATTTTTTCATATCAGTGTAGAAACTAAAGTTATTATGTATTACTATCTGTACTAAGTGGAACGAAGAAGAAAAAATAAATTTCTACTTTCCTGGGAATCGTACCCAGGTCGGCTCTGCGTGTAAGCGGACATTTTACCATTGGACCACGAAACTATGTATACATGATTTGTATTTATATGAGCTATATAAAGTTTTTTGTATTCTCTAGCAGCCACATGGATTATCTTTCTATTAAATATTTATGGTGTTTAGCAGACTGTTTATATAAGATATCGTTTATGCATGTTTGCAAATCAATATAAATACTCTTTTCATAGTGCGTTTCCTCACTAACCCTTCCAGTTATAAACATAGTGAGTTTGGAACTAGAGTCCCCTAGAGAATCTGGCACCAGTTACTGCACTGTCGTTAATTCTCATGGATTATCTTTATTATTGATGAGACAAAATGTACCTTATATTGAATGTAAATTATTTATTCTGCCATTTCAAATTGTACTACATTGAGTCTTCAATAAGTGATGAACGTGAGGTAGGCCTGACTGATTCCGTACGGAAACTGCATAGACCCTCAATCGCTTTTTATGATTGGAATTTTTTTACCAAACAATTCAAAATGAATTAACAAAAGTTTCGCAGTATTGCATACCACTGTATATAATGCTCTTATAGAGAAATATTTGTCCAAAATACCAGTCTGATACAAATATTTTATAAACCAAGCTGGATTTGCTTATTTCTTCATAAAACTCGTCGTCTGCAAATCAACACCGCCTGGAAATATTTCAACTGTGAAGATTTTCCTTAATTTCAAAAGGATATGTGTGTCTGATAAAGTAAAACTGCATTTAATTTCATACTTTACTCATTTATTGTGACATAATATTTGTAAAATGAAACGTTACATACCTTGTAAACTGCTGCTGCGATAAAAATGTCACTGTTACCTGCCATATTATCTAACCATTTTCTTTAAAATTACCGTATCCCACATGAGTGAAAAAATACACAATTTTCTGAGATTACAACTTATCTAATAAGGGAAACGTCTTGAAAGTTTCCCGTTGTTTCATGGCTGCGGGAATAGTTTAATATATATAAATACATTATAATCAGACGAATTTTTCACATTTTCCGCATTCTACGCCTCACGCGCGGCTGCAGATGACGTCATCGCAGCCGATAAATATGAAAATAAAACGTATTATTAAAGAAAAAGGTATGTCTATACAAAATAAATAAAACAGCTTTTAAAATAAAGAAAATACATTTTGGACATTTTCTGAGGCCATTACAGTGATCTAGAGTCCCTACTCCTTAGAGCTTGATTTAGTAGCAGGGATCAATTCGAAGTGTATTGGTTGAAAATGAAGGTTAACCAACAGATTAAGCTAAACAGTAACAAAAGTGTTCTGCAACACGAGGTTAAGTTACTTTTTATGCATTTGTTTCGTTAACTATCGATACATTTTACACATATACATAGAAATTATTAAGTTTCTGCTGACTGTTTGGCAATATAATGGTATGCACATTGTAGTCTTTATGACCTCTGATTTATTTTAAAGTTTTGCACAAAATCATATGTCATTATCACATAAACAGTGTCATCTTTAAGTACCAAACATTGTTAAAAAAATCAAATTAAGCATCATAAACCTGTACTTTTTAATTACATCTCTATGTTCATTGGAGACTTCGTTTGAAGCTCCATGCACTCACGTCATCATGATTTTACCATCCCTGTGATGTGTTTTTTATTCGGACCATACATGGCGATGTTTCCAAAGTCAATATTTTCAGTTGAGGTGCATTTCTTTAAGGTTATGTTGAAAATGCTCCATGAAGAAAGACAATACATTAGCCCATGACATTTTCAGTTCTCTTATCATATATTGCTTTTGGGTTAAGAAAAGATAAACCGACAAAAGTTCAAAGGTTGCCTAAATATTATCTTACCGTTAAAGAGTATGGTATACAGAACTATAAAATGCTTTAACCTTACAATTTACAGCACAATGATACACTGATACTGCATACTCTTTTGGATACTAGTAATTTGATTTAGTAGGCCTGAGTAAGAAAGACGTAAATCACATTTGTTTTGTTTTATAATCTCTAATAATCATTTATTGCCTATAACACTGAGATATTGAGAATTCACTTTTATAAAATTTGTTATCGCTTATTTTTATTTCCTCTTACACCACCACGAAAAATGAAACCCACAAAAATACATATAGATGCATCTTAAGCGTCAGCGTAATACCCCATTAACGTTATGAAAAGTGTATATTCCCATGTTTTATATAATAAATAAGAAGATTTCCCGACAAGTTTATTTTTCTTTTCATTTTATATCGGTAGAAGAGCATGTATTGCACAGTTTCAACGAGGAATCATTATTTTCGAATTGATATTTCTTGCCTTTGAATTGTGCGGGTACTATTAATGTTGGCAACGCAAACTGCCATAAGAATAAAAGGCGTAATATACTTGTTATTTGGAATCTGGATGCCTGATTAAATAGTTGAAAGTGGTCGATTCTAAGGCAAATCCACAAGACACTCATGGCATGAAAATGACAAAAAAAGAGTAAAATCGAAACAAAACCGGTTTTAATTTGGACTTGTCATCAAGATTTATCAAAGATTATGCAGTTATCTTGTCATACGCTCCTTCAAAGTGCACAACAATATTTTATAACCTGTAAAATGCCCTATTTTCTTGAACTCTGCATTTAATACACCCCCATATCCCCCACTAAGAAGGAACAATTGCACATAGTAAAATGCATGCTCTCAAACAAGACTCTATTTACATATATCTCTTTCAAACTTATTAAAATTGTTCGTTTCTATCCACAAGAAGTAACTGTCCATATGTTTTACAGACTCTTTCTATTTGGATGAAAAGATTGTCTATCCCCAGAAAACTACAACCTGGAGTGACAGCAAGGCTACATACATAAGCACATTTGCTGAAATAGGTTGTAGCCCACTTTTATTGCCTCCTCCATCAAGTGCTCCTATGGTTGTTGTTGCCTCTGGAGTTGGCGGTTCGGCCACAAGCGCCTGTGTGTCTGGCGGTATTGCCGTTGGTGTCTGTATTTCTGGCGATGCGACTGTGGGCGCCTTTGTGGCTGGCAGTGCTGATGTGGGCGCCTGTGTGGCTTGCGGTATTGCCGTTGGCGTCTGTGTTTCTGGCGATGCGACTGTGGGCGCCTGTGTGGCTGGCGGTGCTGATGTGGGCGCCTGTGTGGCTTGCGGTACTGCCGTTGGCGTCTGTGTGTCTGGCGATGCGACTGTGGGCGCCTGTGTGGCTGGCGGTGATGATGTGGGCGAATATGTGGTTTGTGATGCGACTGTGGGGGGATGTGGGGCTGGTGGTGTGTCCGTTGGCGCCTGTGTGGCGGTTATTGCGGTTGTGGGACCCTGTGTGGCTGGCGGTGCGGTTGTGGATTCCTGTGTGACTGATGTGTCAATCGTAAACACACGTGTGCTCAGATTTTGGGCCGAAACCATAATAATAACACAAATTAAATATATCGTATACACTGATATTTCTGACCAGACATATTTGTTAATGTGCATGTTTTTACATTCCAAACATGTAATTGTTTGCGATTTGCATAACGTTATCATTGACATTATTAATTTCGAACTTATAATTCCCCAATTATCGACGTCGTTCAACTATTTATTAACTGTATGTTAATAAAGCAAAACACATCCATAAAAATACCCATACAATAACAACGGAAATCACAATGAGCAAATGTACAAACAATAAGATTTCGAAGATTTTAACATGCCCTTGCCATATATATATATATATATATATATATATATATATATATATATATATATTCTTTCCTTTTTTCTTTGGTTTTGAATATTGTATAACGAAATGCTTGAAGTACAGAATTGTAAATAGGCATGTTTTAATTTTAGTCAAATAGATATCACAAAGAAATGCCTTCCAAATCTATGTGTAATTTTTGTGTGGCTGTTTGAACAAAAAGGGCATTACAAAAATTAGCTACATATTCAGTGCGGTCTAACACGAAGAGAATTTATTTTCTGTTTCGTGCGTTTTTAATCTCATGAAAGACAAGAAGTGATAAGGTGCTTCTTTTATGCGAGATACATGGAATGTATCCCATACATTAAATACATTGAAAACATCAGTGGGTCACGAGGGATATTAAAAACGTTCTGAATATTAGTGCGCTGTCTACAAACTACACACGTTCTAAATCTGACTATCCAATTATAAAATGCAAATTTTTATTCACTTTTTGGTATCTTTTCATACATTCGATATTTGCACTTCCAACCTGCATGGTGGCTTTCAAATCGTCTGCACTTTGGCGAATGGTTGATAACGGGATTAAGGCAAGAATCACCTGAAGCTAAATCAGTGTTATATTTAGGACGTGGCAAAGTTTGGATGCTATGCTCGTACAGAAAATCTGTCATGAAGGCAGATATTTGATATAAATTCTGTCCATTTTTGTTTTCTTTTTAAAGCTAACATGCTTGTGCAAGTCTGGCTATACATATTATGACTTTGGAACTGGTATGGACACAAATCCATGCTTTGAATAGAGAAAAATATATTGTCTTGATGGAGGAAAACCTAAAAATGATTAATACTGTCAGAGAGAGGGTTCAATGGTTCAATGGTTTAAAATTGCTTTTTCTTTTTTTTTACACTTAATAAACAAATAAGACCTGAAAATTATGAACTGCAACTGCAGTATGTTAAAACATTGCAATACAGACTGGCGTACAGGATAACCCCAAGAACATAAAGGCAAAATAAATTGCAATTATTTCACTAGTGCTAATTTTGCAATATTTAATTTCAGATAATATTTTATTTATTAACATTATATAAGTTATTTTGCATTCCATAGTGATTTTTCTTTATCCAGACACATTATAAAAATAGTGTGAGAATATTTATTTCACCTCCATTCATCCATTTTTCTGTCCATTCTTAAGCTTTGCTATCAACTGTACGTGGCTTATGGCTATATTTCAATAAAATTGAATATAAATAAAAAATAAAAATTATCACAGCTCAATATAGTTTGCTCCCAGACTTAGCAAGCAATGATCAGGTATTATATATAACTTAGATATTTTATGCACAGTTTTAAATTTAGAAAACACGCACACACATATATATATTAGGGGTGAAACGATACATCCCTGCTAGGCATCGATACGATTCTCGATACACAGCGTACGATACGATACATTATCGATACACATATCAACTTGATGGTCTTTACATCTTTAGAATGTCTGTCAATGGTAGAGTGGTGCCATTTTTTGTGTTGACATATTGGGTGTATTTCCAGTATGCAGATTACAAACAAACATAGACTTATCATCTGTTCATTAGCCATTCTCATCCTTGACAAGATTTTTTTAAAAATACTTCTAAACAGACTGGTTGTTAGTGATTTTTATTCACTCGTTTAGGCCATTTCAGGCTGCTCCATTCTTTCCTATGCATGACTCATCATGGTCACCACGCTCTTTGTTTTACATTGAATTAATGTTTTCAAACATCTTATTGCCAGTTTGTTTCATATCTTCACTTAAATTGTGAAGAGATTATGGTGTTATCTTCAAAACAGAAGAAACAGTGCATTTTCCTTGTGCAAGGAAATTCTTATCTAGAACAAATACGAAAGTGGGAGTGGAGATGACTAATAACCAAATTCTTCACATTGTACTTCCTGCAGATGTAAATCAACTGCCGCGGCCACAGAAATTTGTTTCTGTCAATGAAAAAGGAAATTATTGACAACACCCACTCCCTTTCTACAAATTGACGAGGTGGCTGTAACTCGTGCGGTTTGGAATCTGCCCCTTCCTCCTTTCCGATTCTGTGCTATTTTTTTTATCTCATTGGCAGGTTCGGTCGCTGAATACATATATCAACGTAAAAGGACATATTCCAAACGTATTACCTATGTACGATTTAAGTACTTTGCAGATATAATTTAATAGTCACTTTTGTGTGAAGTTTCTATGTTGCTTTGTATCTATTTGGATAGGGTTTGGATGCCAATATTTCCGGCATGTCACGCAGTGAACACGCTACAGTCAGTTATGATTGGTCGTTATTGTTTTACCCTGGACTTGAACAAACAATAACCACTAATCAGAATTGCATGTAACACTGCGTGACACACCGGATGTGATGCCTTCAATTCGATCCAAGCATACAAGATGCGAAGCAACATATAAATGTCGCGTAAAAGTGGTTAACAAATGATCAGTAAAGTACTTAAATCATACATAGGCAAGAAATCTGAAATGTCTTCAATCCGTTGATATATGTCATCAGTGGCTGAAGATGCAGACGAGATAAATTAATTAGAATGGAATTGGGGCGGGGGAAGGGGGCAGATTTCGAACCACGTGAGTTAGTCACCTTGTGTTAATTTGTAGAAGGCGAGTGGGTGTTGGCAATTGCTTTTTATTTTTTACTGACAGAAATGAATGTATGAACTTACTACGGAAGTCTCAGATGAATTCTTAATTTAAAGAATGAAAAGGCAAATGACTAATAATTATTCACGACTGCTGAAGATTGAAGTAACTGGCATGGAGTAAGTATCGTTTTGTATCGATTCTTCCCCTCTTGTATCGATATAGAAAAGTAACGATACTTTGATATATCGACTAATCGTTTCACCCCTAATATATATATATATATATATATATATATATATATATATATATATATTATACAATTTGTTAATACTTTATCATATTTCATAGAATATAATTGATTTTAATAAAATAATTTTATTGTATACTTTATGAATAATTTTGAGAAATTAAACATAATTTGATTAACAATATGTAACTAACATATTTTTCAGTGGAAACATACACGAGAGGGTGAGGGACAGAATAAAAGTAAATTAACATGCAGCCTTAAAACCAAGTTTTCTAACATGGCAATAATACAAGTTCCAATTTAATGATGATAGTAATTGATTTCTTCCAGATTTTCAGCTCTATTGGTCAGGGACCAGTAAAACACTTATTCGACTTATTGTATGTCATCCACCCATTATAAAATTGTTATATTGCTACTCCAGGAATAGCTGGTTGTAAATGAAAAGAGTTCAGACTGGATGCCAAACTTGGTCATATAATAATTTCCAAACATCTATTCTTGGCTAGTAGGATGCCACTCCCTTTGAATTCATAAAATTATTAAAGGAACTGCAGCAGTTTTACTCTACTATAACTGTTTGATATATTTAAAATATGGCAGGTTTATGAATGTACAATATTGTTTTTAAACATGTAACATATATATATATATATATATATATATATATATATATATATATATATGTGTGTGTGTGTGTGTGTGTGTGCATGTGTGAAAATTACTATATTAAATTTATAATGCTCTTCAGTCAAAAGCAAACTCTATTATTATGTCCTCCATTTAATGTTTCAATTTTTGAAGGGAGTACAATGTTTATTTTGCAATGTTCAGATAATTCATTTCTGTCTCATCCGCTTTAGAACCAAACTTAGCTAATTTCCTGAACAAAAGTTCAAATTTCAAATGAAGAACAAAATAACTATTTTATATTTTTACATGAATATTTTGTACTTTGATTATTCTGTACCCCATATGAATATATATATATATATATATATATATATATATATATATATATATATATATATATATATATATATATATATATGCGTGTGCGTGTGTGTGTGGCAAATGTATCCTTTAATAATATTCCCCTCATATGGTCACAGGTAATTAAATCCTTTCCCATGGACACAGTGTTATTGGGCTATAGACCACAATCTAAGATGTTTATGAAAATGGATGTTATCCTGCTAAATTTGACATATATTGCATATAAACTTTGATACAAGAAGCCTTGACTCAACCTTTTAAGCCATAAGCAATAACTATTGCTCTGCTTTATTCGCAAAACTACACTGTGGTGTACTGTCACATCATTATTTTGCGAAAGGTAAATTCCCATTTTCATATGTCATATGGGATGCATAAAGTTGGGTTAAAAGCAAAAAAAAAAAAAAAGAACCTAATTAAACAAGGAACTCCATACTTTTCATTCAGACTCCTTCTAATTACATCATTAAGAACTTTAGCGTACTGTACCTTGCATCACCTCATTCACCAACAACACTCATCCCAAGTTTAAAATGTTATATTCAATACACCACCACATTTAGACTGATTCTGTAGATTATAGATAATTATTGGGGTGTATTCGTATACAGTCTTAAGCAACACTGATTTCCACCCACATTTAACGGTTATTTCAAGACTTCAAATGTGCTGATTTGTACTAATGACTAAGGCAAAAATATAATATTTTCATACAAGTGCTTGTATGTACAAACATATCTGAATTAGTATGAGTTGGAGAGTTCCATCTCATTCTTTTCACTAGAGAATGAAAATACTAGTCAATAGGACCTAATTAGAGGTAAAGCCTAATATGTTTGTATCATGTACTATGTACTATAAATGTCATGATCATTCACTCTATGTAGAGGTGACCAGTTTCATCTTTTACAAACCTAGCAAGCACAATGCAGTGAAAATGAACATTACACTTTTTAATTTGGCATAAAAATTAAAACACAGGATCATATTAGAGAAATTTAATTAGATTAGAAAGTGTTTGCCAGCTTGAGCTAGTTAGGTTATTTAATTATCAGCATCTGCTCAGTTACCGACTATGATTTGATCACAAAGATTGCAGAATATTGTCAATATTTATGCAACAACACAGTCAAGATTTCTTGCTACTTATTACAATTGCAACTCTTTTATGGGTAACACTGACATATATAATTTATATTATGAGTTTATCATTAACTTTTTCTTGGATAATAAATGAATAACAACTGGATTTTCATTTTAAATCTGAATATAAACATGGAAGCTAACACATAGCCTCCACTTTTCAATTGCTCATCACAATTACATGTTTTCAATATGGCATGACCTCCTTTGCCACATTATCATCATAATGTGATATGCCTCAGTTCAATTCAGTTTCATATTTCAACAAACTTTTAAATTATCATTGACATGTAATATCTAACTAACAAATCTGTGCATGTATGCCAAAGGACAACTGGCTTGCAAGATATCTCATCATTCCTACTGTAAGACACATGCTATATAGTTAGAGTGTACTGAATCCAGGGGGATAGTGGCAGAGTGGTTAAGGCTTCGACTCAAGATCGATTTCATTCAAACAAGGAAATAAAATCACCAAAAGGACTAGAGACAATCCCATTAGTCTTTGCAAACGTCGACATAATCTTACATTAGGATAACATTTTCTTTAAGAATCATTGCTTCTTGGAACAACTGACCTGATACGGGTTTTAGATGCAGCGAAGTTAACCTAGACTTGAATGATTTGTTCTTTGAAATATATCCAGATTGTTACCAATGTATGCACGTCCCAACATTCCTATATGTAAGATACAAATATGAAAATAGGGTCATGACAAGTTCACAAAACAACAGATGACATGGATCCAGCGTGTTAACAAGTAAGTTTTGCGAGCTTAAATACCGAAAGGATGACCTTCCGGTTCTGAAGTATGGTGTTGCTTTGTTTTTTAAAAACCCTCTTTACTGCAGGTTTTCTTTGGATACATGCACTGGTATTAACAAAAAACAAATAAACTTCCACATTCATAGCCACATGTTATCAAGAAATATCTGGCAAGTAATTATTACTATAAAAATTAACCGTTCAGGGAAAACTGTGCAATAATAGGCTCAATGGAACCTTTGATTATATATATATATATATATATATATATATATATATATATATATATATTGAAGAAATCTATATCTAGCCATAAGAGTTGTACGAGCTGAAACATATTCTGGCAACTGTTTTAAAACTTTTGCCAATATCTTGGTGATCATAATTTTAAACTGTAGTGTCTCTATCACGAATATACAAGGTCATTATCCCAGTGCTGATTTATCTGTCACTTGAATTCGTTTACTTTATAGTTTCTGCGAAAATAAATTCAGAAGGCAAACAGTAAATATTATAGCTGATTGCATGCGGGCGAATTCGTATAGTACAGATCAATGGTTATACTGATTTTATGTCAAAGTATATTTTTCCGTTATCATGCTGCCAGTTAGCATAAGTTCTGTAATAAATTGTGTTAATGTGTCATTATTATACTATCTCAATGCATCTATAAATGATGCCTTGGAAATGTATGGCCTCGAAAGTAGGTAACTGGTTGTGGATGTTCTATGTCCTTAAAAAGAAATATTTAAAAAAAAAAAAAAAATGACAAACTATTTACAATTTCTGGGTAATGTCTGCTTATGCTATGATTTGTCTGATGAGCAATAAAATCTATATCTCGATACAAAGAAAACGACTTGTTGCGAGAAGCATAACGTCTGACATAATTTAAATACATGCATAGCGATGCAACTGCCAAGAAATCGCAAGGGAGACAACTACATTATGACTAAAATAGCCGAATAGGAAAGCTGATCACTCCTTAATAAGCAATCGACTCTTCCACAGGTCATGGCGTCGTGAAAGAATTGGATGTATACAGACCACCCTGTGTTAGCATGTATTGAATGAGATGTATTATGCTGTACGTCGATTCAGATGGTGTTAAATAGTTTGTGCGCGAAACGACTAAGGTATTTTTAGCTACATTTAAAGACGCCGACCTGAAAATTAACATAGCTACAGACGCGGATATCATCCACGATGCTGTGCGGAACGAACTATAATCCCCAAATTATATAATTCCGAAAGTGTTTTATGTACCTTATGAATTCATACAGCTTGTAAAACGATACAATTGTTTATACTGTTTGAATATAGCTTTGTGTTATACCGGTACAAACAACACGAAAGAAATATTATTTGTACCTACCTTTTTTTATTCAACAACAACACAAAGATTGAAAGCAGGATCATAAAAGCCAAGCTATTCATCTGCAAATGATATAAAATGTCTGATCATGCTTACATTGATATAACAAGAAAACTGGTTTATTACAGTAGTCACTATTAGCACATGTAATATCTTCCAGAAAATACACCTGACGGAGAATTTTCAGTATTGGTTATATATATATATATATATATATATATATATATATATATATATATATATATATATATATATATATATATATATTTAGGCGTTGCTCATCATTTTAGGGAAGAATGCGCTAGTTCTCAGCTCCCTAAAAAATTTGTTTCTTCTGTCTTCTCCATATTGTCTGTGCTGTTTAAAACTTTGATATTGTCTAGTCAGAAACGATACAATTAAACAGAAGTAAAAGAAATTGAAATCTTGTTGCATAATGTAATGCAAGCACAACGAACAACGAAAGAACATTTGTACTAAACAAACAAAAATTGCAAGTCATTGAAAATTGTCGTGTTTGATTTAATTACGTACGTGTTGATATTTTACTCAACAAGGAGTCTCGCTAAAAATATCTTTTTGTAACTTTCCAACACCATTGAAATCCAAGATCTAAAGACAAATCGATACGTAATGTATTTTTCTTTTTGATGCCTAACCATAGAGTAATGTAGTTTTCTTTCTGATAACTAATTTTTTGTTTCGTTATATCTGGCAAAATTTTTGATTCTATATACTCTAATATTTGAATAGCGGATTATTAATATTAATACGATATTATGGAAACTTACATAAAACTTTGAAGTTATCGTGACATTAAAAGGTTTTTTACCTGTCTTTCTTTGTATCTCGTTTGGTATTATGAATACTCTCGTGAAATGAGGCTTCACACAATTTAATTGTATGAGACAAGTCTGATCTGATCTTTCTCTCTGTAGCTCCATCATTGCAAACAAAAAGAACTTGTTTCTTGTCATCTTTAGATCATTAATTTTAAGATTCTCGCACGACAATTGTATTAGAATATATGCGAACTTTTTTTCTTTGATTAATTAAAGAAAAAGCGAACATCTTAATGGTATTACACCATATTTACATATGATCGTGATTTGTATTCAATACTGCGCAATTTTAGCTGTGGAATCAATCAGAACAAAATCATCATGTTTAATTTTCTTTGTCCAGACATCTATTTTAAGCTTGCAAATTTACCATCGTAAGGACAGGCTCCGCTTTTGTTTGAACTCTGCGGAAGGGATAAAACTAGATATGATTCATAATTGTTCTTAAATCCAAATATCAAGTAAGAATACCAGAATTTATACCAGCCATAATATTCCAGCCATAACCAAAAGGATATAGACAGAAAAATAGATCGAGAGGTGGAGAAGCCGCTTTGACATGTGGGAACGTTTATAGGTAAAGACAAAATGAAATGAAATATATATGGCAGAACTTCTTTTAAGCTGCTAAGTTTTTATCAATGATTGCATTATTTTCCAAATTTAGCAAATAAATGCTACTCCTACCTCGAATTAAAAACATAATATTACAATGTATTATTTTCCAAATTTAGCAAATAAATGCTGCTTCTCCCTCGATGTAGAAACTAAAATTACAATGAAATAAACCAAAGTTAAGAATTAAGTTCAACGTTACCTTGTCCTTCAAAAAGCTGTACCAAATGTGACTATTTTTTATGTGACTGGTAGCTTATATTGATTCGCATCATTGAGGATATTAGTGCAAGCAAAACAAAACAGTAAATAGTTATGTTTATTGTTACTGATTTATAACACACTTATCTAGGATTATGCTACCATAAAATAGGACCCATATATCTGAAACAAATTTGAATCTAAAAGATCAATACAGACAAGTTTGGGCAGCAAACATAAATGCGTCATCTAAAGGTCTTAATTACAGGTTATTTAAAACTAGTTTGGATTTAGAAACGATCTATTTCTCATTAGCAAAAAATATTTCTAACATATAAGTAAGCTAAGAACTGCAGATCATAGGTTTCTGATTGAAACTGGTAGATGGTTAATGTTTCCAATTACAAAAGATATTGTACACTCTGTCAGTCGCAAGAAATAGATTATGAATATCACTATCTTCTGGCGTGATTTTGTTCTCGTGATGAAAGACAAAAACGTATACCTCATATTTTCATTTCCAGGACTAAGGTTTGTAAATACATTCAGTTAGTGAATACCGGTAACACACGGCACTTTAAAAAAAAAATATTTGCAGGTTCTTACATTATGTTGTCCAAAGGTTGTAATCAATGTTAAGCATGATGTTATGATATCATACGCTATATTCATGTTCTTTTTCTTATATATCTCATATGTTGTAAACTTTACAACATGAATGTAGTACAGTCTTGTTTTGTCTTGTCTTGGTATCTTCGTTCGAAATATGTATGTACTCTTGTATTTGTAACGTTGATTTCAGGAACTATGGTAATGATTTATTATGCAATTGTGTTTATCAAATTCTTTCCAAAATGGCATCATGACCTAAAAGATTTTTTAAACAATGTAAATAGTTGTTATCAGAAAATATGACAACGCGTTAAATCAGGGGGTTTTCTACGCGTACAATTGATCGGTAACACGTTGATGGCGGTCTTTGAGTATTAATACAGTTAAATAACAATGTATGAATAAGTTCAATCCTGCTTTTTGTAAGCACGGTGTGAAGAAAGGTGCCATTTTAATCATATGCAAATAATGTTTATATTAATCTCCCTTGTAAAACAAGCGAGTAACAATTAGTATTAAGGGTACAGACAAAAAAAAAGGCAGTGATTACATATAGAACGGAGAATTTTGATCTGATCGGTTGCGTCAGACATAACTAATGTATACAGATAATATGAAACCAGAATTAAAAATATTTTAGTTATTGAAATGAATAAACATTGCTTTGAAAATTAAAACCTGTTCATTATGAAAGTTTTACTAAGCACTTATACGTTGGCCAATTCCACGGTGACAGATATTATGTGTGCTCAAAATGCTGTGTAGGTATTTTATGGTATTAACAGAAGATGAACATCATTGACGTTATATTTGAAATGACTATATTTAGACTAACTAATGATTGGCAACTAAACATCCAGGACATCTCCAAACATCTCTAGATATTACCGTCTGCTTTATCGCTCGCATTCATTTATTGTTTCGCACTCACATATGCTTTGCAAGCTTTACATTTTGCAACGCTAAATAAGCATGATTTTCCATAAGGTCATTATGGTCTACCCGTGAGCGGCGCCCAGATGTACAGTTATAACGTAACACCATATTTTCTCATAAAGACAATGTTTATCATAGATGAATGACCTGTTGAACAATGTTAAAACGGAAGTTTATGAATGACCGCTTACATCCTAATAGATGAAAGATCAAAGTGTATATCTTGTAACTTCATACGATTAAAGTTTTTAAAAAGTGTGTGCGCTTATTTGTTACATCATGTTACACCAACGAGGCGAAGAAAGATCAACTTTAAAACATGAAAAATTCACAGACGAAAGATGGTCATCAATCTTAGACTGTTCACAGCAGTGTGATTCAAGTTTAACATGTTTGTAACATATAAAATTCTCATATTTTCCCACTACATACGTGCCAGAGTTGGGGCCCCGGGATCACACTTTAGAAACTCATTATGCTTTTACCTGGGAAAACAAGAAAACAAAGGAAATAGCGCGCGCGCGCACACACACACACACACACATGCACACGTAATATATATATATATATATATATATATATATATACATATATATATATATATATATTGTCAAGACAGAAGTGTTACATTTGTGTTACACAACGTAATGTTGCGCCTGAAATGAATGTCTGAAATGGATGTCTGAAATGTTAAGCATAAAATGAAATTAAATAAAGGATTTTATATACTTGTTCATTAGTACTTTGTTAGATATCCCTTAGAATATGTAACTCTACGTATTATCGTTGGAATACACTGTCTTAAGCTTAATATTTGGATATTAGGCATTGGCTAAGATGTTACAGTCAGTAACTTTATGAAGTCACCTGCGGATGTTATTTCATCAGTACTTCTTTAAAGTCGTACTTTTGGAATCCTCCATGTATATTTATCAACAATAATATATCATCTATGTAAGGGCCGTGCTAAACAGTTAATGCTATTGTCGGTGTTCCAATGACAAGCCCTCAAAGACTCAAGAGAAGCCCATCTGTCATACTGAAACAAGTAACTCCGTTCTGAAAAGTGCTTTGCTAGAACAGCCACAAATGATTCGCCATCATCTTGATAAAATTTTACCACCTTTCAAATTGCCATCACATTTCTCCAATGGTTCTATACGACATTATGTCAAACAATCCCACACCAACACAATTTATTCCTTGTGCATTACGTGTTCCAACATTTGTTGCATTTTCTCCTGTTGTTATGACCAACGACCGCCTGACACTCATCAATAAATATAACACTATCCCATCTATTATGCAAGATCCATCCTTATTTTCTCCATACACTAATTATTTCGCCAAATTCAATTCATTTTGGAGATTGTGAAAGTCCTCAGCAAAACAGTCTTAAAATATCGTTCAAAATAGAAACGGTTTTTGTGCATGCTGGCATCGGGACTGACTGATTTAATTTACTTGTGAGATCCGCTACATTATGTCTCCTGTTTCTTTTTACGAGCCAAAATTGAACCCGGTTACCAAGAACACAAAGGTTTCCGGGCTGGTCACTTCAACGAAGATATCTTGCAGAATTTATTGCAATGGACTCGGTGGTGTACTGGTCATTGGGCATACCGGGACAAATCCCAGTGGGCCGCCGCAAACAAAATCCGTTTTTACCGGTGTTTTACTGATGTGAGCAAAACCCCGGGCCTGTCACGGCAGATAAGTCCAGGGCCGAGTTGCTTACCCAGTACACTCCTGCAATGGCCTTTGAGAAAACTTCCAGCACTCCCTTTGTTACTGCGTAATATGAAAATCTTTCCGATTGGTGCCATTTCTTGACGTTTTATTTTTAGCTAATATCATCGTACGATATTGCCTTAGTTATTATCGCGCAACCTCCTGTAGGACCCAAAGATATATGTATATATATATTGAAATCCCACTCCAAAATGAACCCCCCAAATTTTCATTTCGTTCGTAGTTTTGCCTTTTTTAATATAATCATTTGCTCCTAGCTAACCGAAAACATCTACTCCGTTAAAACAACGAAACACATTTTCGGTTCCAATCGTTCGATTTTACATTAAAAAATACCACATAAAACCGAAACTTACTTCATTCCTTGAAATGTATTGCTGCTGCTAAGGTCCATAAACGCATATGGTGATGTGTTATGAAAATTACACGTGACACACGATGGGCTACATGTGCAAATACTGATATAGGCTTATCGGTGAGTCAATGATCGGATAATGTTCCAAAGTCATGCGAGTGGGGACAATACTCGACACGCACGCCGACGCAGATTAGTGCCGAGGATATGCTAAGCCAACGTTTTTCACCTAAAATGTATCATCTTTGAAGGTAAAATTCTTATTAACTAAACCATCGAGATAACTCAATTAAGAAAGATTATGTTTATCTGTTTATTCTCTATTCGTTTGTATAAATGATGAATAGGATTGTTTTTTGTTTTAAATTAAATATCCGGGCTTTATTAACCTGTCCTAGCGACCTTGCAGAGGATACTTTGCTGACGAAGACCGACAAAACAGTATCCGCAAGGAATTTACGTTGTTCAGTTTATTTTTCATTAAATGATTAAAACGGAAACAGTGGGTTTTTTATTGTGTGCATTAGTGAACTATTACACAAACAGACACAAACGTTCTTTCGTAATTAAATACTCTCTCTCTCTCTCTCTCTCTCTCTCTCTCTCTCTCTCTCTCTAACTACTTCTCGTCACATAAGCGCTTACCCTATGTCACACTCGCATGCAAGAAAAAAATTATTTCTCTGCCTCTCCTAAGTCACGTGAAAAATATGATAATGTTTGGAGTTTATCTTACAAATGAATGTTGATATCGAAGACGATATGCTTGTACATCTACTTATATATAAAAAAGGAAGATTTTTTCACGTCCTTGAAACTCCAGATAAACCGCACTCCTCTGAAATCCGAAATTAAAATTTGGCCCCAAGTGATTTCGATTATGAGAGTTTCGCTGTATGTGTGTATATATATATATATATATATATATATATATATATATATATATATATATATATATATATATATATATATATATATATATATATATGTACACACAAACAGAGAGAAAGAGTCATCAAACATAACATAAACACAAACTGAGAGTTCTTACTGTTGAGATATATTAATACATTTACCATTGCATACCATCCGTTTATAATTTCGAAATAATTATGATCGACTTAACACAATATTGTACCTGTCATAAATGGAGCATTTATATTTTGAAAAAGAAAAACAAACGAACAATGTAAATGAATTACAAAAAGAAGGATTGTCTATCAAATAACGTCATCGATAAATGCAGACATTAATCATTAATCTGCTTCACCAATTCTCTGTCTGTATCTCTCTCTCTCTCTCTCTCTCTCTCTCTCTCTCTCTCTCTCTCTCTCTCTCTCTCTCTCTCTCTCACTCACTCACACACACACACACATATTTATAGCTTGATGTTTTATACATTATTTTATATGCCTTCATAAGGTTTATTCGTTTTAGACGGCAATGAGTCTTTAATGTGGCAGGTAGCAACCCTCCAGGCTTCCCTATCATAAATCTAGAGGTCTAGAGGAGAAGTAAATGGAAAACAACTACAACTAATAAAAAGTTATGCACGTTTTACAATACTTGATAGAGTACACGTTATGGCTATGTCTTTGTGCATTTTTACTATCAAAAATCGCATGACAAATGCACATTTATTGTAAACTCGTCCATTTAAATCGCCCGACAGAATCTCAGATAAATATATACTGGTGTTTTAGTCACCTGACATTTCCTTCCAGTGGCATGGCAAACATTAATAAGTCAGACATAACATTTTCATCTGGGGATGTACAAAGCAGTTATTTATTGTAAAGATACTTTCGAGTATGCATCATACATGAGAAATACACTTAAGCAAATATATATCGACTCTACTCACTATCATATATATATATATATATATATATATATATATAATATAAAATATTAGAGTTTGTTTCTTTTTAATAGCTCACTTCAAATAGCCTTAATCATTCATTTCTAAAAGCTTCTTCATTATAACCAAAGTTGACTACATGTACATTTGTTTCCTAATGTATCGGGTAAAAGATCAAAATAGCGGCGATGTCAGTTTGGTCGATGCCTACGATCTTAATACAGATCAGGTGACTTGACAATCCAACTCAGAGCCTCTTGTTTTGTGAATTTCTTTCACATTTGAAATTGTCCCCGAAAGTTTTATTTTGCATTTGTAATCAAATACATGTGTATTCCTTCAGAAACTCACGAATTACCCAGTTAATAATGGATCGTGACTGCATTTAAAATTAAACTGCAATAGAGGTAGATTTCATGGATTTGGATTTAGTTTTTCTCAATTATATATGACTTGTACACGCAAATAAATACCATATTAAACCTCTAAAATTGAATAACATTTACCGCAATTTAAAAACTTGTAGACTTTTTAAAAAATGTGCTCGCCTAATGTATATCATGAATACAAATTGTAGATATTATGATGAGAAAAAAAAACAAAAAAACAACAACATTTATTTGCTTTAATATATATTAAAATGAATTTACTGGTCCATAACTATCAAATAAAAAGTTTAAAACTGCGAGTAAAAAGTCTAATTTACATCAGTATTTGTGAAATAAATTATTTATAATGCAAATGCAAAACATTTTATAAATGCGATATAGAGATGAGTACCTGCGCTTACTTTTACTTCCGATAGTCGTACCTCAAAATTCTCAAACTAGGTAAAAGATCACACAAGGTGCCAACTCAGCCTTCCATTTTCAATCTTTCTTACATTGGCTCTTTAAGAATTGCATACCTAATTACCATAATAAACTTGTATGACAGGAATTAGGTGATCATTTTGGATGTCTTGAGCAGCCTGAAGAAATTATTATACGCACAATAGACTGTAAATTTCAAATTGAAACTTTAACTCTATAAAAGCCATAGATTTAACCTGTTCGTTGCTCCATTTGAACAAAAATGACGAATACATTATAGTTTAGTTTATTCCTGCATGTTGTAAAGCAATTGAAGGGAACAAATTGACAAATCTCAAATGAGATCTCTCTGGCCTTTATACAGTATTATGACATCCGTCATTTATGTTATCAATATTGTTTATTTGTTTCTGTTTTTGTTTTTGTATGATAATCATAAAGTTCATCACGGTCTTTCATCCATCATTCCTGACTCTTATAGGTTCATGGGGAGATGGGAGGGGGAAATGCATACTTTAGTGTGTTTCTTGTGAATTCGTACTCCGTTAAGTGGTATTTGATGTGTTCTCTTCATGATTTAACATAGTCTGTAACGTCATATTGTACAATATAGTTCAATTCTTTCATTGTCTTAGCCTGACAATAATGCACGCAACATAAAAATATAAATGACGTATGCATTTCTAAAGAAAAATAGTAATTTCATTACTAAAATATACGTCATTTTCAGCACAAGTGTATATTTAATACCCAAATAAATCTTTTGTAGTGTCAAATTAGACATCACAAATTCATACATGGTAATATACATTTTCAACATGTCGACATGTTAATTGGCCTTGTTTAATACCTATTTATCTGATTACCCATGGCCAATGGGAGGGCAAAAAGCTTACGCTTGGTTTCAGTAGATGCATCTTGTTACATAATGTGGGTCAACATGTTTGAAATGCTTCTCAAAATCTGGAATAAAAGTATAGTACATCTATGGTAACTATGAGCAAAATTCTCTCAGAAATAATATAGATGCATGTTCTATATGATTGATTAAACGTGACCAACAACAATGTAGCATTATCAGGATAAATTGTATTTCTAATCTCTTTATCAAATAATTTCTATCACTGAGGGTTCGCTTCTGAACGAAATGCATGTGATAATCAAAAAGGAAGTGTAGGATAGTAGTCTGTGTTGGATAGTATATCAGAACGTATGTGATATCTAAACATTTTAACATTACCATTCCCGTTGTGCCCCATACATTTTTAACATTGAAACGAACCGTAACTAAATGAATTAACATAGGATTTCCCGTACTGCCCCTAGGTGTCGACCAATATTAAACCTATGGACAAGTTTAACATAGAATTTCTCACTGTGCTCTCAATCATAGGCCAATGTTAAACATACGGAGTAATGTTATTGCCCTATATATCCCCAATTGTCGCATATTACTACTCTTGCTAGCATTCTTGTGGACCGCTGCCACTCTCAAGCCGGGCTCTGCTTGATTTATTACATCTCGAGTGTTAACCTTGATAGAGCATAGAGCATTCTGGCTATGTGATGATCTGAGACCTCGGCAATTTTTCTATGTAACATATACAAATTTATATAGCTATAATTTCGCTGTCTTTCAACCGATTTTCAGGGCATTTTCACTATGAACTAAAATTCATTTCGTAATAAATTCGTAAAATTTCAAAATAAAATGTTTGATTTTGAAGAAATTGCTATGCTAATGAGTAGGTACGGTTCATTCTGATTTGAACGATTCGTCAACTCGATCGCCCTCTAGGTATTAATCATTGCACACTCTTGCCATCTTAGTGAGACAAATAGAGAGATACCGAATACCAAGTTCAAATTCTTTATTACAAGCTGTCTTCAAGGAAACATGTATGAAATGAACAGGTGGAGCATTAATCTCTTCTCCAAGAGGTCATTTATGCAGACAATTATAATAGTTTCATGGATACAGGACTCGACATTGCACAATTATTTATCAATGTATTAGTAATGGAAGTCGGATACAATTTAAAAATTGATAATCATTGTCTGCAGAACTCTTGATGAGCGATTAATTTGTCCACAATGTATGGCCAGTAATGAGGTTATTTTCGAATATCATGAAGTTCGAAATGACTAAAAACTGAATATGACCAAAATAAATTATTAAAAGTTGTAATTGAAACATAATTAATAACCGTAAAGTGGCCAAACGCTTCACAAAATCGATTAATCGGAACAACACTACAATTTACCATAGTTCCTTTGCATAATATTTCAGCCAGGAAAGGTGCGAGTTTTATAGAAATGTGGAATCAACCCAATTGTCCATACGCCAAGAAATAATGTATTAGACTGGCGCAATCTTTTCATTTATTTATTTATATATTTATTTATTTAAAACTTAAGGTCTGTTTAACCAGTAACTCTTGTCTTTCAAAATTTCATAAGATAAAGTTGGAAATATATCTAGCAAAAAAATTACACATTCACTATACATCTAATATATTTTGGGTTTGCTTGCTGAAGGAATAGTTTTTCGTTAACATCAAAGTCGATATGTTGGTAAAGATATTCCATACTGATTTATATGAGATCAACATGATATGAAAATACCTACTCTACCGTACTGAGAGAGAGAAGGATAAAAGAAGGACTGGGAATGAGAGGCGATGATATCACCAGCCTTAACTATCTTTATCAGTTACAAATCAAATGTCTTCACGTCGACGTTATAGAGGACATCTACGTTTGTTTAGTAGATATAATGAAAAATATCACGACAATACAAACTGTTTCCACTTCACGAATGAAATACTTCCTTATATCTACTCAAAAATACGTTGATTGTCTTTTTATTATATATTTTTTTAAAGCCCAAAACAGTCGATTTGCATGGATATTTTCTCCATTATGTGACAATGCGATTAACGACTGCATTACTACATCCATATAAGAAGTTTTGAAATTTACAATAATTTTTGGACAGTGACCTTTCACAAATTTATCTTGTACAAATAATGCTTCAAATTGTGTAATTTGTCAAATTAATTACTGTTTGGAAACAAAAATGAAGAGATTTGTATTTTCGTTAATACATTTCTTGCTCGGATTAATACAGTGAATATTGTTGGGGTATGGGTGCAGTGGAAATATCGCAGAGCGGTCACATCCAACAGATTTCAGAAAGTAACATCTTTAAACAAAAGATTGTAATGATTGCTAGTTTACCTGTTCTGATATGTGTTCTTTACTGTGTTAATTTCTGCATTAAAATGTGAATATTCGCCCTTAGCAGGCTTTCAGTCTAGTTTGGCAACGGAAGTTGCACCCAATAATTAATGACCACTTAATTTCGGTTTGCAATCAAAACTCATTAATATCCGATTTCTCCACAATTTTCCAACATGATTATGATTGTGTTGAGAGTTAGAACCGCTACTTAAACAATGTTATTACTATATTTAACCAACAGCTTTCCCTAAAAAAATGTTATATTGTCGTAGAGTTTAAAATGGGTACGATACTGTGTGGATGACAGAATATTGAATAGCAACAGTCCATGTAAGTTCAATCACTAATAATTTGCAGGAATCATGCTGAAAATTAATTTAAAGCAGTTTATACTTGAGACCTACTTTTGTTGTTTGGAGGAGGTGGGTGGCATTTTCTTATGGCGCTTCCTTATTAAGTACATGAATACAAAAGGGTCTCCAGTCTTGACACATTTTAAGATCTTTTCATCCTGAGAGAGAGAGAGAGAGAGAGAGAGAGCAGAATAATAATAATAAGAAGAAAAATGAAATAGGCCCAAATATGGAAATGCAGATTTGAATAACATACTTAAGGGCAGATATATTTCCTTAATAGGAAAAAAAAGTAGTTTCGATGTGGCGATATAATTGTTCTCCCACTGTTATATTTCAATATCTCATTATAAAATAATTAATAAATGGATGTATTACATGCCTATTTAATCTTACATGATTAATATGGATTTGACATGGATGTTGTGTCCATAGTTACCTATATATTCGTACATTTACAAGATGAAACTTGTATAAATATCTGTTTGATTTGAGTTTCATTCACATTGTACAATTGTAAATATTTCGAAATTGTAAAAGGGAGGATATGCAACAAATACAAAACCGCATTCATTCTTTACTCCGAGTTGGTGGAAACAAGACGATTCCACATTCCATACAAAACTCTTTCTTCTCTCCTACTCGAAACAAAGTACGTATGTAGCATTCTATATGTATTACATGCCAGTTTATTCTTCTCGACGTTTGATACAGATATTCAATCAGTATTGTTTTATAGCAAACTAAAGCTAGCGCTCTTGAGATGTTTTCACTGGCGTACGACCATCGAGCAAGTATGTATCCGTTAATCGTAAGGTGGTTCTAATAAACCATCCCAATATCAACGCTGAAATGGACTACCAGAACTTGTTCTGATGTCTAGTTTTAAAGGAAATAAAACTATACTACTACAGAATGCACATGTGGTATATGGATTTATTTTGGATTTACAAGTATGCAGACTCTAATTCATCAGGACCTATCAAAATCCCGCACTTTCAAGAAGATCTATATTGGTACAGTCCCTAATTATCAACGTTTCGTTTTAAAATTTCCTTTTTTGTGACACGTCCTTAAGTTCCTTTCTTACTATGAGGTCCAAGTCTTCTGTATTCAAAACAAATATATTTTTTTAATATGTTTTAGGTATCATGTCGAAAATGTCTTGTACTCAATTTTATAAGCGAAGGATTTGATCTTTTGTTTTTCTGAAGCATATGTAGATGATTCTTTGCCTCACTCTAATTTCGCCAATTATATATTCCAAAGGTTCTACAGATTTAATAGGGGGGATCATGTTGGTGATATAGTATTTTATCTGCAGCACTAAATAAAACGTTGATAGAAGATTCAATTTAGACTACCGTTTGTTTAAAAGATCTGGCCCGAAATTAAGCTCAAAGGTTCCAATACACTTCTTGTTGTTAACTATGGCCCAGCTTCCAGTAACAACAGTAAACAATAACATTTGGCCCCAAATTGAAAAGTCTATTGCACTTGATTTACAATTAGGTCACCCAATGGTTGTAACATGGAACATAAATGTTTATTACCATGATCTAATTAAATTATACGGTTTGTCTAACAAGATATTTGAGACAGCAATAATAACTCCAACAACCAACTCATACTAACACTTACAACTCAAAACGTGCACGTCCATGATTGTGATGTTGAGACAACTGAACGTTATATATCTGATCATGAGGTAGCTTTGAAGAACTCAAACATTTGATTAAAGATGAAATATGGCATCAAACACTCGCTGATAAGCCTGTTTAGGACAGAGTTTATATTTTTGCAGGCAGATTTATTGATTTGGAATCTGCCTAACAATAGTACTCGAAAAAAAAACAACTTATTACTGTAAGGGAGACAGCCACAATTTGGTTTAATTCTGAAATAAAAATGGTTATACAATTTACGGAGTGCATGCGACAAATATTTGTTCGCACACAAAACTGAAAATAACTGAAGGAAATACATCAATCAAAGAAACAAAGTTAATAATAATAGAAACGTGATGATTTGAGAGCTTTGGATAAAAATTGTGCCAATGTTGAATCTATTCCCCCACTTAAATCACATAAAACACTATACTTCTCATGCTTCGAGAAATTTACAGTTTATAACGAATTTTTCTCATCTGGATCATCACTTGACGATTCTAATACTCTGCTTTCTTTTTCCCATACAGAAGCAATATTGTGTTTGAGAATAGTAGTATCACACATCAAGAAATTATTGATGCTATATGATTCTTATATTTTAAAAAAAACAGATGACCTGATCCCATATCCAACAAAATGCTAAATATATTGACACGAAATTTCAATCCCCCGCATCTTGCATATTGACTGTCTCATCGTTGGGGTTCTTTCCCACTGCATTGAAAAATTTAGGCTGTTATACCGATCTTCGAAAACGGCGAGAGATCTGATCGTTCGAACTATCGACCCGTATTTCATTTCAGTGTTCTAACTAAAATACTGGAAAGAATTGTGTTTAAATATATTTACAATCATCCACAATTTAAGCAACTTATATATAAAAACAAATCCAGGTGTACCCAAGTCATTGTACGATCAGCTAATTGAAATGGATCAGTCTGCAAGGCATTTGATGATCAAGACGTGGCAATAGTAGTCTTCTGTAATATTTCCGTAGCAATTGTAGCTTTTGACATAGAGGGCGGATTCAATTTTTTTCTGCCAATGTCATAAGAAACACAATACTTCCTGTCATGGCTTTCTCGAATTGAGACGTGTTGATCGATACGAGAAGAAAGAAGCAATGAAATAGTGGTATATATTGAGCTGGGAAGTAAGATAGTGATGTCTCTGATTTGTTAAGTAGGCAGAGTTTTTGATGTTACATATTATCTTAAATTTGCATATAGAGAATATATAATTTCTGCGTCGTGACATATATCTCTGCATGTACACTCGCAATTATCCGCAATAGGCATACCTGACCAGCTGTTATACTGCAGAAAATTAAGTTAGGAAGCAAGGACATAATGAGTCAGCAAACACCTAGGCTTCTGATGTCCCAAATAATGGACTAGCTAGAGGAAGTGCTAGTGAGCCTTGAGAATCATCCATACAAGGCTCTCTTCGAGTCTATGCAAGAACAACTACTGTAGGAATCAGTGAATAAGAAACTTTCGAAGTTGATAGAGTCAGTAATGAACGACGTCAAAAGTTCATCGAGGTAGAAATCAAGAACCATGTGCAAAAGATGTCAGAGCAGTACGGTGGTCGTATTCTAGATTTTGAGAGACAATGTAAAAATCTGGAAATCCGCGCGAAAGTTCGTAAAAAGAAGATTTCTAATCTATCTAAGGACAACAAAAGTCTGCAAAGTAAAGTCCAAGTTGCCTTAAAACATAAAAGTCGTGGGTATCGACGAGACAAAAGGAGAGAATACTGAACAGGTTTTTACAGATGTCATCGCTAAGGCCTTAAATATCCAGATTTCCGTTGACGGCATAGATATTTTACATATATTGCCCAGGAAAAACAAAGCTGCAGCAGGACCAAATCCCATCATCGTGAAATTAAGAAGTAGAGTGATGAGACACATGATAATGAAGAAGAAAAAGATAATGAAGAACTGGAACCCGAAGACGTAGATAACCGAGGATCTAGCTGACGGGACTATTCAACTGCTGGACAAATTGTGGAATCACGGCAACATTGAGGTGGCCTGGTCGTTTAATGGCAGAATTTACGGCAGAACTAAAACCTGTGTTGGAAAGGACATAATGTTGTTTGATGTCGAGGACGACATAGATGAGACGATCGAGAGAAATCTCTCAAAATTACACTGAAGTCAATTTGCTAACTTACTATGCTGCATTATAGAGTCGACCTTGAAAACGGCTGGACGTGGAGTGATCAGGTAAAGAACTTGATTGACATACATGTTTAATCCTGTGCAGTAATATGGGTTCAAATTATGTGGTGTGCCTTTATATGTTAAAACTGTTTTGAAATTTGATTTGTTTATATTATCTTTTTAGTATGCCAAGATTTCATGCATTTATCTAAAGGATCCTGATTTATGTATACAAATTAAGCGGTTGTATGTTTATAAGTACCCCCCACCCCTCTGTTTCTTTCTGATGGTTTTACGCTCTACTACGCTATGTATCTTCCTCCATTAATTTAGGATCGCCTGTTGTTTTGATTTACATTAAAATACTAAAGACTGTCATGACTTGAAATAAAAAGAACAATAACAATTTGATTTAGCTATATTTATCATCCAGTTATCGTTCCATTGATTTAAGTTGGTTTGTGATTCGAATTATGCTTAATAAGTAGATAATTTTGCTAACGGTATAGAAAGTAAAAGCATTTCTTAACGATATGGAAAATGCCCCCATCCCTCTTTTTTTCTTAAAATACAGAAATACAAAAAAAAAACTATCGAAAAAATGACCTATCCTTGCCCGCTTTCACCATCTATACCTCTTGAAACCTCTCTTTCTTTTCTTCATTTTTTCTTTATGTTTCTTTTACTCGTCTAGCGTATCGGACTGGTTGCATATTATATTAGTATCATTCATTCATGTTGGTTTTCTAATCGCTATAACGTAAATGGATACCTCTATCTTAGAAAATAGTAGCATTCATTTGCTTTTCCCTCTTGATGTAAATACGCTATGAAGGAAGATGTTTTGTTTTTACCCAATGTATGTATTTTCTCTCTTTTACATTTTTGTATATGTATCTTTTTCTTCATCCCTCCACCTTCTTCGGTCTGCTTCCTGCTCTTCTTTCACTCTTGGCCTTACCATGTAAGGAATAATTTGTCGAACAATAATGAGACAAAATATAATTAAGATAGGAATCTTAAATGTAAAACGACTGGGGAGAAAACTAAAAAGAGGCGCAAGATTTTCAAATAGATTCGTGATAAAATGATAGATATATGCCATCTGTAAGAAACGCACTCTGCAAATGATGTCTCATTTCCCTGCAAAAGTGAATGGGGCTATGAAGCATTTTTCAGTGGTAATAGTAAAGGTAGTCTGGGAGGGGGGGGGGTAGCGATTCTCTTTGATTCTAAATTTCAACGAATGATAAATAATTCTAGCGAATTGTTGAGTGAAAGAATTAATATAGTACAAGGAAATATTTAAGATTTAAATATCACTTTTATAAACGTTTATGGGTTTAATACTGGTTTTATACATAAGTTGGAAGAATATATGGGGGAAAATATTGAGGAAACTGGTATAGGTATGGATTTTAACGCAGTAGTGAATCCTACTGTGGATAAGAAGGGGGTAACATTAACCGCAAACCAAAGACCAGAGGTATTTTAAGTAAATTTACAGAAAAATATAGTCTTATTGACATATGGCGTAATTTACTTCCAGAGGAAATACAATTTACACGGCACTCCAATTATGTTCCTTCTATATTCTGTAGACTATTTTTTTAGTCTCCAACAGGTTAATAAGCAGTATTTTAGGAAGCAAAATTATACCATATTTATGTTGGGATATAACTAAGCAGTTATATTTGACTTAGAGTTTTTTTAAAGATAAACGCAAGTCAGGATACTTTAAATTAAATAATAGTCTTCTATTTGATGAAGAATACAAACACACAATACGAGATAATGTGAAGGCAATTATGGAAATAAATACGACAGCTGGTCCTGATATAAAATGGAATCTGATTAAAGGTATTATCAGGAACGAAACATTTAAATTTACTTCTAAAACAAATTGGATGGGAAAGGAAAATAAATCAAGAGAGAAAGAGAAATATTAAAATTAGATTATGAAAATAACCCAAGTGATAATGGAAATTAAAATAAAGCTAGATAACATAACAGAGAAACTAGAAAAAATATATGACGAGGAAATTAAAGGGGTTATTCTTAGATCGAAATAACGATGTATAGAAGGGGGAGAGAAAAAAAGTAAATACTTCGCTATCATAGAGAAACAGAATTTGAAACGTAAGTTCATAAGAAAAATGAACATTGAAGGAAAATAAATATATGTTGAAAAAACTATTTTGAAAAAATAAAAGAAGTGCTACGAAACTCTATTCCCCAATAAAACAATCGATCCAACAAACCATGATTTCTTTCCAATGACTTACGAAAATAAACTCACTATGGATGAAAAAGTATCGTGCGAAGGTCTTTTATCACTCGACGAATACACTGCAACGTTGTAACGTATGCATACCAATAAAAGTCCAGGCGAATTTTATAAAATGTTTTGGCACGACTTGCAATATTATTTTATAGATGCCTGTAACTTCAGTTTCCAAAAATGAAGACTGCACAGTTTATAGAATAATTGGTATAATAACTTTAATCCCAAAACAGGAATAAAGATTTGACTGGCTTATCCAATTGGAGACCAATCACTTTACTGAATATAGGCCTTAAAATAGCCATTAAAACCATTGCAAACAAAATAATTAAGATTCTCCATAGGGTTATTTATGAAAGTCAGATTGGTTTTATTAAAAATAGATACACAGGTCAACATATTTAGCTGCTTTTGGTTGTTATTCTCCAGTTCTCCTCCTCTTTTTGTTGTGCTGATTTTGAAAAAGACTGTGACGGCTTAGAGCATTCTTTCACATATAAAACACTTGAATGTCTCAATCTGGGCCCTATTTTCCTCAACTGGATTAGTCTTTTTTATCGTAATGCTAAAATGCTAATGCTGGGTTTTTTATCGGAATTGTTTCCTTTGGAACTTTGGGGAAAGACACGGTTGCCCACTAACCCCTATTTAGTTATAGTATCAATCGAACTTCTCTCTAATGCAATCAGAGCACACGCAGACATTAAAGGTTATAATCTTCATGAAGAGAGGTCAAACGAACGTTGTTTGCGGACGATGCTAGAATACTACTTGATGGTTCAGAATTAAGTTTTAATACAGTTGTAAATATATTTGATGAGGTCGGAAATATTTCTGGACTTTCATTAAACTACAAAAAATGTATCGTATTCAGAATAGGATCACTACGGAGGAAAATACATTTCAACTATTATTCTAGTAATTTGTTTAACTGGACTTCGCAGTGGGCCAAAATTTTAGGGATACTTTTTCACACAAAAATACTTTTGTTACTTGAATTGAATCTACATCCAAAGCCTATATAATTCCATGCATTCCTTGAGAAATGAAAATGGCGAAATGTATCACTGATTGGTAGAATAACAGTAGTAAAAAACTGTGCCGTGCCTAAACTGATATTATCAATGACGGTTCTACCAGATCTCATAGCTGAGAAGACGTAGGAAATAAAATCAGATATTTTTCGTTTTATATGGGGCTCGAAAACGTATCGTGTGTCTAGAAAAATTATCATAAATAAGTATGGTGAGGGTTACTTTAAAATGCTGAAAGTGACTTGGGTATATATAATTTTCGATAAGGAGAATGGTGACATTTGGTAAATATCTGCATTTGAAATAATTAAAAAGATAGGCGGGGATTTTTTAAAGCAAAATTGCCCACTACATAGAATTCATAACTTGAATATAAATAGTTTTTACAAACAAATACTAGAAGCATGGTGATTTTTCAATTACAAAGAAAATATACCACTGACTCTGGAGCAACCACTTTGGAACAACGACAAAATTATAAATTGTTAAGTTTCAATGAAATTTGTAGCCATTACTCAATAAATATGTCAAATATTTTAAAATATAACATACTAGTTTCTTCTATTCCAAAAGACTGGTTAACCTCTCTTAAAAACGAGCCAAAACTTAATGCGTGTGAACGGGAAGATTTAATACACAAGCTCATGAAAGATAACAAAGCATGTACTCTTCTCTATAAGTATAAGATAGGGCAAAATGAATCGGCAATAGTATCACATCAAGTTTGGGAAGATATATTCAAAAACCATAAGTTTAACTGGAAGTTTATACACGAGATAGCATCTAAGTGTACGCTCGATACAAAACGAAGACCTTTTCAATAAAAGTTTCTAATGCGTATTGTAGCAACCAACAAATTTTATATAAATGTAAAATCCATTGCACATCGATGTGTGATTTCTGTGGAATGAACAAAGAGAATATGCTTCAATTATTTTGGGAATGCATGTATGTACAAGATTTCTTTGGAATGCTCCTGAATTTTTCAAATAATATTGATTTAAATGTCAATTTATTTAATGTTTTCTTTGGTATGCAAAGAATGACAAGGAACTAGTTAATTTCGTATTAATTTTAGCAAAACATTTTATTTATGCGTGCAAATTTGCTAAATAATTTTCCATCCATATAAGTTTTTTGCTCAAATCTATATCATCGATGCGACTTAACAAAAATCACCGGTTTTCATCAAAACAAATTAAACAAGATACAAAAGAAATGTGAACCTCTCAAAGCTATTCCCAGTCCTTAGAAAAAATGACTGTTCTTGCAAATATTGTTCCCAAAATTATGTCAACTCTATTATAGTTTAGATATATGGTTCATCTCTCTCTCTCTCTCTCTTATTCTCTATACAATATGAAAAAAGTAGAATCCAAGTATACTGCTATAGACGCAAAATAAAAAATTAAAACAATAATTTCAAAAGAAAGAAACAATATATTAATTTGATTTATAAATTATCATTCAATCAGAAAACGACGTGTTTGCATTAACAATCAAATATCAAAAATAAATTCGGCCAATAATGGCGTTCCTCGGGGTTCAGTTTTGGGGAAATCTGCTTTTATATATATATATATATATATATATATATATATATATATATATATATATATATATATATATATATATATATAAACATGTGTGTGTGTGTGTGGGTGGGTGGGTGGGTGGGTGTGTGGGTGTGTTTCATCATATATTTTTGCCAATGAGAGTCATTCCAATCATTATTTGATCCTGTACTTGCAACGAAATATCTATCTACGCACGAATATCTATAACAGCGACTTTGTAGCATCATTTTATGGTGATGTGCGAATGGTCGAAATGGTATAGGGGTTGGTGCTTAGAGGCAAGGCGATAGGTGCCGCAAATCCAAGGAGCATTTTCGAATCTTCGTAAAGTACGAATTAAACATTCTCTTACCTTTATGATAATGTTATTTATTCGTATTTAAAAATTCTGCTAATGTTATCAAGTAATCTCCTGTATACTCCAGGAATAGCACTTTCTGCTCTGACTGATGTATATTTGTATTTTTGTTTTCTCTCTCTCTCTCTCTCTCTCTCTCTCTCTCTCTATATATATATATATATATATATATATATATATATATATATAAATATGTATCTATATATATATGATCTTTATGTTACATAGCAATATTGGATGTTCATCGTATGATGACTCAGGGCTCCTTAGGTAATTGCATCAATGGCAACATGCAACTTTTTGGTTGAAACATAATCCTGAATAAATTCAATATTAACTCTAATGGTAAAAATTCAGTACATAAAAAAAGTTTGCATAGTTCTGCAAATAAGTAACATGCTGTGCTTCGATAGCTTTAATATACCCTATAAAAATTAACACTATACAAAATGTAGTGTGGGATAATCTCTCTGATTTTGTTGCGTGCAGATTAGAAACAATACAACTCGAAGAGGCCAGAATAGTTGCAGGCATGTCAATCAATGTTGACAGAAACGCTCTTTAGTTTGCAACCGGTTGGGAAACTTTACAATCAACAAGAAATGTTTAAATATTTTCTATGTTATATAAAATCGCGAATGGTTTGGCTCTGCTATATTTCTTGGAAATATGTCCTCCTTTGTAGAGGCAGGATCAAACTTATTATATTCGTGATAGAAATTAAGTAACGTCTATGTCGTTCGGGCTCAAGCTCATTTCATGTTCTTATTTTCCGTGTACTATTAAATGTGGGAATTCTCTCCCATTGGAATGCAGTAATTCCACGTCCTTACGCGTGTTTTAAAAACACATATTCGTCCTAATGTTGGAAAGACATCCTAATATTTGAGTCCAGTCCATAGCAACTTTATTACTATTTTAACCAAATTGAGATGCAATTGTACTATTTTAAAAGCTGATTAATCTTGAGTGACCTTAACACACGACCGATCTTGTTCATGTGGATTCCAGTTTGAATACTCCAACAGACATTTCTTGACTCGTTGCATTTACCAACAATAGAGAATTCAATTATTACGATCTATTAGACCGTTTCATGCCGTCACTACCCCGAAATATTTAAATCTTTGCACTGATTATTCTCCCACTGATAATGACTTTATCCTGCAAAATGTTCAGAAAATTTGTACACTCAAATAATGCATTTTCTTTTGTTTACTGTGTGCTCCAAGTCATTCATTTTTCAGGTCAGCAATTTATTTGTATTTTGCTTCTTCTTCTCCTCCTTCTTCTTCTTTTCCATTTTGTTGCTTTACAATCATTTCAGTATTGTGATATGATTTTTATTTCTTGCATGGCATTTTTATCGCTACATGCTTCGTGCCGCACCTTGTACTTACTTGCATATACATAATAATTGCAAGGGACTGGACCCGTGATAAGTTCTGAAAACTTGTTATCCAATCCCGTTGCTCTTCTATATATTAAGGCAGTACAAATATTGAAAATGATCCCAAAATAGTTACTTCATATACTCAAGTTGGTCTCTTCAAAATTTAACTTCAGTTCTCTATGTACCTCTCCAGTAATTAAAAATCGCTCATAAAAGAACGCATTTGTATCGATGCGTGTCACCTGTTCGCCTTTAGAAAATGACAAAAATAGGTATAACAAGTTTTTTGTGCGAGAGGTTTTGTCTATTTAGGAAAAATGCCGTGGAAGACGAGATAAACGTTGTATTATCTTGTCCAATATATCAGAGTCATCTGCCAATTTTGTAATAATGCCATACAGAACAAGGTGCACTTTGTTTTATCGTGTCCAATATATCAGAGTCAACAGATGAATCTTGTCTGTCATCTAGGACTAAGATGATTACACATAAATAGCAATGGTGATGATTTCGTTCATACTCTAAAGCTGGAACTATTTTAAAAGTGTAAACGAAACGGTGTTTTGTTCCGAGCCTGGGGAAATCATTCGTGTGGCACGGCGTATGAATACGTCTTGGCCAACTGCCTTGATTGAATTCTGTGCCATATCAAACTGATTTTTCTTTCCTTCCACTCGGAACCAAACACGTATATACTTGTATCAATATCCAACTCCTTTGTGTTGCTTTGATGTTTAATAGTTGTATACTTTGGACGAATTGTTTATGGATCAGAATTTCTGATTTGAAAGAGTGCAACGATTCATTATAACTGCATTTTTGTGTTGTCGTTGTCTTTTTTTCTGTTTCCATGACTAATTTTGATATTTAAGTTATCCCTGATGGGGCTTGACGGATGGATACCAGTAATTCATACTACCTCCTTAAATAACATTTATTAAATTCATCGAAAGCCTACGTCACACCTTTCACTCAGAGATAGAGATTGTATGTCAGCAAAACACATACATTTTTATATTTAAAAAGACTCTTTTGATTTCCTGTGAGCGTAAACTCAATGTCAAACTCAAGCTCAGATTTTTATGATCTCCAGGCCTGACTATATGCCAAGACCACGTTTGCTAAGTTTACTCAGAAAACACCGATGAATAATATTGTTATAAATTTAGAATCACCATTGCATTATTGGATACAGTCTCTTTTCTCGTTTTGTACACCACATCTTGCCTAAATTAGTATTTTCAGTTACGCTTACCGTTGAGTTCTTGTGTTGCTAGTTAGAATCGTATTACTTGCAAATGTAGCAGCGTATATCTTAGCAGACAATTTGCATTGCAAAAACTCTTGTTCCATGCATTCCTTTAACTACATTTCGGTATGTGTACATACATAACATTGTGCATGAAAAAGAGAGAGAGAGAGAGAGAGAGAGAGAGAGAGAGAAACCTATTCCAGTGCACAATGTTTCTAATAAATGATGCCTGGAAATTTATATCGAAGACCCAATTTTTAGCGAGGGTCAATATTATGCAAACTATTTATTAATTTATTAGCTACACATGTTCTGCATGATACGTTGAGAACTAACTTAAGTAATATTCTAGGCTCTCAAGGCGTGGCTTATTTCTCCTATGTGAATTGATATCATAACTCCTTGCAGAGCACAGACAGTGCAAAAAATTCCCACGTTTTATATTTCCACAGAAGGATATGAGTTAATAAAGTCACTGCACTTTCTTAAACGGGAAACAGTTTACAATGGACCGGCACCAAGATGTTATAACAGTTTATTTCCAATCCTTTCGCCATCTATTATAAATGTAAGTTTAATATAGTAATGAAATATTTGTAAACTACGCTTAAGAAAATCATTCGCTGCGAATCTTTCTTTAATTCTATAACGTATGGAAAATATTCTTACAAATACGCGTATTAACATCGTTGAACATCATTACAAATCCCATGTTTGCTTTCACTAGGCTGTTCTTACCATTGCCCTTAACCCAGCATGTATGCCATGAGTACATGAGTGAAATCGGTGTAATGCATGAGGAAGGATGGTTCAATGCAATATTCTGTCTGATTAATGAATCATCTTCTCTTCCTTATCAACGTAATATTAGTTCACTGTCAATATTAGCAAATTTATATTATTGTCTAAAGTTCCGTTATTACAAATTGTGTACCAAGACTTTAAAATGTCTATATAGTAAAGATTTATAGGAAAGAATTGTTTTATCTCAACGTGTTATCAATGTTTGTTAACTGAGCACTGCTTTGTGAATCAAGGATAAATAGCAGTACATGCCTCAACATTGTGGCTCTGTTTTGCTATCTATTGATCCATCATTGTTAAGTTATCATTTTTAATAATATGTCTTCCGATATTTAATACATCAAATATGTTGTTAAAACATGTTCAGATGACTCTCAAAATCATTAAAATAAGCGCAAAATAAATAAACATTCTGTTAATTCTTTTTAGTTTTGGGCTAAAGACGCAACAAATATGAATGAACATGCTGACCGTTTTATATATTGAATATTTTACTTCGATTCCAGCAATACAGACACATCGATAGATAGATAGATAGATAGATAGATAGAGAGATAGGAAAACTAGCAAATAAATATAAAAGCTTGGCAAATAGGTACGAAAATGCACGGAATAATTGCCGGTAAAATCTCGTTTTAACCAGCCCCTATTTTAAAAAAGTAGATAAGTCGGTAAATACTTGGATTGGACCACATGTTAGATACTGTCAACGCAATGTTTTATGTCCAGATAATAATGTGTTCAATTATGTGAAACATATGTATAAAGATGTGAATACAGTGCATTCTGGACACAGCATCGTGATGTTTCTCGATATATTTTGACTCAAAAGAGGTTCTGCCATTATAACCACTTGTCCACGAAGAAATTAACTTGTTACACTCTCTAAATATATTAAAAATAATAATGAAACCGTATAATTGTATAAGACGAATACATATTTTATTATTAGTCAGAATCGTGTCATCTAATGCATGGCGTAAAATGTGCACTTTGCCTATCTGAAGTGAACATCATGCCTTGTAATGATAATGAGGTGAGGAGACGGTATTGGCACACAACTGTTCAGGAGAATTTGTCCAATCACAGCTATTTTTTTCACTAATTGTCTTCAATTTACAAACAGATTACAAAATCTTTCGAAAAACAAAGACTTAAAGTAGTTAAATGACTGTTTATTCTACAGTTGCCTTAGATTCTTAAGGTTAGGCTTCACAGTTTTCTCAAAATTTAACTTTCTGGAACATATGTCGTCTGTTTGAGGTCAAACTTTGCCATGAAAACTGCCAAGGATTAGTATTTGTAGCTTCTCATGCGATCGCAAATAAAAGTATGTGTCCGTGAAGCTGGTGTTGTTATCGTATTTTAAGTCAGACGTATTCTGCGCACATTTGAATCCAGCTTGTGAACTTGCAAAAATGCTTGCAAAATTGACGAAATTAGGCATATTTACCCTGTTCCTGTTTAATACACTCGTATGGAGATTGAAGTACAATAATTTGCCTTTATCTACATAACATTTGATGAAAATCTGTCTGGCTAACTTTTTAAATTCATCTCAAACATTTCGTACACATTTTGTATTTCTAAAACCGGATGTTTACTCTGAGCAATTTGGTAATCACAGTGAGCTATATGTCCACATCATCTGTTATTCATTTATCGAGATATTAAAGTGCATACTTGAGTTATTCTTGTAAAGTTTCACCACTTTAAGTGGTAGATAACTATTTCCTGTCATCTCAGTAGTGCAGTGTGGCTATTATTTACTCATATTGTATGTAACTTGTTTTGTTTAAAGGGGGCGAGAGGATGAGGTTTATTTCAACTTCACAATACAAGGCACCTATGAATCTTTATGATGTTGCATTGTTTGTAAAGAATATTTCTAAAACGTATTAATAAGATATATTTAAAAAAATATTTATGTTTTAGCACCAAAAATATTTTTCGTACAAACATAACTTCAAACTTCGTGATTCTTCATTTGTCTCTATACACTTGCACATAGTAGTATTATAATCAGGTTTTCATCTCTTTTCATATTACTTCTCTTTTCTATAGTCAAAGAAATTTTTAAAAATCGAACGCTTTCAGCAATGCATACATTTTGTTGTATGGGATCTTTAAAATACTTCAGTAAAGACAGCAACAAAAAGAATCCAACTCATTTTCAGATTTCTCTCCATATAATACGTGTTTGCATGGAAAAGCATTGAAAGGGATACTTTAGGCATATACCTTAAGTATTGATTGTGTCAAAATAATTTACAATATTCCCTAAACACCAAAAATAAACAGATTGTATTCAAATATCCGCGTGTTTTATGCGTCTAACTATTGCCTAAAATGTTGAGGTAGCCGCATTTGAACATACGAAAGGAACATTTTCAAGAAAAGACCTATCTTTTATTTAGTAAAGGTAAAATAGTATCAATCGTAGACTCTGGAATCTTTAAAATGTCGTTGATTCTGGTGAAAATCCATAAGAAACTAATATTATAAAAATGAAGAGAGAAGACTTACGCGAATTGACAGCTTTTTATTTGCACTTGTCATCAAGCTTCGTCAAAGATTATTTTATAATCTCGTCATGCGCTCCTTCAAAGTGCACAGCATTATTTTAAAACAGACTAAATTACATGGAAATTTAAAACTTTGTCTCTCATCTACAACAAAACTAATTACGCATGAGACGATAATTATTCTTAGAAACCTGTTTCTATATGTTAACATTTGCTTATTTAAAAAGACAGTTCAATCATCCAAAAGTTCCACTGTTTTTGTCTTGTACCAAATGATATTCTTTATTTCCCATCAAGTGCAATATGAAGGGAAAGCAAGGCAAAAGTCATGATAATATTAGTAGAAATAAGTTGAACACCGCTTTTGTCGCCTGCATCTGTTTGGTCACCTCCTACAGTTGCATTACTTTTGTCACTTCCGACAGTTGTATCAGGTTGGTTACCTCCTACAGTTGTATCAGGTTGGTTACCTCCTACAGTTGTATCAGGTTGATTACCTCCTACAGTTGCTGTCGTTGTAGACGCTATTGTCGGTGCTGTCGCCGATACGGATGTTAAGGCATCTGTTGTTGGATTGGCTGAAGAAAACTTGTATCATCATTATAGTATACTGAATTAATAGTTTTATATTTTTCTA